>OY720445.1:30762639-30956975 GCA_963082915.1 Dolichopus griseipennis
AATTTCTAATATTATTTTTACTACTTTGAACCTCATTAATAAAATATTAATTTATTTTAAAAATAAAACGCCCATTAATCTTTTTAAAATTTAATTTAGATTAATTTTTGTTCTGTTTTTCTTTTTCCAATAAAACAATAATGCAATATTTATTATTATTATTTCAAATGTATAATTTAGATAGTAACAACCTTATAATTCCTTTTTATTATCTTCAGCACATGTTTTAAATAATTGCCGAAACATTTAACTAAGCAATTAATAAAAATATATACTAAATTTTATTTTTAAAAAAAAATACATAATAAAAAATATTATTAAAGTTACTTATCAATTTTTTTTTTATTTTTATTTCATTTATTATTTCGCAACAAATACAATACAAGGTGTCTTACGATTACGAAGGAAGTTGAACCAAGCAAATAAAGTAATTGCAAGAACAAGAGCACTAGATATGAAGAATATTGTTACGTACATAATTTAATGGATTCTTTTAATAATAATTTTATTTGAAAAATTAATTTTTAAAAAAAAATTTAATTTTTCATAAGTGTATGTTTAATTTGAAAGATGCAAAATACCTGGGGTCTATGATATCCAATAAATTAAAATCCATTAAATCAAAATTCAATAAATGATATCTTGTATGTTCAAAATCCAGTAAAAGAAGCTGGATGTAAAAAATTTAAAGAAATCAAATTAAGAGGACAACATCAACAAAATAACACTATTCCAAATTGAATTTACAGAATACATAATGTTTAAGATTATTTTGACAGATTAATTTCCTAAATTGTAATAAAATCGCTAACGTTCTATAAAAAATAAGGCACTGGAAAAAAAATAAGACGATTTAAACATTTAAATTATAATCATTTAAAAGCTTAAGTTTAGTTACTAAAACTAAATTTATTATTATACTAAATTAATTTATTATATATTAAGTTAACTTAAAGTTTAAATCACCCTGATTTGTACTCAGTTTTTTCACCCATCAAAACAATAACATATGATTAGCAAATAATTACTTAAAACAACATTAGTTAAACAAATTATATAATTAAGTATGTTATGTGTATATGTATAAAAAATTAAAATAAATTTTTATTTTAATAAAATTGCAATAAATATTAATAACTATAATAAAACGTAATAAACTTATATATTAATAATTGAAGAAATTAAGAAATTGTATATTTACATAAAAAATAAATATTTTTTTTACCCTTCTATTACTTTTATTTATATATAATGTGTGTATATATATAATATGTGTATATAATATACATATAAAAAATAATAAATTATAAATATAACTGGATATGCAAAATTCTGAATTAGTAGAAATTTTAATAGTTTTTCCCAAAAGGGTTAAATCAGGGTTAAATGCCAGAAAAAAAATCCCAGTCTAATAATGTCTTAAATATTAAATATTCTAAACTAAGTATATTCTTAAATGTTTAGTCTGACTCCAAAAATTTATGGGCTGCCCCCAAAAAATAAAACTTAAACTTTTTATATGAAATTTTAGTCTATGATTATTCGCTATTGTTTTTCTGAAAAAGCACTCAACTCTAAAGTTTGATTCTAACTAAACCGACACAGTGACGACGACATAGCGATATTCTTCTATACATTTCTTACGAGGTTATTCACATTGAACGACATCGATCGGCATTGGATAGTAGGTTTTGTTTTTTATTTTGCCGTCCGACGTCGTTGTCGGTATAGAGTGAATATATTCATAAGAAATTGCATATAATTAACTTCCAGCAGATTTACCCGGCATTACCAGAAAACATGCAACCTTCAAAGTGTTAATTAATATTTAAATCTATATATGAAAACAAAGGTTTCTCCGACTTCTAAACTGCTCAGCCGAATATCATGAAAATTTGTATAAAAACGTTTTTGGATACGAGGAATGTATCTGGGGCTAATAATTTAGCTCTATCGGATCACTAAAGTGGAGAGGTGGTGCAAGTGTTACAACTAGAAAAAATTATTTTGTTTTTTGGCTTAACTGTTTTTTAATTTTCCTAACTTAGTTTTATATTTTTTTTTTTAAGTTAGTTCCATGTTAAATTTTAGAAAATATCAAATTTTTTTAAACTTAATTAATTTTTTATAATACTTAATTAGTACTCGTATAGCATCTACTTACAAATGACGGAATTAATGACTTTTAAAATTTCTTTAAATGTTTTTTATGAAATAATTTGAAACAAGTTATGAACTTGGTAAAGGACCTTCAAGAAGTTAATCGTATAAGTATGAAGCATTAATATGCCAAAAACTATATATATTTAACACTTTTATTTAACTAAGTATAATATGACATAAAAGACATTTGAAAGGGTAGAAAACAAGGTTAAAAATTTAAAAACAAGTAAAAAAATTAATAAAACCAAATTATAATTGTTTTAAATACATATTAGCACTATCGCAAGTAATAAGTTTGTAATTATAGTTTAAAAAAGTGTATAAAGTTAATACAGGTTCATGTGTAATGAACCCTAAATAAAAATTGAATGCAATTATTGTAAGTGAATTTTTTAATAATTTTGGAAATTTTCCAAATATATGTATAAAACAAACTGTTTTCTATTTAAATGACCTAGAATTTACTTTAATGTCTAAAATTTGGTACAAAATGTGAATTTCAAGTAAAAAAAGATAAAAAAAAATTTAAAATCGTTATCGGTTATTTAAACGAAGAATAGTGAGTAAAATAAACCGTGTCAACACTGGGGTACCACGACGAACACAGTTTCAGAATAACAAAAAAATTAGACTATAGGGTTATTCATAAAAGAAAAAAGTTGTAGGACACCTTTTTTTAAATTCACACTCTAGATTAATCAAATTTTGTTTAAACGGTGGCCTTACACAAAGAAAGTTGGGGAAAGATTCACAATCCCGAGTTGTTTTGGACGGAGAAATCAAGTGACGGAAACACATTATTAAATCAACATAATTTTCGATTGTGATCCGTTCCATATATTCTGGATTCTCTCCTCTTTGTATTCCTTAAAACGTTATAAACGGTATGGCAAATTATGCATACTTTTAGAACAAAATTAATAGGGGTTGAATGATAAATAAGAAGTATGATGTGAAACATTTTGATAAAATATATAATATTAAGTTCAGCAGTTCATTAAAATTATAGCATTGTGTTTCTTAAATACTTTAAATAAAAAATAAAAAAAAATTCTAAACATTAAACAAATTTCAAATTGTTATCTTTTTGTTGTCAAAGTTTATAATCAACATTTCAAAAAATGTTTATCAACTTTGAATCGTTTAAAATTTTTTTCGGGTTATCAAATATTATTTTAGGTTAAAAATGTATTTTTTTTTATCTTTTATTCTCTGATTTAATATTCTGAAAATTTGTAACCACAAAGCTTTATTAGCACGTTTTAAAAAACGTTAGTATATTAAAATTTTTATTTATATAAATTGCAAATATGGTGATTTAATATTTAATTTAATATAAGGTGAAAGCTGTTAAATTTATGGGTATAATAATATTTAAATTCTAAAGATAAATTATAACTATATATAATAATTCTTTTTTCGAATGGATTGTTTATTTTAACCTTGCATTGTTCTATTATTAGTCTATATGATATTCCTACAACTACTGTTTCATTATTATATGATCTCTTTCATTATTTTCAGATCATTTCTGATTATCCTTTCTAAATTATTATATTGATTTTTTGAATTAAAGATTAAAGATTACACAGAGTTTATTTTAAAACAGTAGTATTTATTATAATTGCATTACCTATATATAATTAAGATAATAATGCAAAGTAATGGTTACTACGATGTATATTTAAAATGGGATTTATTGTTGTGTAAATTAGTAGTTATATGATTCTAATAATAAATGATAAAGTGTTTTGCATTTTAATTGAGCGAAATTTTATATAATATATTTTATTAATAATTATTAATAAATATTTATGTGATATATTATTTATTCATCGTTTTAATGTTAAGCTTCGTAATAATTCATAATACTAACTAGTATTCCATTCCTAAAAAATTATCAATATTGTCGTTATAAATTTGTGAGAATAATAAAGTCAAATAGGAAATGTAGTTAAGTAATCAAGTAATTTATGAAAGGTGCAAAGGCGAAGTACTGTTATTGAATTCTACAAAGATAGATTATAAAAGGTAGACTTTATAACTTATTCATTTTCAAGTTTTTAAGATATAAGAAGAAATTATATGAGTCAATTTTTTTTTTTTGTGTATCTATTACTAGACTCGAAGCACAATCTGCGTTATACAAAATGCAACGATTGCGATTTTATTTAAGTATATGGTATAGATATACAATATATGTATATATATATAAGAAATTAGAAATAGTTATTAATTAAAAAAGTTCTTATTTCAAGTGACCTTCTGTCATTCTGTGACGGGCTAAAGCTAGTTAATAATAGTGGCGTTTTCAAATTTATCGCACTTGAATCTTCGAAATAGTAATTTGAGTAAAAAATACTTGATCATCACCATATTTGACAGTTCACCTCTTTTATATTAATTTTTCATTAAACGCAATGGCTTATGTAGTCGTAAATACACTAAAATGTGACAAAGTTGATAAAGTACTGTTTTAATAATTTAATTTTTTATATTCACACAGTTTTAATAATTATTCCGATTTTTAAAAAAAATAAACACGTGACAAATTTATTCGGTTGCTACCAAAGATATAATATCTCATCATAATTAAAATATTTTTTATATTCTACATATTGGACATCCAATATTCTTTATAGATTCTACATGAAATACAAAAATATGTTTGGAAAAATTTACGCAAGCTCATGATCAAGTAACACAATGTTATGTAAATATTCCAACCACCTTTTGAAATACAAAATTAAATATTAAAGTCGCGGACTCCAGTGTTCTTCGAAGTCCTTTACATTATTTTAAAGCCGTTAGAATTGTAAAACCTTAAATTATATAAATTTATTACATAGTTTTTGCACTTTTTTAAATTCTTTTTTTATTTATTTAACATGTAAAACAGGATTAGTACATTATATGCCATATTATATACGTATACAATATTTCACCTAAGAAAGTATATTTATAACATAGGAGAAAAGTTTATAAGTAATAAAATAATTAAAATTTTATGATCTTTTAATTACTTTTTCATAAATGACTTGTTCTTTTCTTTATTTAATTACATATTATAAATTATTTAATGAAATCACGAGTATTTACGTTTATTTACACTTTACTTAATGATAAATTTATCACGTTCATTTTTTAAATTATAGTTATATACGTTACGAATATATATATAAAATTTTTTGAAGTATAAAATGATAAATTTAATAAAAAAAACGTCTTATTAAGTAAATATTTAATTAAGAAGTGAATAATTGGTGAAATAATAACAAATTAATTTCAAGTAATTTTAAACAAAATTTATAAAAACCAATAAACTTTTATTTACTTTAATCTATATTAATTAAAATATTTTCTTTATTTATCATATACATATATACTTCTATTACATGTAACTAAATAAAGATAAAATTTATTTAAATAAATTAAATTAGAAATATTTAACTTTCAGATCTGATGTCATTCCTTATCAAAGAAAAGATAATATGAATTACAAAATATTATGAAATAAGAAAGTTTTCTATTTATAACAGTATTTAATAAATATTTGTGACCATTTTACCGTTAGCAATTTATATGATTCTTTTAACCCTTTTTGACGCATATCACATCTTGAAATTCTTTAAAGTGACCGCGCGAGTTTTGTATAAGAAACCTCCTAATATTGAAAAAGGATATTTTAATACAAATCCAATAGATAATATTGATACAGATATAAATAGAATTAGAAATTTATCAGATAATAATTTTAAAAATATTTTAAAGGCCATTTCGGTCAAAATTAATAAAATCTAAATAAGGAATATTCTAAGGAACAGATGTTTGTGGTTATAATTTTTATGTGAAAGTACAGTATAATCTATTCCTAGAAAAGTAATAAAAGTAATTAGAGATAAGATTATATAATATATTAATTTTGTATTGGTCATTTAGTAATAAACATTAGATATGATGCTAATCTTCTATTGGTTCTTTAGGAATACGACTAAAAAATAAATAGTTTGTATTAAGGAAAGAACAGCATTATTGTTCAAGCTGTCAAAATATTAAGTCGATATAACTACATTTGTAAATTAGAAATAAAGCGATTAAATTTTAAAAAAAAAAAACCAATATTTTTTTTAAATAAAATCATTAACGCATAATAAAATTCACGCATTAGCTAACATTTAAGATTTTAAGACTTTTCTAAGAATTATTTTATATTTACTAGAAATTGGTTTAACACAAAAATACAAAAAAAAATGCCACCAAACTCTAATAGAATCATTCATTGAATACAAATTAGAGAACAAAACAAATTAGTTTTCAACCATCCTAATAAAAAAATATTCTCCCATTGTTTATTGTTTATAAACTAATCATTTGTTTAAGAAAAATTTCGCATATCATCGTGATCGGTTCAAATAAAAAACTATTTTTAAACATTTAAATAAAAAAAATTGATTAATTACATCACAATTTCACTAAATCTATTTTATAGCAATTCACAATGACTTGCAAAAAAAGAAAAATTTCTATGTATACCTACTTACACAAATATTAAACTCTTGATGAACTCAGTACTTGAAATTAAAAACATAACAAGAATAATGAATGCTACGATCCGCTCACTACTTACCATAATTATACAAAAAAACAAAATTTAAAAATCAGTTCTATAGGCAGCAGCGATGTGTGTATGTTTATAAAATTACTCATGTGAATCGCCTTTGATACCATTTCAAATTACATTTGCTTATGCCTTACGGCTTAAAAAATAAAAAAAAAATCAATTGAAATTCTTCAAGATTTTGTACTTTAATCTTTTCATTAAAAATTCAAAATCTATAAAAAAAAAATTTAGCTTTATCTATAGATACATAATAATGGGTATATTGTAAGCATATTCTAGAATTAACATAAAACAAGATAAAATAGATTTTTCTAAATACTTAGAAACAAATTTGAAAGCTAAAACTTATAATTTTAAGACCTTGGATTTTGACCTAGAATAAACTTTGCAAATAACATTATCCAGTATATTTAGCCTTAAGCTTAGCTCAAAAATTGTCGAATTTGCAAAATTAAAACCAAATAAATATACGTATACCTTCTATTATCTTGAATTGTTAATCAAATATTGAATAGTTAAATAAACTAAATACAAAAACCATTATAATAATTGGAATGAGGAAAAAAGCAATTTTGAAAAATAAATATTTTTAATTTTTAATTATATTCAAAATTTTAAATTTATGTATCTATGACATATATTATGCAAATTTCTATAGTAAATCCATATCCAAAGGTGTACTTAGAGTAAAATAATATAATATTATAGAAATTTTACAAGTAAAATATATCTTTCAAATACAAAGAGAATTATTTAACTTTTAACTATTTATGACCGTTATTATGACAGAAAAATTTTATCAACTATCAAAAAGCTTAATGGTGGGCTTTATTGTGACAGTCAACTATCAAATTGCTTTAGCTTTTAAATAAAATATAAAATTTTTTTAAGGACGATAAGTAGCATGCGAGAAATAAATAAGGTGATAAAAAGGAACTCATTGAGGAAAATTTAGAAATTGCCATAGATATCTGCTCCGCAACTAGCTCTCTCATTTGATACTCTTGGTTATCTAATTTGAAAGGATTCGATAAATCTCTGATGTTTCTCTTAGTAATGCTCATCTGCCTTGTAGATTCTTCTTCTGTTATGGAGTCAGTATCCAAATACCAATAAACTGGTGTAATTATTCTTTTATGTTTTTTTAATTTAATTCAAACAAGTAAAAAAATTTTATTTTAAAATTTTACAAATGTCAAAATAATTGATCCAATTCACAATACAAAATTACATTTCACAATACTAGGTTTTTTTAATAGTTTTTTTCCATACCCTTTCTTTTCAAAAGTGGAAATAATACTATATTTATTATTTTTAAAGCAATAATATTTATGTTGTTTATATTATAAAATTATATTTACAAGTTAATATATCTACTTGTTCATCTTGGTCACTTTTAAAATTATTTATTTAGAAGTTAATAATTTTACAATTTAAACGTATAATTAACCATTGTACGTTCGTGCCGTTTTTTTTAATCAATTTAGGTCTTTTGGTATTTCATTGATTTAGCATAGGACAGTAAATAAAACAAATTTATCTATATGCCAACATTTCAATTTTATTTCAAAACTTCATCAGGGTTATGGAATTACACAAAACACATTTTTTACTTATTAAATAAATACTCTTAGCCATATTACATGAATTAAAAATTTATTTGATATATTATTCAATTACATATCAAAAGTTTGATATTCATTGATATAAAGCGAGGAAGAGCGTAGTAGAGTAAACTGTGTCAACTCTGGGATACCCCCAGAGTATGACCGTAATATAAACATCATATCATCCGGTTAACCACTTTTGGCAAAATTTCAAACACTCAGTTTTATTAGGTGTAGTGTAATCATATAAAAGAAGGAGTTGTATCGCAGCTGTTCGAACCCTCTGCAGTAGACCAACCAAATTTTGCAGTAACTTTGGCCATTACACTAAACTATTTTTGGCAAATTTCAGAATGCCGGACATACATAGCTAAATCAATTTTTTTTTCGATTCTGATCCGATCCATACACTTGAGTCTATATCCATACTCTACCCCCTCCTTCTCTGCGTCATAAACGTAATGGCAAATTTATTATTACCTTTGACTATATAGTCACATACGGGTATAAAAATAAAAATATTTATGATCTGTACAGGGTTGGAAAATACACTTTAACTATACAGGTGAGATTCTAACTCATTCACTACACAACCAATGTCCTTAATATTAATAATTAAAATATTCTTAAAATCTCAATAAAAATTAGCTCGATTATCTAAAAATCTAATGATTTCAATGATATATTTAAAAGTTCTACAGATTTCAATGCTATATTTAAATTGTTTAAGGCTATAATAGCTTGAAACTATACATATTTCGTTGTTTTGGATTTTTTAATTGTTACATCTACACTTACTTTTTAAAAACGTCATACTTGCCAATGACATACTTAAATATTTATTAATAAAAAGTTTAATAGTCAATACAAATAAGAGACAACCTTTAGTAAATATTATACCTCCATTAGTATAAAACATAATTTTACTGAAATATGCAGATATTACAATTCAAATTTGAAAAAAAAAACTTCCGCTCATTTAATATATAATATACATTTATTTCATTCAAGTTTTAAAATGAAACTATTAAAATAAATAATTAAATTTTATTAACTTGTTTTATTTTCCAAAGAAATTTTACCAAATATAAATTTGCATTCTCATAAAAACTTATTTTTTTCATTAACAAAATTTAAAAAAAAAAAAAAAACTAAAAATAAATGAATTAAAAATAAAACCGAAATTCCCTATGACGTCGATTTATAGCTAAAACCGCATATTAACATACACGTATAATATAACTAGTACTAGTATATAATATCTTTTTTTATTAGCTTGTTTCTTTTGAATTAGTTAATGACTAAAAATTAAAAACAAAAAATAACAAAATAATAAAAAAAAATCCAAAAATAAAATCTGGTCTGGCACAATTCTTAGAAAACTTAAGAAAATATACTCATGCAAGTTTATATTAAGCCATATTAGACATAGCAAATAGCTTAAATGATTTTGTTGAATAAATTTTTTTAATCATCATAATAAAATAAGTTTAATAAACGCGTAACGAAATTCTAACAATTAAATTATCATATTGAATTTTTAAAATAATACAATAATAATCTTTTTTAAGACATTTATAATAATTATGTACATATCTGGATTTTTCTAACATTTATTTTGTTTTTTTTTTTTTGAAAAAATATCCGAATAAGGAAATACATACGATAATATAATAATATCCGAATAAGATACATTCTCTATTTAATTATATTTAGTAAGCAATTAGATTTAATTTGTTAGGGAACAAAATGACAGTACAAGCTACTGTGGAATTCACATTTAAAAATAAGACCGAAATCGTACCGAACGGAAGTAATCATTGCCAATTTAGCACATTATCAAAATTAATTATTTTTGTTTTTTTTTATAATAAAATCAAAATAACAATTTTTTTTAAGTAAGTACATATAATGCTTTTGCTCAGTTCCTGCATTATATGTAAAATTTACGCATAATTTAACTATCACATATGTGTGTTATATGTACTTGTCCAAGACTGCCATGATCATATGATCAAGCTTGCTATTTTTTTCCAAAAACTCTTAATTTATTATATTACAAATTTTTAATAATTATTTATAAAATATGATCTAACTGATAGCTCAGTGGTTAGATTTACAGCTTTTCAATTAAAAAGTCTCAGGTTCAAATCCTTGTCAGATCATATCTAATAAAAAAAATATAATTTATAATTGACATGGTAATAGTTTATATCATAATAAATTTAACTGCCACACCTGAAAAAAGGCAGATTTACCCACTTATCAGACGGTATGTGGAAGGGAACTGTCATAAATAAATAAATAAATCAAGATATATCTATAATTCCATAAATACCGTAAAATACTCGAATTTTTTGACTTACTTTTATTCTCATTTACAGTAAGATTCTCCATACTTTGCTATTCCAACAAAATTGAATATTATACAATTTTTGATGACGATACCTTTTTTTTGGAAAGTTTAATGAAAAAAAAAACTGGTTTTTGTTGTTTTATAAATTTTTGCCCCCTCACCAACTTCTCGCGTTTGATAAAATTTGCTTGTCATAAGGTCGCTGACTCACGACATTAAATAATAAAAACGCTATCAAAAGAGAAAAAATAAAAGTAAACTATAAACCAAATTTCACGGTAATGGACAAATAATATTTAAAATTTAAAAAAAAAAAAAAACTTGATTTATTAATGTTTAAATTTTAATAATTTCCATTTATTTTATTTTTTTTAATTGGATTTCGCAAGTCATTCGAATTCGTATTTATGTAGGAAGAAAAAATATATGAGGAAAGAAAAAAAATCAAACATATGTGAGAGAAATAACAATCACATCAGTTTATTTTTAACCCCTTCTTTTCTGTTGTGAGAAAAGTTTAAACATTTTTTGAGAAATGTTTTAACTTAATAGTTAATTCTTTGAATAAAATACACTTTATTGAAATGTCAATGTAATTTTTCCCTATTAAATAAACTGTTAAATTTATAAAACAAACCTTGAAAATGTTTCGTCCGTTCTTCAGTCTGTAGGAGTTCTCAATGTTTAGTTTAAATTTTTATACGATTTTTTGTTTTTTGGAATAAAATTTAAGCATTATATATTTTAAAATATTTTAGAAAGAAATATTATTTGAAATACGCCCTCCCTGTACATCTGTATATTAAACTTGCATAACATTCGAAATAAATTCAATTTTAAACTGAGTTATAAGTGGTACACCTGAACTATAAAATCTCAGTTTAAAGGATTAATAATTGAAGTCCTTATACTCCAAATTTCTTTTAAATCTTGAAAAAAATTAAACGACCGTCTTAAAGAATTTAAAAAGCCCTATAACAGAAAATTTTACAAAAATTTACAATATTAGACATTTAAATTATTTGTCGTTAGGCGCAAACAAAAGTCAATAATCTGTACTCTTTTTGAACGCAAATTTTGCAAAGGATAAAATCTTTAAGAGAACCAAACATAAAATACTTTGGAAAAAAAATTTTAAGACTCTTTTCTGATTGAGATCGGTAAAGGTTTGAAAATGAAAAATTTTATGATTTTAGGCACTCGACATTGTACAAATTTATAAAAAAAAAAAAAAACAGGCTAAGATATAATATTTTTTACGGGTTAACACTTTTCTTTATTATAGAGATTCTTTAGAATCTAAGAAAGTCTTAGATTTTCACAATATCCTTTATATTTTTCTTTTGAAAATGTGCACTTTTAAAAACTTTTAATTTTAAGTACTATCTATTTATTGTTATGTGTCAGTTCGTCCGTCTGTTTGTTCCGAAATCTAAAGAAATTGCATATGTGTATTGTGAAGTTCATTTTGAACTTTATTTGTTGTATTTTTTGCCAAAAGAACAGCCTTTTTATCATAAGTTTTTTTTTTTACGAAAGTAATGGAAAGCGTAGTTCCTTTGGGTAGTGTATAACTTTAACACATTTAAACCACACCCTTTAAAAATCAAACTTTACGAATGGGTCTTGGAACAAATGTACAGTTTGGTTTTGGGGATGGGAATTGGAAAAGGAAACTGGCGAAAAAAATTTCATTCGAATTCGGTTAATCAATCACACAATTTACCATGGTGTAATACTAATTTACATCATATATATGTAATTAATAATTATTATGTTAATTTATTTTCAATAACATCAACTTCAATTAAAAACCCATTGAGAGGCGCAGCATCAACACGTATTGGGTATTAGCTAGTATTTATATAAATTTGTGTTTACGTTTTTTATTAATTTTATTTTTTTTGGATTTAGTCGCGGTTAAATTATTGCTTTTAATTACTTGCAATGTTTTTTTTTTAAGAAAGAAAGTCTTAATAAATAAAAAAAAAACCTTCAAATAATTCATATATCATAAATTAATTTCATAAAAAAAAAAACAAATTTTTCGAAATTAATCAAGAACATAAATTTTAATAAAAACTTATTTTTTTTTTTGAAAATTAATTTTTTTTTTTAATATTTATGACTTTATGAGTATGTACTAATCTCATTGAAATAAAATATCAGATGCGCTTTTTTTTCTAAGCGCTAACTGTTCAACTATTAAACTAGACAGCTAATAAGCCTGTCTATACCATCATATTATATTCGTGTTATTTGAATTAATATTAAAGAATTCCACATACAATTTTAACATGAGATAGTACTAACCCTTATAACATTTAGAAACGTTTTAGATTTTCAATAGATATAATTCTATCTTTTGTTTATATTGTAATATTTTGTATTTAAATTACATGGTATTCTATATCTGTGAGTTATATTATTCAATTAAATTATTTGTTTACATTTTGTATTTGTTTATATTGTTATATTAATGTATTTTTTATTAAAGATATATAATTATTAATTATCTATTAAACCATTAATTTGAACCCAATGGCGAATGATTGCTGAGTCGAGTCGAAAACTAGATAAGTTTTCTTACTTTTACTGCTATTCGAGCTTGAGTCTCACTCATGAAAGACCGGCACTGTATTATATGCTCATGTATTATAGATCCACTTAAAAAAAAAGTATCAACTTTTACTAAAAATTTTTAATATTCCAAGAAGATGTATGTAAAAAACACTGTTAAATTTGAACCAAATTTTTTAAATTAACATCTAAAGAAATTAGATAATAAAATATTCTTTAAAGAATGAAATGTAGTACAAGACGTATAGGTATAAATGTTAGACGTTCTAATTGAAATTAAGATTTTTAATAAATAAGACAATCTGTCAGTTTAAAGATACAAAAAAAAAAATATTGTCCTAAATAGAATTAATATTTTTACTAATATTTCAAAAGTACTTTGTGTGCAAGTGTGGTTTTAATGCTCCAAATATATTATTTTTGGACTGATTATTGCAAAAGTTTTTAAACAGAAAACTCCTGAGTTTGTTTTCTATTATTAGTGATTAAGTTTCTTATTCAGATCGTGTTTCTTCTTGTTTTTTTTTGTGCCAAAAAGTATCGTATATATTATGTATATCCAAAATTTTATTTTATATTTTTTATTCTGGTTAAAGTTTTTGCATAAAAAATAAAAATATGAACTTGTACGAATTTATTTTGAATATTAGACCCATATTAAACCTAAAAACCATATTTTTATTTAATCTTAATTTAATTTTTTTTTTCCTTTTTTTTAAGCGTTTATTGTTCAACTGTTAGACTAATAAGCCTTTCAATACCATAGGTACATGTTAGAAAATGGGGTCATATTATATTCGTGTTATTAAAATTGATCTTAAAGAATTCCACGTACAATTTAAACATGAGATAGTACTAGGCCTTATAACATATAGAAACGCCTTAGATTTTCAATATTTACAATTCTATTTTTTGTTTATATTGTAAAATTTTGTATTTGAGTTATATGATATTCTATATCTGCGAGTTATATTATTCAATTAAATTATTTGTTTATATTTTGCATTTGTTTATATTGTTATATTAATGTATTTTTTATTAAAGATATATAATTATTAATTATTTATTATGCCATTAATTTGAACCCAATGGCAAATGGTAGCTGAGTCGAGTCGAAAACCAGAAAAGTTTTTTCACTTTCATTAGAATTCGAACCCTGGCCTTTCCACATGAAAGGTCGGCACTCAATCACTGTACCACTCAACCATTAAACTGTTGAATAAATTTAATTATGAGACTGCACGGTGCAGGGTCAGAAATCCCAGGATCATAAGTCCCTTAGGGACTGCACCAGACTGCACACCTATATTTGTGTTCAACGTCTTTGATAGTAGATACTCAATATTTAATTAATAGCGGACCTAATTTTTAATACATAAAAAACCTTATTTCTAGAAAAAGAGTTTACCTTTTTTTCTGAATCATTAATAGTGTCTTCACCTAAAACAAATTTTACCATTTATAAATTGACTTTTTCCTTATTGTTAAATTTAATTAAAAAAAAAAAATCACTTTGAAATTTTTCAAACAAGTTGTTCATTTTATATAAATAATTGACCTCGATATTAATAAAACGTTTTTCAATAATTAATTTTGTTTTATATATATATAAATAGACTTTAGTTTTTTTTTTGCATTTTCTATTCAACTAAACTAAGTAAAATAAATAAAATAAAACAACAATTTTAATCAAAAACACAAAAAAAAAAAAAACATCCAAGATATTTTATTTGTCGCCCAAATATTATTGAAAATTAAAATTGTGCAATTTTTTTCTTAAAAATATTTTTAATTTACAAAAACAAAAAAATAATTTGGCAATTAACCAAGTCGAACAATAAATTGTGGTGTGCGCCAAAATATTCTTTAAAATAAGAATGTTAAAATAAAAATATTTCTTAAGATTCTGTTGATGTACCGATGTAGTGATATCATTTTCTGTAGGTACTCTTCATTTTATGTGAATAATTTTTATTTAGTTAAATTTTATTTTATTTTTAATAGACAAAAACCAATTTTATTAAAAAAATTTATTAATAAAAAGTATATTGATTTTTTTAAAATATAATTTCCAGCCAATTTTTTAATTTATTAGTTAGGAAATCTATTAAAAAGGAAAATATATGAATGTGTGTTAAAAAAAGTTTTAACACTCAATTTTAATTATATTAATATCAAAAATATGCATTTATATTAAATTAATATTATAATTATAATTCTTGGAATTTAAAATTACATTAATCTCATAATCAGTTTAACTAAATTAGAGAAATCTTAAAATTTAAATTAGCGTCGTTAGCTTTCTTCGTCAATCAATCAAATTTTTATATATACCTGATAAAATATGGACTTACAATGCAGATATAAGAGTTCCGGACCAGATGGATTCAAACTTTATGACATATTAAATGAAAAGTAAGAAAATTAATTTAGGTTCTTATTGTCTTACTTCTTCTCAATCGGATCTGGTACGAAATATCTTTTTAAAAATTTTGTTTTTTTAAATCTCATTTTAAAAAAAACTTGTTTCTACAAAATCTTGTTTTTAAAAAATCTCATTTGACAAAATGTCGTGTTTTTTTAATAAGTCAGTTTCTAGTTTTTTTTAGTAACATATGTAATAAATTTGGTTAAATAAATAATTTATTTTAATTCAATTTCAAAAAATTACGAAATATTTTATTTCCCTTTTTTGCCATTTGATTTTTTCAATTTAAAAAAAAAACGAGAAAGAGTGTAGTAGAGTAGACTGTGTCAACTCTGGGATACCCGTATGACCGTAGCATATACATTATATCATCCGGTTAATTACTTTTGGCAAAATTTCAAACACACAGCTTTATTAAGAGTAGTGTAATGCTCATATAAAAGAAGGAGTTGTATGGCAGCTACTCGAACACTCTGCAGTAGACCAACCCAATTTTTCTGTAACTTTGGCCATTACAGTAAACTATTTTTGGCAAAATTTCAGACACCCAGCTTCAATAGGTATAGAGTAATGCTCATATAAAATAAGAAGTTGTATGACAGCTACTCAAACCCTCTGCAGGAGACCAACCAAATTTTGCAAAAAAAAAACGAAATTGCGAAAATTTCAAGATCCTAGCTCTCTTAGTTTTTGAGTTATCGTGATGACGGACGGACATACATAGCTAAACCGATTTATTTTTCGATTCCGATCCGATCCATACAATTCCGAATCCGATCTTGAGTCTATATTTACCCCTCCTCCTTCTCTGCGTCCAAACGTAATGGCAAATTTATTATACCCTTTGACTATTTAGTCATAATGGGTATAAATACTTTCACTTATATATAGCATTATACTTAAATCCTTAGAATTTAAAACATTGGAAAACTCACTTGGGAGATATATACAAAGACGTCACACCTGTATTTCCAACGACATTGAGATTTAGTTTTTTTTTTTTTACATTTAATAATTTCGTTAAACTTTAATTTTTTTAATTTCAGTAAATTTCAACTAGTCCAAAAAAAACAAATTCAAAACAAAATCAAATTCAATATTTAAATGAATCCTGATATGTAAAATCAAAGTAAATTAAACCACAGGAAATGTTTCCTCGTATGACTCATTTTCACATCCAAACTCGAAATATAAAAGTAAAAATATGAATATTTCATCATTATTTAAAAAATTTAATTATATATTTTAATGTTAGAAAAAAACATTTTCCTGACGTAAATTTGATATTAATTTATTAAAGGAAAATAAAAAAAAAAAATTATTATCCCAAAACAATTCGGTAGAATATTATTTTTAGGTTTCGTAATACCTGATGAAATTTAAAATTAATTACCCGAGGCTAAACGAATTTTATATTTTATATGTTGGGTGATGTACCCTACATTAACAGTGAATTTCACTGAAAGTCGCAAATTACTATAATGTTCTGAAATCAGAAAATAAGAAATGGCACACAACTGGGTGACATAGTGATTAGATTGTTTCGTGGACAATGGATTCGAGTTCCAGGAAATGTAAAAAGACAACTTTAATTTGTTATTTTTGCCATTTTGTTAATGTTAATAAGTAATAACCAATTAAATTTAAATTAAGTTCTATATGTAACTAATAAAAATTATAAATAAATATATTTTAATTATTAATTAAATAATATAGTAACTTAAATATGAAATTATGTTAATATGCATAACAAATTGTATATAATTTATAAATTAACATATATATATATATACATAAATATAATTGTATTTAATGAACCTAGGACGTTTCTACATGTACCAAGGTCTAGTACTATAATTAGGTTTTAATTGTATCAGAAATTCATTAACATTAATTTTAATTATAAGAATGTAATAAGTATGTATTTATGGTATAGGCAAGAAGCTTGTTAGCTTGAACAGTTGAACAGTTCAAAAACTAAGTTAAAAAAATTTATATATATCTAACAAATGTTCTAACTAAACTCATGTACCCGAAAACTTTTATGTACAATTGACTTAAATGCCCTATCCTAGTGTTTAGTTTAAGAAGTGCGTAAATTTAACGCTACCCATAGGAACTCCTTAAAATTTCGTGGGCAAATTTAAATGCTTAGGACTATCCCTATAAGACCCCTTATTTATTCCCTTATTGTTCTCTACTTTTAGACGCCTATAAAAATTTCCAGGGTTTTTTTTTTAAATATTTTCAACTCACTGTACCAAAGCTACTTATTTATTATAAAGACACATTTCTAAAAAAAAAAAACAAAAACAAATTTTAAATAAATTATATTTAAAATCTTTTTTGTTTTTCTTTTTAAATTAAAATTAATGAAAATAAAATTTTTAAAATTTCAAAATATAAAATGAAAACAACATATTTGATGTCTTATTAAAATTCTAATAAATAAAAATCAAAATAAAAAGAACTTGTGCTTATTTATAATATAAGTATAGACTTGTTAAAAATGTATAATTAAAAAAATTTTTTTTTAATACATACTTACATTTTTATATGTCAAATTGAGACTTTTATCGATTTTAACAAGTTATTAAAATACAACTATGTCAATTAATTTTGAAAATCCACTGAAAGTTAATTAAAAAATTCCAAAACCAAATAAACAATATCATTAAAAGGAATTGGTAACAACTAGAATTAAATTTAGTCACAACCATACAGATAAAATGTTAAATTAAGAAGAATAATACTTTTCAAGTTACAAACTATACATATACAAGTATGTCAAATAAATATGGAAACTGAATTATACAGATTAAAGTTACTCTGCACTAAAAAAAAAATTTTTGAAAATAGATACAGTTAAACATAATTGATTGAAATAAATTTTTTTATTATTATGTTTTTAGTATAAAATAAGTAGTATTTTAATTTTTTAAGAATTTTTAGAAGTTGTTTGTGTCAAAAGGATCAGTCTGGTCCCACTGAAGGGTCCTGCAGACTGAACATAGCACGAAACCACTTTTACTTTGTTTAAAAAGATTTTATATAGATAGATAAGTATTTGAGTTTTAAGAATTTTTTTTTTTTAATTATCAAATTTTAAAAATACTATCTGAAAACTATTCCATTAACAAAATTTATTTTTCAATCATTAGAGAAAATGTCTAGTAGCCCTTTAATGGACAGGTTAAAATGAAATCCATATATTACTTGCACAATAATATAATGTAGGTTTTGTGAGATTTTATGTTATGGGGTGTTTTATACAAATATCTTCTAATAAAATGTCCGGGTAGCAAGTGCAAGTTGCCCCATAAACTAATACCATGTTATACAGACATATGAATTTGAAATTTATATAATAGTCTTATATTATAAAGCAGTTCACGTTATAAAACGCGATATTTTAGGATTTCGTGAGTGCGGTAATAATTTAAATAAAATTATTAATATTTATTTAAATGTAATTATTTTGGCTACAAACAGTCTGAAATAAGTCTCTAATAAAAAAAAAACATGATCTGAAATAATATTAACTTGGCTCGAATACAGTACTATGACTAATCAATTAAAAATATTCGTAATTTTAGGAAATTTTAAATTATTTATTGAAAAAGATGTGTACAATTTTCAAAAAATCTTGCAAATGTAAAAGAAATAATTTTTAAATATACTTAATAAGTAAATAAAACATTAATATTATGACATTATTTGGAAATACAAGATATTAGGAAGAATATTTTTATGTATAAAATAATTTTTTTTAATTTAAAGATATTTGGGTATATAATTATAATTATTTATGTACAATAATTATTAATTAATAGAAGTTTTTAATTATTAATACCAATATTATTATTGTACAAAGTTTTGATTCCATTGAAACACCTTTATTAATTATAGCATTTTTCAACATTTTTGTGAAAGCCACAGTATAAATAATTAAAAAATAAACAATTTTCTTTATAAAACCACAACTAAAAACAAATATTTATTTATTAGATACTTAAATCGTTAATAATCTCATAAATTTTATATTATATATGTTTATTGTCAGAATGTATCAGTAGTATTAATTTTTTTATAAATAATTACATTTTCAATTTGTAAATTATATACAAAGTTCTTTTTAATTATAATTAAACAAAATTAAGATTTTACCAAGTACCTACTCTAAAAAAAATATAAAAATAAAAGTTTATTGGCTCTGAATGTATAAAAGTAAATAAAAAGTCAAAAACGTGAACAAAATATTACAAAAATAAAAAATATATTGTATTTTTCAAACTCGCGTGAATAATATGTGATAAAATTATATTTTATCTCATTTTTTATACAAAAAAAAAAAACTAGATTAACATACATATGTTTTCTGTTTTTCATCATTTAATATTATAATATATGGCGCGAAAAAGTCTACCTACGCTTATTCAATATTAATTCTTTAAAAAAACGTGAGAAGAAAAAAAAAACATTTAAAAAAAGCCGATTAACTTTTTTAAATCAACTCGATCTTCCTCTTCAAACATTAAATGGTTTGTTGCTAATTGAAGAAAAACATTTTGATATTTAGATAGATAATTCCATTATATGGACAAAATAAATTTTATAGGTTAAATAGAGTAAAAACTATTTGATAAAAGTGCATGTTAATAAAATTTTATTTATAAAATCGAATTATTATTTACAATTTGTAATAAAAGTAAACTTTATATTTTTTTAAATCAAAAATTTTATTTTATTAAAAGCATTCTATTTAACTTTATATTTTAAAAATTTATTTATTGGTCATGAAATAATTAAATTGAATCTAAAATTAATCTAATTAAATACTGAAAGCCACAAATGATACTTAATTTATTATAGTGTCATTGGAATTAAAAAGTTTTAAAAATAATTTAAAAACAGACAAAGAATGAAATTAAAATACATATTAGAATTTGACTAATTGATTCTTTAATTGCTACCTCCTTGGCTTTTATAGTATTTTATATAAATATAGCCATATATGTATAACTTTTTTTTACTGAAAGATGTTCGGTATTTTTTGTTTCTATCTATCTAAATAAAAAGATAAAAATGTAATCTAGTGCAATCTAATGTCTTTTCGAGAACCCTTACACCCAAAAGAAAAAAAACTATAATCAAATCTTTTTATTTCAAATATTATAGGGAAATTTATTGTATTTGAAGATAATGAATTAAATTTGATTTTAAAATATGTATTGTAGTCACGTTTTGCTTTTTAAATAAAATTTTTATTCAGTTTAACTAACATTTAATAAAATCCGTTTTTATTTTAAGTTTTAATACTTAAGCACAAAAATATAAATTAACCACCTTTCTGCCACCTATTAATTAAATACTAAGTTTTAGATATCTAATGCTTATGAATGATAATCATTTTTTTTTTGTTTTTAACACGAGTAATAGTTATTTTATTTGTTCAACAAGTTACATACAAGGTTATATACAAGTACTTAACCGATTTCTTTATTTTCTATAATATTTCACTCATTTATTTAACACAACTTATTAGAGGCTGTACATTTTACATACAGTTGGAAACTTATTTATACACTTGAGGTAATCAAGTCTATAGCTCTCAAGAAATAGTATATATAGATTATAGAGATTATATAATAAAGGGATTCTATTATTAGATTATAACTTAAAAATGTAAATGTTTAAAATGAAGAATTGTAGTTTGAATTACAACCAAGTTGTAAAAACAATTTATTCTTTTCAACCATATTCAAATATATCTTTTTTATGTAGGAACAAATTTACGTAAGAACATATGGTAAATATACTTATTTTCAAGAGGAAGATTACTTTCCTTATACAAATACAAGGACAAATGGTTATTATTAATTAAAACTGAAAAGAAAACAAAATTCTAAAACTTTATTTCAAAGTTTAATTGATTTGTGTTGATAAAATAGACATTAGAAGTTAGAACTTGAAGTAAAGTAATTGATAAATTTTAGTTTAATATTACTATTTTTATATACTATTAGTGTCTCTAGCGATATTCACACACAAATTATTATTTATATTTATATTAACTTGTATGTACATATATCATTTACCCGGTACCTAAATAAATTATGTTCATTTTGGTTCATTATATTATAGATGTGCATATTTATACAGAGTACCACCATAATACACCTACGAGCAGCAGCAGACCTGAGAACAGGTTAACAGCAAATATGTGGGCATTTTTAAATATGAATTTGCGACACAAAGGCATAGGAACCATAATTTCATAATTTTTGCAAAATTTAGGTAAATATTCAGGTAAAATGCCTACATACGTATGTATTCAAATTTTTATTAAAATTTCACTTACCAATTTAATTTATTTAGCTCTCATATACATAAATTTATTTTAAGGCTTCTCACTTAAGCACCTTTAATTAAAATTTTATTTTTCCTTTTCTTTTTCAATTTGTTTGAATGGTAAATTATTAATCAATATTATAAATTTTTTTTTTTTAAATACTTATTAAAAATAAGATTGCCGGGTATGTAATTTAGAAATTTTATTTTCCACAAATTAAGGTTATAAAATTTTAAAAAATCGAAATTATTTTAATTTAATTTTGAATAGAAAGAAAATTTTTTAAATTAATTCTGTTTTATAATTAAACTTTTTTTAATTCATTTTTGTCACAAAATTTGTTAACACAAATTAAATTTAATATTTTTTTTTGTAGATATTTTATTTTGTGCTTGTTTTGACTTTTAATTTTCCGAAACTACAAATATTTTCTATATTTTCTCTCTCACTCATATCTTCCTTTTTTTTCTTTTTTTTTTACTACTTTTTATGAGCATGAGAATTGAAATGAGATTTTGAATTCTCTTTTCACAATTCAATTTTTTATTATGACGTTTCAATTTCTGGGTGAGAATGAGAAACGACATCTGCCATTGGGCACATTCGTATTTTTATTAAAACTTAATTTATAGTACATTATATTTTTTATTTATAACTTATTATAAAACCAAATCTTTTTTTTCCATTTTTGAAAATTTTTTTACTATTCACATAATAATACAAAATTAAACACTTGACATTTGAATGGATTTTGTACTATATAAATATAATCTACACAATTTTGGGGTTTATAAATGTACTATTCTCATAGAATTACTAGTACTAGAATGGCAAAAGGATGTTCCCGACTCTTTTCTTCTAATGTGATTTCCTATCCTGAGGTATTCAGACAAAAAAATTTTTTGAATATAATATTTTTTAATTTGTTTTTATTTACTTTTAAGTTTGAAATCTTACTTAAATCGTACTTAAAAGTTTCTTTTATATTTCACTTTCAAAATGAAATCAATCGCGGAGAAACTAGTAAATACATACAAACGGTACACGTACCAAATTTTGAAATTTGTCTGAAAATTTTTTCTCTATTGCCATTCTAGTACTAGTAATTCTATGACTATTCTATATCAATTTCGATTCGAAATTTTCGAATGGACCCATTTTTTTTTTTTTGACATTTTGTAGTTCAATTTGAATTTAAAACTGTCATGCATTTTCAATTTTAATCCAACTTATTAATTCTTATAATTGTCATTTAAATTTAAAATCTAACCGAATTTAAAAGTGAATTCATATTCAATAATATTGAATAGTATACCGCCTGAAGTTCTCGTTGTTTTAAAACAAAAAGAAAAAAGAAATTGTGTAAAATTTAGTTTTACTTAAGCGCCAATATCCTTTTATAGTTTTATTAACATTTATTAAATATGCGTAAAACACAAAATATTGAGGTTTCTTTAACAAAACCAACATCAATCTTCAATTTAGATGAATTAAAGGAAGAATTAATTCAATATATGAAAAATTTAACGGAATTTCAAACAATACTCCATGTTAAACCTGATATTGATCAAGATTTATCGAAATCAGTGCAAACAATTATTTTCGATGAGGATTTACAAGATTTACCAAATAACTTTGAAAATTTTAATTTCTACTTTTATTATTCTTACAAAAGATCTTTTGAAGAAGAACTGATTGATAGTGCTGATGATGAAGATGAAACGTGTGCATCAAGTCATTGGATTTTACCGAATACGTAAATTTTGATTTTTGTAAATTTAATATATTTTAATATTAATTGTTTTTCTTTTAGAGAATTTGATGGATTATATGAAAGTTTAATTTATGATGATGAAGTTAAAAAACAAATTCTTAAATTTGCTGAAAGTGCTATAATTTTCGGAAACTATAATGTCGACAAACATTTAATATCATGTAACCGATTAATTTTATTACATGGACCTCCGGGAACCGGAAAAACAAGTTTATGTAAAGCAATTGTTCAAAAACTTTCAATTAGATTAAATTCAATTTACAAATTTACACATTTTGTGGAAATTAATAGCCATAGTTTATTTTCAAAATGGTTCTCCGAAAGTGGAAAACTTGTGTCTAAGCTTTTCGCTAAAATTCGTGAAATGATTGTACAACCAAATTGTTTGGTATGTATTCTAATTGACGAAGTAGAATCCATAGCATACGATAGATGTAATTTATCAGGAGAGCCAAAAGATGCTTTACGCGTTGTAAACGCTGTTCTAACACAACTTGATCAACTTAAACATTATTCAAATGTTATGGTATTTGCAACGTCAAATTTGATGGGCACCATTGATTTAGCATTTATTGATCGAGTTGATTTAAAAAAGTTAATCGGCTTTCCTACAGAAAAAGCTATTTACAATATATATTTATCGGCAATAAATGATTTAATCAGAGTTGGTTTAATTAAATCTAAAGAAAACGAAGAAAAAAAACATACAGCAAAAGAGATTAGCAACAATATTTTTGAAGTAAATAATATGTGTTTATTAAATAAAGCTGTAAAAGCAAGTATAGGTCTCAGTGGAAGAATTCTTAGAAAAATACCGTTTTTAGCTCATACATATATTGAATATTCACTAGATCAGATGACTGGAATGAGTTTGGAGCATTTTCTAAACTCCATGTTAAAAGCAATAAACGATCGCAATTCGTTAGCCTTAAAAGAAGAAGAATTGTAAAATAAAAAATTAGCGAATATTAAAATATCAACTTATAAACAAACAAAATTTTTCAATTTTTTATTTAAAATACGATAAAAATTAAACCTTTACCGAAATTAAACATAAAACAAAGTTTTTTTTCTTTAGTTAAAACTATTATAATAATACATAATCAAATACGCTTTTACACTAAATTTCCTTAAATATATTACATACTATATTAATTTAATCAATATCTCTACCATGAATTGATTGACAGTGCCTTCGCAAATGAGATTTTTTGCCATAACCTTTAGTACAAAATTCACAAAGATACCTTTTTTGGCCCAAATGCATCATTTCGTGTGGATCAAGTTCATATTTAAAGGCAAATTTTAAATTACAAAACTTACATGTAAATTCCCTATCTTCATAACTAAGATGTACTGTTTTCGCGTGTTTATTTAATGCACCAGAAGTTTTAAATCTAAGACCACAGTCGCCACATAAATGTTTACATTCATTATAGTGAGCGTAAAGTTCGTGATACCTTTTCCGCTCTTTATTTTTGAATATTTTACCACAGTTTTCAAACGTACACTTGACTTTTTGACCAATTGTATGTTTATTAGATATATGTGCTTTTAAACTTCCATCATTGTTAAATGAGGCTGGACAAATTTTGCATTTAAATGGTCTTTCAACTGTATGTTTTCTCAAATGCTTTTTTAAGCCCGACGAATATTGAAAACTCATACCACATTCCTTACATGTGTTTAAGAATTGTTCATGTTTAATAACATGCTGCTTGTAAAATAATTCTGTTTTAAAAACTTTTTCACAATACGTGCAAGTTAATATTTTATCTGGTTTATCAAATGTTTTTTCACCAATTATTGGCAGTCTTTTAACTACATATTCACCTAAACGACGTTTTTCTTCACTATATTCTTTATGAAAATTTGGGACATGAGCGTAAACATCCGGAACAACTTCAAAACATACTGGACACTTACCACATTTTCTTCGAGCTTTATGTGATTCAAAAATTTTTGGAGAAAAAGAACGACCACAATAATTGCACATAATTTTATCAATATCAGAATTTTCATCTGTACTTTCTTCTAACTCTTTTTTTTCATCTGTACTACTTTCTTCTAACTGTTTTTTTTCTTCCAAATCATCTTCATTGCTTTCTGGAACATCTTCCGTGACTATTGCGACTGGTTTTTCTGATTGAAGTTTTTTTGTTGAAGGTTTTTTGTGAGAACTTTTAACACCTGAGCTACCTTTCCCGGGAATTATAGCTTTTCTTTGCCGTCTTTTTTCCTCGCAAAATTCTATGTGATTTGTTTTTAAATGTTTGTACAAATCTGTATACTTGTAAGAACAAACTGGACAAGGACCACATTTTTTTCGAGCTTTATGCTTTTCTAAAATATCTATTGGGAAAACTTTGTCACAATGTTCACATATACTACTTTCTGCATTATCACTAAAAGCAACGTCATCTTGGTCTTCCTTCATTTCATTGTTAATTTCGATAAGGGGTTCTGGGAGTTCATAGTTTACATCTTCAAAATCAAATCGACTTACATTATCATCTCCCATAGACTGATCATCATCATCACTTTGCTCTTCTTTTTTTAAAGATTTTTCCACGTCGGACAAATTTGAACCCAGCCAATTACTGGAAACAACTACTTGTTCATCTTTTTCAATATTTTCTTTTTTTAAACATATTTCGGTATCTAAAAGTAACTCTTCATTCAATTTTCCTATAATTTTACCTTGCTTTAACTTTTCTTTAAAGGAGCTTGTACTGGAATTTTCATTCTTTTCCGTACACAATGGATCCAAATGTACAACCAAGACATGATTTTGAAATTCATTATAATCAATTATTTCACGGTCACAACGAGTACAGGTAATGTAAAACTTTTTATTAGCGCTTAGGAAAACTTGACCATAAGGTTTCATTTTATAATTTATTTATTTTTGTTTTAAATTTTTATTATTTAAACAAATTTGTTATTTCTAATGTTATTGATGTGTTTTTGATACATATTTTCTTTTTTGACAAACAACGAAATTTCGATTCTCGTTAATAATTTGCATAAAAGTCAACTCGAATTTACAATAGAAATTATAATTACAGAAGAATTCAAATAGTTGTCAAAAAAAATTGACCCTTAACAGAGAACCAACAATAAAATACACATCTATTTCAAATAATAAAACACATATCAAATTAAAATATGAGCGCAGAGCTTACAGTATATTCGGTAGAATTGTCGGTTCTGTTCTTATTCCATACATATTCCGATAAAAATAGATCGTAACCGCTTATTCGTTATAAATCAAGTATAATTTGTTAACCTTCCAGACATAAATTAATTATAAAGATTAGCATAATGGTTCAGTTTCTATGCATAAGTTATAGATATTATCTAGTTTATTTTAATATCTTTTGGGCATATCGATTACAAAATTTTTTTAAATATGAAACAATATTTATTCAAATTTTTACACATTTGATTATTCCCAATTGCTAGTACAGAAATCAGTTATCTCCAAAGACTAAACTTAGATAAAAATTTAATAAATTAGTTTTAATTTCCAGCCAATAAACAGAAGTGTAAGTTTAAATTTATATTACGATTTTTTTATTACAATTATTAGTTGTTAATATTCATTTTAATATTTTTTCAATTACTTTATATTAACGAATTATTATTTGAAAAATGCTTTCACATATATTTGAAAGAAGTCAATGTGAATGCGTAGGGTTTTAAAATAAGTGTCAAAATCCTAATTCTTCTTATGTCATGATTTTGTTTTCATTTTTGTTTTCAAAATTTGAAATTGACAAACAAAACAACTATTCTATACTCTATAGTTTATTGCTATTGAATTTACTGATGGTAATTCAGCCCCGTCACAGGTTCATGCTAAACCATCAACACCTTTTCCACAACAAAAAATTATACAAACTTCCACCGCACCAGAAACAGTAGGAACAAGTCAACCCCAAACTATACAAATGCAGGTTCACACATCACAACTAAAGTAATTTCTGAAACTAAGTATAACATTCGTTTCGAACTCATTAAATGTGATGGTAGACGTTTTTTTAAAATTCATTGATCAATATTATAATAGAAAGGATTATGATTAAGATTTAAATTTTAGAGAAAAGATCCAATGGGATTTTAAAATACTCATGTTTTTAAAAAATTAACAAAATTGTTTACTTTTTAAAGATTCATTCTTTAATAAATATCTTGCTATCATACTATTATTATACAGTCTTGTTATTTTGTGTATCATGTGTATGAATATGAATTAATCCCAAATTTTATATTTATTTTATCTTAGCAGATATACTCATCATATTTTCTGAATGCACTAAATTAAAAAAAAAAAAAAAAATTTAATCAAAAAAAAACTCAATATTTCATTAAGGCATCACTTAAACTTTAGTTCATTATAGTATATGAAGCAAATGTATTTTGAATGATTAATTGATTATGCAAATTAATTTAAACTACTAATTCTTAGAAATCTCTTCTATTTCTTTACCATGAACTTCTCTACAATGTCTCTTAAAAGATTTTCTGGCTATGAATCCTTTTAAACATAATTCACATTGATATTTTTTTTGCCCTAAATGTAACATTTCATGAGGAACCAATTCAAATTTAAAAGCAAATTTTTTATCACAATAACTACAAGAAAATTCTCTATCTTCATACTTAATATGTTTTCTTTTGTAATGCTCATTTAATGATCCAGAGGTTCTAAAAATAAGTCCACATTCTTTGCATAAATTCTTATATTTATTACTATGAGCATAGAATTCATGATATCTTCGTCTGGCATTCGTTTTGAAAACTTTTTCACAATTTTCATGAGTGCATTTGAGATGTAATCCTTCAGTGTGCCGGTTAATAAAATGTGCTTTTAAGTTTGTACTTTCATTAAATGATACTGAACAAATTTCACATTGATAGGGTCTTTCTCCTGTGTGCAGTCTTAAATGTTTTTTTAAACGAGACGAATATTTAAATCGTTTTCCACAAAACTTGCATGTGTCCGATTTTGTTTCGTGTTGTTTAATGTGATTATTGTAAAAGCCTTTGGATTTAAATGTTTTTTCACAATACATACAAAAAAGTACTTTTTTTACGTTGTTTGTATCCTTTTGTAAATTATCATTTGTTTGTGCTTGATTTTGATTTAAATTTTTCATATTTACAATTCCTAATTCTAAATTTTGGTTTTTTTCTTTCGATTTTAATAGAGACAGTTCTTCTTCGTTCAGCGGGACTCTTTTTACAACTTTTTCTTTTAGTAGCTTTTTTTCCTCAACATATTCTTTATGAAATTTTGGAACATGTCGAAATAAATCTGAAACGATTGTTAAACAAACAGGACATTTACCACACCTCCTTTGAGATTGATGCGTTGGAAAGTATTCTGCATTAAATAATTCGCCACAATATTCACACTTCACTTTTTCATTTTCATAAATTACTTTCTTACAATTATTTTTTATTTCTGAAATATTTTTATTATTAAGCTCCTTGTTTACTGTTTCATTTTCATTAATTTTTAACACATGTCTTTCACAATTTATTTGAGTTTCTATAATTGCATCATTTATAACTATTACAGATTCTTGAACCATTAGTTTTTCTTCGTAATACTGTTTGTGTTGATTACGTATGTGATCATATAAATGCGAAAATTTTAAGGAACATACTGGACAAGATCCACATTTTTTACGTAGTTCATGCTGTTTTAATTTGTCATGACTAAATTTTTTTTCACATACTGAGCAGGAAAATATATCTAATTCAGTATCTATATTATTTTCCAATTTAACATTTTGTTGGTCACAGCTAATTAAGTTTGATTCAGTTATCTCCGTTTCACAAAGACTAAAATTCTCATTTTGTTTTTCTAAATTTTCAAAATCTTCACTCTTTTCTTTTTTTATACTTATTTTAAATCTTTTATTATCACAAGAATTTTGAGATGAATCTGTACAATCACTATAGTTTTCTCTTGCTTCTTCCTCAGTTTTAATATTTTGTTGAATAAGATTTTTACTTGTCAATTTTTTAATTAAAGTTTTTCTTTTAAGATTTTCAATATTTTTGCAAACATCTTTGCTTTCAAGTTCATTAACTGAAATTGAATCGAAATGTGTTTCTAAAACATGTATTTGAAAGCTATTAAAGTCTGTTAATATAATTTTACAATTTGTACAATTAATAACAAAATTTTTATTTGATGCCAAAAAAATTTGACCACATTGCTTCATATTTTTTAATTAAATGATTTTCTCTTAATTAAAAAATAAATATTTACATTTCTTTAATCAATCGGTTTAATCAATCATCAGTATAATAAATAAATACAACACAACAAGGAAAGATATTACACCATTGCACAAACACGCACAAATAACAATATTACTTCAAAAATTTTATGACATTTACAATAATCGATTCTCGAAAAATTTATAGACGTAAAAAATAGATATAATAAAAATAGGTTGGCATCACGACGTACAATATCTTCGAAGATATTATAGAATTACTAGTACTAGAATGGCAATAGAGAAAAAATTTTCAGACAAATTTCAAAATTTGGTACGTGTACCGTTTGTATGTATTTACTAGTTTCTCCGCGATTTATTTCATTTTGAAAGTGAAATATAAAAGAAACTTTTAAGTACGATTTAAGTAAGATTTCAAAGTTAAAAGTAAATGAAAATAAATTAGAAAATATTATATTCAAAAAATTTGTGTGTTGTTGCGCTTTTTGAAGTTTTTTAAAAAACATTAAATTAAATATAGGATTATTAAGATGGGAAGAAAGTGTTGCTTAAAGATTTTTTTTTATTTCTTGAGCCGATAATATACGATACAAATATCAGCCAATTTTTTTAAAATTATTTTAAAGGTATTTTCCTTTTGGTTTTTGCTTTCCATTTTTCATTATTATTAAGTGACCGTTCTGTAAATTTACCAAAACATAGTATATTTTCGAATAGAATCAATTTGAAAATCATATTGCAATGCTAAATTTTTTAAATAATAAGTAAAATTTTGATTGAATAAAAAAAGGGTAAATAAAAAACCGTTTAATTTTTTATTCGGAAACGTTAAGTTATTTGAAACAGAAATCAAAACTCTCCTTACGGTTAACATAAATGTAGATTTCATATTTGCAAAAGCTTCGTTCATATTTAAAAATGACTAAAAATGTTTATATATTCACAAGATTATAAATACTTTTTGTTTTGTTCAAAAAATTATGATTTGTTTTTGATTTACTTATTTTCATTCCCACGATGAATAAATACCTTAAGATAAATCAAAATAGATATGTAAGTTAATTAAAATTAAACTAAAAATATACTTATAGAGATTCCATTATTTTTAAAAATAATTTACTGCAATTTCTTCTAATATTATTCAAATTTTTTTCTTGATGTTTTGTTCAATTATATATTCAATATTAAAAAGTAAATATTTAAAAAAAAAGTAAATTAAATTAAATAGTTAAAATCTTTATTCGAAATAACTTACAATATACAAACTGCCCAATCCTAACGAGAAACTGCCTAATAAACATTCTCATTTACTCAAATTTAAGCAATGACAGATGAAGTAGCCGTACCATTTGTATACGCATACGAAATTGCATATGTATTTTTTTGTCAGAATACCTCAGGATAGGAAATAACATTAGAAGGAAAGAGTCGGGAACATTCTTTTGCCATTCTAGAACTAGTAATTCTATGGAAGATATCGACCACATATCGACGAATATTTCCACTGAGCACGCTCTGAGGGCGCTCAGATTAAAAAAAAAAATGCCTAACTTACTTCAAAAATTTTATGACATTTATAATCGATTCTCGAATAAATTATACCATAAAATTGGTAATATTGATCGTTATAACGTTAGTAAACCGTTACTTAAATAACAAACGGCTAATTTTTTAAAATTTAATATATTTTACTAAGTTCATCTATTAATGGTTTGAAGATATTTAACTCATTAATAGTGGGGTCTTTTAATAGAATAACCCCCGTTTATTCTCAATTTTTAATTATATGTAGTTTACAATTCAATTTAAAAATATAATACAAAAAATTTAAAAAAGAAAACTATATAATAATAAGATAGTGTAATTATATATTTTCTAAGAACAAGACAGTTTAAATGCTGATTAAAGGAAAATTAAAATACATTTTAATAAAAAGGTTTCAACATTATTTACTTTTTATTATTTTTGAGAAAATTTTTTGCGGGGTGAACAATTCATACAATAAAAGATATATACATAATCGAAAAATTTAAAATTCATTAATAGTTTTAGAAAGAAAACAAAAATTTTTATATGTATATATAACAAATAGAAATTATGTGAAAGTTACATTAAGCTTAATTATATAACAAAACTTCGATATCAACATGCTCAAAACCAAGTAGCCATAAATTACTATTTTTCAGAAATTTGTAATAATTCTTGTTAGTAGCTTGTTAAATAGCTTGTTACTGATAATATATAATAAAAGTTACGATAGTTTGTGGCGCGCAATAAAGGAATGTTGACAAAGAATCACAGATTGGAATGTAAAGCATTTATAGAAGGTAATCTACTACTTAGATTACCGCTTCTAATAAAAAAAATAATTTCAAAACTTTATAATAGTATAACTACCTGACTGGAAGAATTTTTAAATGTCTTAATAAATCAATACTATGAAAAAATCTATTTCTATTATAGATTTTTGTAAGATAAGATTCTCCTAAGATAAGATCTTGTGATTTTCAAACACAGGATTCGATTTTATGTTTGATAAATATACAATTTATAATAAATTACAAAAAAAAAATATATTGTATCAGCTATTTCAAATGATAATTTTATTATATTATAAACTATATTAAATATACATATTATATTAAAGTACAATATGCATATTGAAATGAAGGTATTCTACGAGTATTAAGAAAAATTATTAATTAATAATGCTTGTTTTCTTTTAATAAATTTTCTTAATTTACATAGAATCCATTGAAGGATTACAATTAAATTCCATTAAAACATCTTCATTGTTCTTAATATTCAATTTATTAACAGCTGACAATTTATTTTTTAAATCTAAACCATTAACTTCTAATTCCAATCTTCTTCCAGATTCTGTTACGTTGAAATTAATTGAGAATTCTTTCTGATTAGTTTTTTTGAATACAGATATATCACTAGATTTCACGTGCTTTAAATGAATATTTGACCAGCTATCAAAACCCGCAGTGTTTCGAAATCCATCTAAATGCAATTCACTTACCTCTTCTTGTGGGTCATAATTTTCTGCATTGTAAAATAATTTAAAAGGTAATATGTTTAATAATTTAAAAGGTAATACTGTAAAATTAAAATATTCAAAATCAATAATGGGTTACAAAACGATAAGAAAATCGCTTATGTATGTATGTACAAAAGTAAATACTTTTATTTCATATGAATATATTGAATTATATAAAATATGAACATATTCTGTCGTCTTATTGAATAGACTCAGATGTTAGTAGACTACATTTTTTTAACATAATTTTAATTAATTAAATTTAATTGTATTTTGAAATGTGCGTTAATATACAATGGTGCTATTTGTGAACACTTAGTTCCTCTTAAAAGTTCAAAGATCAGAAGAAGAAAAAGCTAATTCTGTAAAATTAGTTGAAGTAAACGAGATATATGTGATAAAAAGTTTTACAGAAGTAAAAGCTTAACATATAGTAATGACGTATTTAATGATGAATTATCTAATAATAAAATATGTACATACCTTGTTGCATTTTTTCAGTTGCAATTGATAATAGCCAATTTTCAGCTTCAGTTTCCATTTCCCTTAATTTATTCCGGCTTTCTTCCATCTCTCTTTCCCAATTCAATTTTTCTTTAGCTAATAATTTAATTTTCTCTTGACATTTTCTTAATTCTTGCAATAAATTTCTACCAGATTTTGAATCAATTTTCAATTTTAACTTTTTATTATGTTTTATTTCAGCACTTTTAGAAATTTTTGCTTTCCTTATTTCATAATCTTTGCATTCATTTTTCTTTCTTTCAATATATTTTGCATAAATCCAATTAACTTCTTGACTAACATTTGATATTTCTGTTAAACTTAAATTTTTATACTTGGCAAATGCTTCAACAGTTCTACGAGATGCTTCACGCCAATGAATTTCGCTAAATGAATGCTCATCGTAATGTGTCAATGGCTGACGATAATAAAAAGCATAAAATGCAAATTTAATAATGCAATATGCTAAATTACATTCAATTTTACTCATATGACAGTCATTATCCAATGATGAAATTATTTCTAATTTTCGAATATGACGTTTTGGATTTTTACTATCATTTTCATCTTCTTTGACATCATAATGTAAAAATATTTTTATTATTATTCTAATTGCTTTATTGGCTTTAAATTCCGGTATATTACAAATGATCATAATTTCAATAATAATAGCTGTTATACGAAGAATATTTTCAAATAGTTTTGGTTTTCCATTTGAACTAGCTAAGCATTTACTTATTTTGGGGCAATTCTTTAAAAGTTCTTCATATTGATCAGATGAATATAAACATTCCATATTAATATATCCTGAGCTGTTTGTATTCGAAATATTGTTTCCTGCCATAATTTTTCCAAACTATTTTTTTTTTAATTTATTTTTTTTCGTCCAAATTATGTGTCTAAATTGTTTTTTTAATAGGAATTTGTTGTTTTAAATTTGAGAATATTTTTTAATTTAAATTAAAATTGGAACTAAAATTTTATTCTATTCTTAAATTTGCAAACAAATTTTATTTTCTTTTGTTAATACTTCAAATTTTATATTTTTATTATATTTAACAATAAAAATAAACAATTGTATAGATAAATTAATACAAGCATGCTGATTTTGAAAAATTGATAATAAATTAAAAATATTAATTAGGTATTATAGGAAATAGTTAATCCGGCGATTTAATAAAAAATTATTACATATATGCAATTAATAAATCTAAAACTTTTACATTCAAATAAACAATTAAAGTCATGATTTATATTATTAACATTAAATGTAATATATTATTAAAAGTATGGTATTGTCATGTCGTACGTAAATAGCCTTAATTATTGTGAAAATAATTGTAATAAATGCACAAAATATTTTAGTGTAAGCCTTTTGGGAAAGGTTATTATTATAAATTTGATTTTTTTTTTTTTTTTTTTTTAATTTATAGTTCTTTTTTAATTTAACAAATAAGTAGAACAAAAACTTAACACTAAATCAAAAATCATGTTATACCCTAAAGCGGGCTTACAACAAATCAGAGTTAAAAAAATAAATTACAAACAATTATCAACAATATTAGTAATGAAATTAATGAAAAAAATAATAAAAAAACATGTAATGAAATAGAAAAAAACAACAACAAAACTAAAACTAACTTACATACTAATGATCACTGGTTAGTGTTGTAAACCAGCAAGTCAGGATTGTGACTACCATGGTGGTATAACAAAAGTTCACCATCAGAAAACAGTGAATTATTATTAGACAAGTGAAATATAAATGAAGGCGAAAAATATTTAACGTTTTCAGAAAAAGGTTCGATCAAGCCACGAATAAAACGATTTTCGTGATTAAAACAATTAGCGAAAAATTTAAGATTAATTTTAGTTAAGAATCTATCGATTCTATTGATTCCAGATTGTTCATATAGTAGACTATTATTAATATATAAGTAAGAGCCACGCTGTCTATGAAAGCCTCCAGCACGACGAATTATCTTTCTTTCAAGTAAGCGTAATCTCTCAACTTGATGAGCTGAAACTAAAGTAGGATTAAGCCACACCATAGAAGCGTGTTGAATAATAGACCGAATATAGACTTTATAAATAAACAAACGAAATTTAGGTTCCAAAAACTGACTAAACATTACTTTAGAGATTTGAAAAGAAGCGGAGTTAACCTTATATATAATTTTATTAATATGGGAAATAAATTTGAAATTTGAGGAAAAAATAACACCTAAATACTTAAATTGCTTACTGGGTAAGATCACAATATTATTTAAAACGATTTTTTGTTTTAATTTTAACCGCTTTACCAAAGATGGGGAAACAGCTTTGACCCCTATGATATTAATAAGCTCAGTTTTACTTACATTTATTTTAAGCTTCCAACTAGTATAGTAATCATTCAAAGTATTTAAATAATTATTTAATATCTGAGATGTAACTAAAGGTGCTTTGTGTGAGATATAAAGTAAAATATCATCCGCAAACTGCAAAATTTGAACTAATAATGTAGTAGGAATATCAGCCAAATATGTATTAAATAATTTTGGGCCTAAGACAGAACCTTGAGGAACTCCAGCAACAAAATTACGAAATAAATTGAAATAAATTTTTTGAGAAAATTATTTACGGTTTTTTTTTTATATTTTATTACAAAATGTATTTGAATTTTTTCTACAAAAGGTTATAAATCCTAATAATGCTTTTAACTTTGGGACTTATTACATGCCATCTTTTCAAAAACAATATAAGTTCGATAGAAAATTTTTAAATATTTCAAACTTATGTCGTTTTTTTTCTTTCGAACTTATGACGCGGAACCACTATTTACCTGTATATTCAAAATTTTGAAATTTTAATTGCTATTCATAAAATCTTTTTGTTAATATAGGTAGTTAAATTCCGGATCATCGCCACATAAGAATGGACCTAGAAAGAGAGTTAAAAAATGAACAAGGTTTCAGAAACCCAAGAAAAACTAACTGGAACGAATATACATCAGTCCTTAGGAACTCACTTAGGCTGTACCAAGAACAAATCCACCACCCGATTCTCTCGCACAAGGATATAAATAAAGAAGTCGGGAACATCACATATACGAAGACTTTTTAATATAGCAACGGGCACTCAAGGAGAAGCTTATTGGTTAGAATATATAAAGCTAAAGCACTGAAAAATTATAAATCAGAATGCAGAGATCTACAAAACGTAGACTCTGGAGAGAATTCACAGAGCAAATAGAAAGACCAGTAAAACCTCAAGACTCAGGAAAATCCTGTCTAAAGGTCATTCAAAAGCAGACTTGATGGAAAGGGAACCAAAACGAAACAAATAATTGAACTCAATTGAAATAGAGGGAGCCCCCAATAACGTGAAAACCAATAAAATTATCGATAACCTTGAAAGAAGGGGTACCGACGAAATACTTATGGAAAGAAATAGAGTGATAATATCAGCCTATACGGTTCAGCAACAAGGAGCAAAATGGTATCAAGGGGCACCCTACAAGGGATCTATCACCACTACTGTGGTTAATAGTTTTTGACGATTTATTACAGAAATTGGTAGTGGTAGAACACAAGGTAGTATGCTATGCAGATAACGTTGTAATACTAGTCATTAAAACGGAAATTAGTAGAATAACACCCGAAATTACAGGCTGCGATCGACAAAGCGACAATATGGGCAGTCGGGAACGGCCTGAAACCAAACGCGTGTAAAGCAGAAAAATGTCTTTTTAATGTAGAAAAGAGACGTAGCTCACCGGCAAGCACCGAGAAGAGGTAATATGGCCTGTTAAAGTTTTCTGACAACATCAAATACCTAGGTATATACTTCGACGAGAAGATCAGATGGGGCAAATATTTGAGTGAAAAGAAAGAAAAAGCGATAAAAGCCGTATGCGGTTGCAGAAGTGCAGTTGGCAAAATCTGGGGTCTATCGCCGAGAATAGCGATGTGGATATGCACGTGTGTTATAAGACCAATGATAACATATACGGAGCGCTAGTTTGGTTACGGGTTCGATAAGAACCATCTCAACTAAGGCTATGGAAACAATACTGGATATGGAACCAATTGAAACAGAGATAAAGCGAAGAGCGATGGACAATGCTCTTCGACTTTATATGACAGGAAACTGGCTAAATAAAGAAAGTTAGTACGGAGACAAAGAAATCATAACCCAGGCAAGAAACCTGGACGGAATAATTAAGTTGGCAACGAGTCCCCTTGGAATCAGCGATGATATGGTAGGGGAACTCAGAATTGACTGTAAATTTGAAACAGATACGAAAATCTCTCGTATCAACATTAAAACAGTAACGATTACGATAGACATATATATCGCCGCAGCTAAGAAAGAAAGTCTCTGCGGAATAGGGATAGTATGTGACGAACCAGTGATGATTGCTAAAGCAATAAAAAGCCATGCAACAGTCCGTCAACTGGAAGCAAGTGCTATAGGGAAAGCGGTGAAGGAATTGAGATAGAGAGATACGGGGCAAAATGATAAACATTTATACATAATAAATATAATTGAGAGCTGTCTGCATAAATTAAAGTCAACCTTAAATGGCTGGAAAGCACTGCATGAGCTGGAAGAAAGCAATGTAGTAAAACTGCACATACAGGATTCTCCGGCAATGAAAGAGCAGACGAAATGGCAAAAAGTTTTATTAGAGAACTAAGTGTGGGCACATAGTCAATCGGGCTCTCACCCAGAGTTGAAATGGTTTACGGTCTGGGCAAAGATCAATGGCTACACTCCACCGGATCACCCCACACAAAGGTTTTCTGGGGAGATGCAAGTAGCAATAAAACGAAAAAGATTCTAAAACTAAAATACTATGATAGATACATATCATGCCTTATTTCAATTTTTTTTTTTAAATCTTGGATATAAAATATTTGCCAAAAAAACTAACAATGTTTTTTTAATCAAAAAAAAAATTAAATTAAATTAAATTTTGTAAATTTTCAATTAATTCTTTACTTTTTTCGGTTTAAAAAACAAAGTATTATCACATAATACATTATTAAAAATTTAACCATGTCTGATAATACATCAATTGATTCAAAATTTTGTAAATGTGGAAGTAAAAGACCTAAGTGCCCATATATAGAAACAAATCGCGATCCAGATATTTGGGCAAATAAAGAAAAAACGGCACCAAAATATTTAGCAAAATGCTTAAATAAAATCGATGAAAAATCAAAAATTTTTAATAATGCATTGGATGTTGCATGCACTCTGGTTAAAATAATGATGACAGTATCAATTCAAGAATGTAAAGCAAAAAAAGCTATAGATTCAATTATTTACGCATTTATTCATTTCAAGTGTCAAACATCCACTTGTAGTACGAAAATAAGACGTTTCATAAATAAAGATCAATTATATTGTGATCTTCGTAAAATAGCTGATATGACAAAATGTGAAGCTCGTTTAACATGTGCAATAGTAAGTAGCAGTTTTAAAGCTTTTTATTATAAACAAAGTGTTGATTTTTATGATGAAGATTATGTAAGTAAAAATAAATGGCGTGAAGTTGCTTGTGAAACTATTAAAGCTTATTCAAAATATCGAGTTAGTTCAAAATATAACATTCGTTGTATTGCTTGGAAAATAAATAATATAATACAATGGTATGTTGAAAATAAAAAAAATAAATGTTTTCCTCCAGATTTTACAATTGCCTGTTTGGCACCATGTGACCCTCAGGCTACGGAAGAACATGTATCTATTCCTTTTAGTGAAAAATGTCGAACTGATGGTCCTCCAAATATCCCTGAGGACATTATTAGAAAACAAGAAGTATTGGATAAAGAAAAGGAGGACGAAGATACTGATGGAGATAAGAATAAAGATATAGATGAAAATAAAAATGGCAAAAAAGTTGGAAATAAAGATAAAGGAAAGGAAAAAGAAAAGAGAAAGGAAAAGGAAAAAGAAAAAGAAAAAGAAGAGGAACAGGAGAAAAGAGAGTCTCGTGAGAAAAGAGAGTCTCGTGAGAAAAGAGAGTCTCGTGAGAAAAGAGGGTCTCGTGATGAAAATAAAAAAGATCAGGCAACACAGAAAGAAATAGATGATGATTATAATAAAGATTATAATAAAGATTATAATAAAGATGGAGTTCCAGAAAATGTTGATGACTGTCAAGAAAAATTGCGTCAACTACAACAACTTAATAACGATTTACTTAATGAAATTGAAAATAAAGATAAGCAATTAGAATATGTCAAAGAACAATTAACTGTATCGCAGTTGAAAATTTTAGAAGAAATTAAAGAAGAAGCCGGACCACCAGCAGATATAGAATCTATTAAAAATGAGTTGCAACCAAAAAGATCTAAAGGGGATTTTCGAATTATAATAGAAACCAAAAATGATGGTGAACATCTGGATTTATTTTTATCAAACATTGTTCCAAAACCGGAATTGGGACACTTGAAAAAATTCACGATAAACGACAATAACCAAACATACGATTATGATATACAGAAGTTAACATTAAATAAATAATATATTAACTGTGGTAATTTTGTTCAATTTGGGTACTTAGAATATAAAAAAAAAGTGTAATTAAATTAGTTTTTTATTTTAGAAATAGATAAATTTCATTTCTCTAGCAAGGAACTGTTAAAACTGTATACTAATATAAAAAGCATTAAGTCTTCCAAATTCATATTTATTGAGTTCAAGGGTGCCAACATTTTAATTTTTTAAGATAAATGTTTAATCGACATACTTTTTAATATGCCTATTTCTCAGAATTAAGGGTTCTATGCATTTTCAAATGTTTTTCAAAACTATCATGTTGTATTTGTCTAAACTATTCGAAATCCTGAACTTCTCGCAAAATAACCATTACCAAAACTAAAAAAGACTACGCAGTTCTTAACGCCCACACAAAATTTCAGTTTCTAAAATCTTTCTCTTTCTAATGTTATTTCTCTGTCTTAAAAAATGGCTTAATTATTCTAATTATCATTATTAAACTTTTTACAAACAATTTTATCTCTTATCGTTATAATAAAACTCTCATCCTTCCTTATTTATAATGTAGTCGAGGTTCTGCAACAAATAACTTTAATTTTTGTATAACACACTAAAGAATTGCCATTTTATCAAAGAAATCTATAATAACGGTAGAAGAACCATATTAAGATAGCTTGATTCCATTAAGATTTCAAGTTTAGACAAGGATAATTATTTATAAATGTTAACTGGAATACGATTTTCACTCGATCCGATTTCTTTAATACGAGTACCTACAATTGTATAGAATAATCTTTTATAAACTCTTCAAAAGCACTGGATGTAAAACAGCTACCTTTATATCTGTAATCAATCTTACCGGGCGACTAAATTGAAAAAAGTGCATGTTAAAACATTCAATTGTTTCGTCCGTATAGTAGTACTTTTTGTTTGATACAATTCTACAAATTTTGTAAAATCGTCTACCACAACAAGAATATATTTTCTTTTATAGCGAATATTTTCTAAAATGAAAGTAATCAACATGTCCTTATAAAACGGCTAATCTTTTGGAATAGAATGCAGAAAACCACTAGTTCTTTCCACTATGAGGACTAAAAGTATTACATTAAGACATTTAATATATTCTTTGGCTTTTTCAGTTAATTTTGGACACCAGTTTTATCGTTTTAACACTTCACAAGTCTTTCCTATCCCTAAATGACCTAAAACGTCATGACAGATTCTCAAAACTTGAAAGATCATGGAACTTGGCACATAAAAACTTATTTTATTTCTATCAATTTTTCCATAAACTAAATTGTCTCTCTTTTCATATAAAGAATTTTCTTCTATTTCTAGCTGTTGCCTAAAACTTTCAATCTCTACTCTAATAAATCGCCAAAGTCATTTCCATCGTATTTAGCATTAGCATGCTGCATTCGTTTGCCTATGAGATGTTCAATATTATAATGGATAATGGCTAATGTTTCCAACTCATATGAATGATATTAAGATTCCAGGGATGTAGTTTTATTCACAGGATAAAATTATTCATCAGACTTCTGTTGAAGTAAAATCACCATCATGGAAGTGCAATCCGTCAAAGTGTAATTCTGTTTTGGAATTCTGCGAAAAAAAATTGATAAAACAGGTTTACTCAGAAGTTTGTCTCTTAAACTCTCAAAAGAATCTATCTGATTATTACCTTAATACAAACTGTTTATACTGACGTAACAAATTTTGAGTTGGACTAGCTAGAACTGTAGAATTATAAGAAAAATTCGTAAAATAGGAACAGAACCCTAAAAATTTTTGAACCTCCCTCAAAGTTTTTGAAATAGAAAATTCTCTAATCGCTTTTATATATTACTTTCGTTCAGACTAAAACCATGAATACCAGCTCAATAACCCAAATAATCTAATTGAGTAAATAAAATTTTACATTTAACCAAGATTCAAAATTAATTTATTTTCTGCTAAAACATTAAAAACTTGTTCAAAAATAAATAAATGTTCTTCATTCTCAACTATTGTTTTCATAATATGATCGATGAAAAATAGTTACTTAACCTTCTTCAATTAATTACTTAAACGCAGGATCTAAAATGCAAGATCTAATGGTGCATTCTTGGGTCCCAGAGCATTTTTAATATTGGGTCCCAAGAGCATTTTTTGGTACTCTAATTGACAAAAGGTGTTACGAACCTATCATTCAAGTTTTCTATCAATTGCAATGGATTTGCATTATCTTTAACTTTAAATTTATTAAGTACATGGTAGTCAATGTACAATGTGAAATATAATAAGCGCTAGGTATTATTTTTCCACCAAAAATTGGAATTGGATTTTTGCATACACACATCACTCCGGTGTGAAGAAACCCATAAAACGTGTTTTTTTACATGTTATCATGTATACACACAGACTGGTATTTATGCATTTTTGTTTGTACATAAGTGCACAGCTTAAACGGCTGAACGGAATGCTTCTAAATTTCATATATAAGGTTTTGATGTTAATATCTTGAATTGATAAGCTTTTGGAGAAAATCAGGTAAGAGGCACTTCTTTAGGGTAATTTTTAGGTTTTTGCGAATATTTTTCAAACTAAAAATATCAAAACAAAATTTATTAATTAAAAGTGGTTACACAAATAAAGAGCTAGAATTTCGGTTTTCGCTGATGATACGATTCCAGCACAAATTTTTATTTTTAATTTTATATTTTTTAATTAAAATTATTTAATAAAAAAATTGTACGTATTAATTAATGTAAACTGTAATAAATGAACTAGAATCTTTGAACACCTAAAGCAAAGACAATACTCATATATGTATATATTATTTGTCTAAAGTTAAAAATATTACTTAGTTGATGTATTTATACAAGTTATAAATTGGGTAAATTTAAAATATTATATAAAATCTATTTGTTAATATAGTTAAATATACTATATATTAATTTTTTGGCTTAAGAAAGTTTAATAATATGATAGATGTGATATGTATATGCAAATTTTTTTTTAATCTTTGATATAAAATAAATATTTGCGAAAAAAACTAACAATGTTTTTTTAATCAAAAAAAAAAATTAAATTAAATTTTGTAAATTTTCAATTATTAATTCTTTACTTTTTTCGGTTTAAAAAACAAAGTATTAATGACATAATATATTATTAAAAATTTAACTATGTCTGATCATACATCAATTGATTCAAAATTTTGTAAATGTGGAAGTAAAAGACCTAAGTGCCCATATATAGAAACAAATAGTGATCCAGATATTTGGGCACATAAAGATGAAACCGCCCCAAAATATTTAGAAAAGTACTGTAATAACATCGATGCAAAATCAAAAATTATTAATAATGCATTGGATGTTGCATGTACTCTGGTTAAAATAATGATGACAGTATCTATACCAGAATATAAGGCAAAAAAAGCTATAGATTCAATTATTTACGCATTTATTCATTTCAAGTGCCAAACATCCACTTGTAGTACGAAAAGAAGATGTTCCATAAATAAAAATCAATTATATTGTGATCTTCGTAAAATAGCTGATATGACAAAATGTGAAGCTCGTTTAACATGTGCAATAGTAAGTAGCAGTTTTAAAGCTTTTTATTATAAACAAAGTGTTGATTTTTATGATGAAGATTATGTAAGTAAAAATAAATGGCGTGAAGTTGCTTCTGAAACTATTAAAGCTTATTCAAAATATCGAGTTAGTTCAAAATATAACATTCGTTGTATTGCTTGGAAAATAAGTAATATAATACAATGGTATATTAAAAATAAAAAAAATAAATATTTTCCTGCAGATTTTACAACAGCCTGTTTTTCACCATGTGTTCAAGCTACTGAAGAACATGTATCTATTCCTTTTAGTGAAAAATGTCGACCTGATGGTCCTCCAAATATTCCTGAGTACATTATTAGGAAACAAAAAGTATTGGATAGAGAAAACGAGGACATTTTAGATATTGATGAAGATGAGAATAAAGATATAGATGAATATCAAAATGACAAAAAAGATGGAAATAGAGATAAGGCAAAAGAAAAAGGAAAGAAAAAAAAAGAAAAAAAAAAAAAAAGGGGGAAAAAAAGTCTCGTGATGAAGATAAGCAAGATCAGGCAACACAGAAAGAAAAAGACAAAGATGATAATAAAGATAGAGTTCCAGAAAATGTGGATGTCTGTCATAGAAAAATTGCGCCATCTAGAACAACTTAATAATGATTTACTTAATGAAATTGAGATAAGCAATTAGAAATTGTCAAAGAACAATTAACTATATCACAGTTGAAAATTGTTGAAGAAATTAAAGAAGTAGCCGTAACACCAACAAATACTATTGAAAAACAAGAGTTGGAATCAAACAGATCTAAAGGTGATTTTCGAATTATAATAGAAACCAAAAATGTTGCTGAAAACTTGTATTTATTTTTATCAAAAATTATCATACCTATTCTGGCAGGCTTAAGTGATAAGATAAGTATCACTTAAGTTATGATAGACTATTCTGATAGACTCAAAAACTATACTGACGTGATGCTGTTAACTTGATGTGATGTCAGTTGGCAAAAATCATCACGTTTGGCTATTCTGGGAGACTTTCTCTGGGACGTGATACCAATTTGGTATTATATCTAAATTTGCATACAAAGAGGTATTACGTCTAGTTTCTCTTTGAAATTTTTATATATTATAAAAAAAAGGAAAAACCAGAGATTAATTAAAATGCAAAAAAATTTGTTATGTTAAAAACATCAAAAATATATTTGACATGACAAAAATATCATAGATTAAATAATTATTAGATGATCAGTTTTATAAAAATTTTAAGATTTTTTTTTAAAGCCAGACTAAACATTTTAAAAAGACATTATAAAACCGAAATTTCTGTTCTGGCTTCAAAAATTTATGGGCTGGCTCCAAAAAAAAAATTAAAATTTTTAAATGAAACTGATCGTCTATATATTTAGTTCATGATTAAAGCAAAAAAATATTATAAAATATGTTCATTAAACTTATTAATCTGAAAAATAACATAAATGAAAATTTAATTCCTATTTTTTATACTTCTAATATTCTAAAATTATGTAAATAAAAAAAAAGTTTTGATATATTTATTTTAAACAAAAAATTTGTAATGTTTACCAGCATTACAAAAATGACATTAACTCAAAATGAAAATTTTCCGGAATAGCTCTTTTTACAGGACATCAGTGCACGACGCGAGAAGCGCATCACTAAAGTGATCAGCCTATCAGAATAGGGGTGTATTTCAAAAGCGGAATTAGGACACTTGAAAAAATTCACGATAAACGACAATAACGAAACTTACGATTATAAATGTACGAAGAAATTAATAATAAAATAATTATATATTGCTTAATTCGGTATATTAACTGTGGTAATTTTGTTCAATTTTGGGTACTTAGAAATAAAAAAAAAAGTGTAATTAAATTAGTTTTTTATTTTCAAAATAAATAAATTTCATTTTTCTAGTAAGGAACTGTTAAAACTATACTAATATAAAAAGCATTAAAACTTCCAAATCCATATTTATTGAGTTAAAGGGTGCACCATTCTAATTTTTTAAGATAAATGTTTACTTACGTCATATTTTTTAATATACATCTCAGAATTAAGGGTTCTTGGCATCTTCAAATGTTTTAAACTAGCATGTTGTACCTGTCTAAACTGTTCCAAATCTTATTTTTCAGGCAAAATAACCCAAACTAACAAAAAACCGGGCACGATATTGTTATTTCTCTGTCTTAAAAAAAAGTTTAATATGTTTTGCATATTAAGGTGCAGTTCTGTAAAATATCACGAAAAAGGAATAACGATGGTAACGAATATATTCGAACTCGTTTTCAGTTCAGAGGAAGCCAAAAACCGGGTGAACATTTTATTTTCATCGGCAGAGCATTCCAACTTATTCCTTTTTACATAATCTCTGAAAGCGCAAAAGTACTAAATTAAGGAGATTTTGCAATTTTTGTTACAAACAGATTCTCAACAAGGAAGTCGTTGATTCCTATCATATTACACTTCGTAATTTTTCCTTGACTCTAGTATTTTGAAAAATGACTCGCGTCAATTGCAGTCAATTGAAAAATTAATTTGAACAATTTATTTTAAATATTTACTCAACAGTCTACCCATTCATCCTATTGTGGATAAAAATTTGAATTTCAATAGTTATTTGTGATAAAGAACCATTATTTTTCATTATTAATAGTTAGAATTATTTGTATTATCTTAATATTAGGCTTTATAAAAGGCGTTAAATAATTCCTGAATCACGAAAAATGTTTACCCACTTTGATTTCCACATCTATTTCATGCTTTAATAATTCACGCATTAAATAAGTTAAAAGAAAATTTCAACTTTTGCCTTCGTCAATCTACCATGGACTGATGTAAAATTTGATGTCATATGAAAATAAATTTTCTTAAATAATTTCACTTTCTTACAGTCAAAGATTATTGGTTGTGGCATTTCTTTGTTTGTTCTGCAAGTTTTGAGATTTTATAATTTGCTAACCTACAAAACTTGTAAACGATAAATCAATCGGTTTGTGATGGTTTTCTAAATAAAAATTTAACTTGTGTATATTCAGTTATAAGTCTGTTAGATGCTAAATTAAAAAAGAGGTTTTTATTTTAACTGTATTTTGTCTATTTAGGAATGATATTTCAAATGATTAAAATATCCAGCCGTTTGGGCAAAAGCTTTTCCACATATACTGCAAACATGATTTTTAGTACTACTATGTAATTTTTTATGTTCTCTTAAGACACTATATCTAGCAAAACTTTTGAAACACATATCACATTGCAATGGTTTTTCTCCTGTATGTGTTCTAATATGTTCTCTAAGTCGTCCATTTTCAACAAATTTTTTATCGCAATATTCACATTGGTGAGGCCTTTCATTATAATTCATGTGCCTTAATTTCATATGCTTTCTAAATGCAGACTAAAAAAAAGTTTGTTGAGCTTAAGTATAACAAATAATTTAGTTTTACCTTATTTCTGTATTCAATGTCGCATATTTCACATTTTCCAAGAATTTCTAAAAGAAAAATAATATCAATGTGTATTCAAAAAATATAATTTAATTTTAATTTCTAAATTTTCTTGTTTTATGACTTACCCCCAGTATGCCGCCTTTCGTGATAGTTTCTTAATTGATCTGTTTTAAAACTTTTTCCACAACCTCCATCATATCGACATTCAAATGGTCTTTCGTCTGTATGTTTATAAATGAAATGCAAATCTAAATTATGTTTGAGTGAAAATGCTGCAGGACATAATTGGCAAATAAATGGCCTTTCACCAGTGTGTGTTCGTAAATGATTTTTCAATATGATTGGACTTTGGCACATCTTATTACAAAAAGAACATTGTAATTCTTTATTTTCATGAATCAGAAGATGCCTTTTCCAATATGTTTCTGAAACGAACTTTTTGTTGCAATAAGAGCATTCATAAATTTTTTTTATTTCATCCGATTTACATTCTAGTTGTATTTTGTCTTGTGTAATTTCTGGATGGAATTTTAATATATGTTCAATTATTTCTAATTTTTTAAATGATTTTAAACAAACTGGACATTGTCCATTGTTATAATGTTTCCGTCGATGAATAATCAATTTTCTTTCTTTATCGAAATACCGTGGGCATTCTTCACACAAATAAATCTGTCTTTTGCGAAGAATTTGCATATAATTTTTTGGTTTTGATTCAATAATTTTTTGTATTTTTTGACATTTATTTCGATTATGATTATGAAAATTTTTAAATGCAACATTACAATGAAGACATTTTGTAGATTTGACTTTTATAATATTTTTTTCTAAGTCGGGTACAGTTTCTTCACTAAAATAAATTTCATTATTTCCATTTTCAAATTGATGTTTAATCAATTCATTGTCATTTGAATCAATAATACTTAAACTACTTTCAGAATTGCAACTATTATTACTTTCAATTTCATTTATATTTATATAATTTTTATTAGACTTAATAACAGCATTTTCCTCGAGATGTGTTTTTTCATGAAAACTTAACTCTTTGGAGTTTTCAAAATAGCTTGGACAATATTTACACGAATATATTTCTTTTTTTAAAATTTTTAAATTTCCTTGGAATTGTATGCATTCTTTTTGAATCTTTTCACATATGTTAAAATTATGTTTTTGATTATTGTCAAAATTAAGTTTACAATGTGGACAGTGAATAACATTTGAATCAACTAATTCGTCCTTACTTAAAATGCTGGAACCATCGTTGCTATTTTCTATTTCAACCTTAATAAGTTTTCCGTTGTACGAAAATGAATCAATTTCATTACTACAATCATAACTTTCATCATTAAAATTAAATTCATTTAGTTCAATCTTGAAATTTTGGGAAGAATTTTCATTTTCTTCATAGTATTCAATTAAATTATCGTGTCCTTCAATCTCAGAAGCACAAAAAGTTTCCTTCTTAATGTTTGCTGTAATAGATTTGATATCGTTGACTTTAATTTTATGATAGTTTCGTTCAATTGAGGTATCAAGCATTTCAATGTTTAAATCCTCTATTTTTCTTTCATATATATTATTTTCATTTCCTACAGGTATTGAACTAGGCACACTATTTATATCAATTAAAAAATGGTTGAAATTGTGTTTTTTGAAATAATCAAGACAATAAAAATTTTCGTCACAATGAATACAATGGAAATAATAAGAAGAATTTTTGGTTAAATATATTTCTCCACATTTTATATTTACAATTTCCATTGTTATCTTCTACTTCTATGTTTGGATCTTTTTTGTTTATAAATATAATCCTGATTCAGATTTTAAAACTTCAGAAGTTAATTAATCATTTAAATGTCAAAATTTGAAAACAGTGCTGCCATTTTTTTATTATATTATATTTACTTTACTTCCAAGAAATTCAATATGTATATATGTAGTGGATTTTCAAATTAAATTAGATTAATGTTTTATAAATTATCCAATTAAATAATATAAGCAAATATTTTTGTAAAGTATTATAAGTTTCTTTTAAAAGATCTTTCAAAACTTTAAAACCTTTTTTAAATTATTATTATTAATTAATTATAAAAAAAACAAGCACGCCCATAAAAACTTAACATATATATTTTTTTTTATTTTATAAAATTTTTGTGTCCATAAACTTTTATTATCTATGACTGGTGTATGTTGCAGCCAACTGTATGATATTATTTTTGACATTCAAAAGTCATTACTGTCAAATGTGGGTTGTATTTAATGAAATATGGTTAAATTTTTTGTATTATAAATTTAATCAAATTTAACAACAATCAACATGTTATGTTAAGAAAAAACAACAATTGTGCATCTTATTTTGGTTTTTTAAAAAAATAATTATTTTAGTATGACACAGTCTAAGTCACAAACTGCAAAATTAGCAAGAAAACAAAAAAGATGTCAGGCAATAGTTTCAAAGGAAACTAGGCTAAAAAGTTCTGATACACCGACACGGGTAAAATCTTTTTAAACTTGTTAATTAAATAATTGTAATTGCAATAGAATCTTTAATTGTACCCTAGTTTATTGCGATATGTAATGCTGGTCTTTCAACTGGTTTAGAAGACGGAAAAATACTGAAGGAAATTATTAATCATGGAAATATTGTTAATCTTCTAATGCTTCCTAATAAATCGTATTGTTTTTTTGAATGTACAGATATTGAAAATTCACAAAAAATTTTTAATGGCATGAACGGTATTTCTAAATTAGGACAATCAGAAGCCATTTTGTTTCTGTCATATTTTGAAAGTATGCCGGTCCAAAATTGTGACTGGAAAACAACGAATATTCCAAATGGATTAACAATTATTAAGGATTTTATAAGTCAAGAAGAAGAAGTAGAAATTCTTTCTTTATTCAAAGTATCGAAAGAAGAAGATTTAAAAACGAATTTGCTAAAACACCGTTTTGTCAAACATTATGGATATGAATTTTTGTATGGATCAAACAAAGTAGATCCTGACAAGCCATTGGAAAGAAATATACCAACTGAATTAGATTATTTATGGGATAGATTAGCTGAAAAATATTCTAGTTTAAATTTCTACAAACCTGAACAATTAACCGTTAATATTTATAAAATTGGACAAGGAATTCCTCCCCATATCGATACACATAGTGCATTTTTAGACCCAATAATTTCTTTATCATTGGAAGACGATGTTGTGATGGATTTTAGAAAAAAAAATAATCATTGTCCGGTTCTTTTGCCCAAAAGATCATTATTAATAATGTCCGGAGAGTCTAGATATGATTGGTAATTAACAAGTTTAATTAATCAAAATTTTAAAGTTTGTATATTTTAACAGGACTCATGGAATAAGGCCTAGAGCAATGGATATTATTCCGTCAATCAATGGAAATTTGACAGTTCGTAAAAGAAATCAAAGAACATCTTTAACTTTCAGAAAGTTACGCCGGGGTCCTTGCAATTGCATTTACGAAACATATTGCGATACAAAAAACGAAGCGACTGAAAACAATAAAAATTTATTGGAATCTACTGCTTCAAAAGTAGAAATGACCAATGTTCATAGCGTATATGATAAAATAGCGAATCATTTTAGTGAAACTCGTCATTCACCATGGCCAAAAGTAGCAAAATTTATTCAAAATTTTGAAACAGGAGATATTTTGCTAGATGTAGGATGTGGTAATGGTAAATATTTAAATGTATCAAATAATATCATGAATATTGGATGTGATAGATCTAAAGGCTTATTACAGCTATGCGTTAAAAAACAATTCAATGTTTTTAAATGTGACTGCTTATCAATACCATTTCGTAACAATTCAGTAAATGGCTGTATAAGTATTGCAGTTATTCATCATTTGGCAACTGAGGTAAACTTCAGTAATTATCTTTAAAAGATAATTTTAGTTTTAAAAATATTTTAGGAAAGACGTTTACAAGCTATAAAAGAAATGTCCAGAATATTAATTCCTAAGGGCAAAGCTTTAATTTATGTTTGGGCCAAAAACCAATCTGTTAATTCTAAAAAATCTAGCTATTTGTTACAAAGCACAACGAATAAGAAATTAGAGGATCCACAAGATATACCAATAAAAAATATAAGTTCACAAAATCTACCTCAAGTGGATTTGCCTATTCATAAAAATAGGACAGAATTTAAAGAGCAGGATGTACTGGTACCTTGGAAACTAAAAAATTCGGAAGATAAAAATGAAATATATTTAAGGTATTACCATGTTTTCGAAGAAAACGAACTAGAAAATTTGTGTAAACAAATTGATGAAATTAAAATAGTTGACAGTTACTATGATCAGGGAAATTGGTGTTTAATTTTTGAAAAAATAAGATGATAAGCATAACAAAACCCGTGTACCTTTTAAAAGAATTAAAAACATTTTAAGAAAACGCATTTAAAATGCCTTTTTTATTTTACCATATAAAAACATTTTTTTGTTTTGTAAAAACACAACAACCACTTATTAAAGTATATAATATAAAAAATGGAATATATAAACGTCTTTTTAGTTACCGAAATTAATCTTTTTTCTTATTTTTTTTAATTAGTAAAAATTTGATTGATTCGAAATTTATTATTTAAACATGTCTCTTAACATACCTTCTAGTTTTCTGGCATCAACAGCAAATTTTCTGATACCATCAGATAATTTATCAGTAGCCATTTGATCTTCATTTAACATCCACCGAAATGATGATTCATTTAAAGAAATTTTTTCCAAATTTAGTTTTTTCGCTTTTATTGGATCCAAAACTTGTTGTATTGGATCTTGACTTTTTCCCAATTCTTCCAACAATTTGGGGCTTATGGTTAATAAATCACAACCAGCTAAAGCTTTAACTTCTCCTATATTCCGAAATGATGCACCCATAACCACTGTTTTGTAATCATATTTTTTGTAATAATTATAAATTTGTGTTACCGATATTACACCAGGATCTTGATTTGGTTCATAGCTTTTATGTTCTGTATTTGAAACGTGCCAATCAAGAATTCGACCAACAAAAGGAGAAATTAATGTTACTTCAGCTTCGGCACAAGCTACAGCTTGGCAAAACGAAAATAATAGTGTTAAATTACAATGAACATTATGTTCTTTTTCTAAAATTCTGGCAGCCTGAATTCCTTCCCAAGTGGAGGCTAATTTAATTAAAATACGATCTTTCTTTATTCCCATATCCTCATATAAAGAAATTAATTTTAATGCTTTTGCCACACTAGCATCCTTATCAAAAGATAAACGTGCGTCTACTTCAGTCGAAACTCGACCTGGTATAATTTTTAAAATTTCGCAACCAAATAAAACGCATAATATATCCATTGCTTCAGAAACTTTTTCATCTTCAGTTCTAAAAAATGAGCAATAAAATAAAAACTAAATTATGTAAATAATATAAACTTACTCTCCCGATTTACTACCATATTTAATTGCCTGTTCAATTAGGTGTTTATATTGTTCCATTTTAGCAGCAGACAAAATTAAAGACGGATTTGTAGTGGCATCTGTTGGCTTGTAAACTTTCATAGCTGAAAAAACATAATTCCACAGGTAATTTTTTATTGATTTTTTTTTAAGAAATTATTCTAAAACCTAGAAAATTTTAAAAATTCGAAAGTATTTTAAATTTTTTAATATATCTTCATATATCATATCTAAAAATCATTATTTATTCTAAGAACTAATATTAAGGCTAACAACCTTTTCATAACCTTGACAATAGAAAGGCTTAAACTTTGAATATGCATAATTTACATATATTCAAGGAGACTGAATATTTCAAACCAATTATTTACATAAAAAATATATAATGCATTTGAAAATATATATGTGTATGTCACCGAATTTTAATTAAATGATACCCAAATAACCGTGATTATCTTGTTGATACTGGAATTGACCTTTATGTAGCTGCAATTTTTTACAATACATATTATAATTATAAAATCATGTGAACACTCAATTTTTTTTTTTTTTTTAATAGCTTAGTAACAGTTTGCATTATAATAAATTAAAAATTATGGAACCCATATTAAATTAAATATAAAATGTGAAATAGAATAAGTTTTTTTAAATCAACATTTCTTATCATTTTATTCATTTATTTTTGAATGTTTTTAAAGATAATTAATTTAAATTACAAATCATAATTACCCTCAAAATCACCAGTATCGGCTACAATTGTTGTTAAATTTTTTAATTGATCCAAGCTTGTAGTCATTTTGGTCTTCTTTGATTGATGTTCCGAACTCATTTGAGATGAAATGTAGAATATGATTTATGAATATCCAATTTTAACTTTCTAAATTTTAATTTTTCTCTAAAGAGAAACGACTTAACGACAAGTTTTCTCCAAATATGTATGTAAATGCACCGCAGAAGAAAAATATATCAAATTCACCGAACACTTCTAAAGTTAGTGGGGAAAATTTAACCTCTTCACTTCATTGAAATGAAATTTAAAATTTCTAATCGAATGATTTTATAACATTAAAACATACTTCGAAATGTCAATTTTAATGACGTCATCATTGTAGGTAGCAATGTGGAAATGTAGCCGTTAATAGATTATTCAAGTGTAGCCGCTTGCCTTTTCAATTTTTTTCTTTCTTCGGCTGGGATAAGATTCTGTTCGGACAGCGTATTTTAAAACAAAATGTTGAAGAATAATTTTGGAAACAATTTTAGATATTTACATAGCTTTTCTATAGTAACCAAGCATTTTCAGATTTGACAGCGTACTACGCTGTAGATAGTAATACCATAAAAATATAAATATCACTTTATGTTTATGATTTATGAATATCGAGAAGGAGATTTATAATTTAAAGCGTAATACAAATTGATCATATATATCTAATATTAACATAGTTAATTCAAAATGCAAAGATGGGTCATTGAAACAAAATTAATAACAAGAAAAATTTTCATTGACAATTTATGGCAATTTTTTCGCTATGACTTTTTATATATATTTTATTTTTTTTTTTTAAACTTTAATGATTCGAAAAAACTTTCACATTTTATAGTTAACTTTGCAATTTTTTATGATTTTAACAATTTTAACACAATTAAAAATGTTTTATTCCTACAATTTCATAAAAATGGCAACTCATTTTATTTGTTAAAAATTCAACAGTTTAACGAATTATACATTGACAGTTTTATACAATAAAAGTTGATTGAATACCTATTTAGTATTTATTCTATCTATACCAGCTGATTTTTAAATATTACTTTTTGTTCCTTATTTTTATATTTATTAATTTGGTTAAATTTTTTTTTTTAGTATTTTAAAAATAATGAATAATGAACAAAACTTTTTCAATTCAGATTGTTATTCCCAAGATTCATATTCACATATGAACTTTCAAGAACAGTATGCTTTAAATAACGCTGCAATTAAAGAAAAATTAAATTTACATGTTAAGCGACGTTTACTAGAAACAACTCCATTTGTTGCTTCTTATACATCAACATCAATTAACAATACTAACACTCCATGCATTGCTTACGATGATTCCTCTTGTGGTCCGTCAAAGCCAAAAAGTAAAAGAGGCAGAAGATCAAAGAAAACGAGTACTGTGACCAGTGGTTCTTTAGATCAGGAACCTTCTTTATATGCAAATCAAAATAACGACTGCAAAGCATTTTCAAATTTTGGGAAAAATTTATTTAATCCTCCAATACTTACAACAAATAGTAGTAACCAACATATGAAAAATAATAAAATTAAAGAAAAAGATAAAAATCAAGAAATGGATCAACTTGTTAAAATTTTAAATGAAAAAAAACTATCGATCATGAACGATCCAAGTATAATTTCAATTTTAGATAACATAACTATGAAACTAAGAGCGAAAAAAAATAGTGCAAATCAAAATAATTAATTTTAATATTTTATAATTAATATTAGATTTTAAGTGTAAGATATTGTAAGATCCAAGTGTGATGTTCGTTATGTATATGTTTTGTATTTGTAAGAAAAATATTTTTCTATTAAAATTGTAAAATTTATGTTTAATATTCTTTTTGTTAGGGAAAAGGGAATTAAAATTTTCAAACATATTTTATAATATAATACATTTATTTAAGAGATTATATCTTATCATTTTTTGAAAAATTATTATTTTGAATAGTTAATCTAATTGAATCAGCCAAATATCGAATAGCAGATGAAATTTGCTTGGACATATCACCAATTGCTTTTACTTTATCTTTCTCTATAGCTATTCTCATTGCCATAAGATCATCTTTGTCAGACTTGTTTTCCAAAACAGCTTCTTCTGTACATTTTCTTTTTGATGTTTTTTTCTTAGAACTACAAATTGGTGTATTATTTGATTCATTAGCATCTTGGATTTTTGAAATAGCTAAAATAAAAATAAAAAGTTACTCTATAAAATAATATTGCTTGATTAATAATCTACATTTAGCTTCTTTCTCACATTCTGACATATTAGGTTCATCCACATTTTCATCATATTCTAATTCTGATATTAAATTTTTTGAAAATATGTCTTTATTTTCATTTTCATCTTCGTTTAGTTCAGCGCGTTCCTTATAAATTCTTTCAGCTCTAAGATGTTTTTGAGAATATCCGTGTGCTTTTAAACTAGAAAACTTTACGTTTAAAATTCTATCGCAAAATCGACATTGAACTTCATTTTCATCAACTATAATCCAATCTTTTAAATGTGGATCGAGAGACCAAGCTTTTCTAGGTTTTTGAATATATTTCTTTTTTGTTGTTCCTAATGTTTCTTCTCCATCAGCATTTCTGTTGTCTGAATCCGAAGTATCTTCATCACCTTCATCACTAAACGCTAAATCATCATCTGAATCAATTTTACTTCTACAATATTTGTTATATTTATTTAAATTTTATTTAATTTTTGATTAATTTTGATTTAAATTTAATTACCTTTTCATATTTATTTTTATATTTTTAAGCTTGATTTTGAACAATTTTTTTGACTTTTCTTTTGACAAATTGAAAATTGGATTGAATTATGATTTAGGGATGTGTATTCCCAAAAATCTTAACTACTCAATCAAAAATAAAAAAGATAATTTTGACAGCAATGAACTGTTCTGACTTTACAATAGCTGCATTACGTGTCGGAACAGAAGTCCCACATTATTCTTATTGTTATTAATATTGTTTATTGACGTATTTTTTTATTAAAAATATAAAATGATTGATTATGCCATTACTTTAAACTCTTTCGCGAATGGAATACAATTCGATTTAAAAACTAGATAATTTTTTTTACTGAGATTCTGGGCTCTTGAATACTGTGCAACTTTTTGTTTCAATAAATTAAAATTCCATATTTATTTTATTCAATTTAAAAAATATTTAAAATCGTTTTAAAAAAAATAGCAAAAACATTTGAGTTGCAAACAGAACTGGTATTTATTCGGGCAAAATGAAATAAATAACATCTGTGTAAGAAAAAATTACAATTTGTAAATCAAACTCGTAATTGTATATGCACAATGACTAAGACTTAGGACAATTATTTTAAGTTAACTGGTAACGTTGTTTTAAGTGACCCCCCAGTTATTTTAAGTACGTTCTGTTTTTATAACGGAAATATATGAGCTTTGAAATTATATTTTTAGAAAGAGTAAGACACAAGAACAAGGAGAGTGGAATAAATAAATATAATATTCTAGGTCTTAAAAGTATAGAAGGTCTGAAAAAATTTAAATGATTTAACAATTAATACATTTACATATATTTCTTACGAATCAAGACAAATTGTACCTTATACTTTAACCAACTTTAACATGCACTCATTCAGAATTAGTACACAAAATGTACTAAATTAAGAAATGTTTAATATTCATTCGGTGAAATAAGTATGTGCTTAAAAAATTGGTATGTACTTTATTTGATTTTCCGTTTAGTTTATAAAAGAGAGATATATGAGATAAAATGCTTTATTTGATTTCATTCGATATTATAAAATAAATCTAATTTATAAATTGAATTTTTATTTTATTAATTTTATGATAATTTTAATATAGACAATAATTTATTTTAGGATTCAAAATAAAAGGTACTATAATATAGCTGTCAAATGCTTGAACTTAAAGCGACACCTACAATTAAAAAAGAAACTAATGAAATTTGGCGGCTACAAATTATATTTGACATTTGATTTAAAATATAATTGGTGTAAATGAAAAAGTTTATTTTACATTCCGGTTTTTCAATATGCTAGAAAGGATAAGAAAATTATATTTGCTATCAAATTTTTGTTTTTTATTTTTATTGTTATTTTTTTAGTTCGTTTTTTGATTTCGTTTAATATTCGTTGTTTAAGATGGCCGAAGAAAATTCTTTGCCGTCGGCTTATAGTCGTGAAATTTTTGACTTTAAAATATATCAATACGAATTGACAAACTTAAAATACTTAAAATTTATTTAAAAAAGAAATTATATAAAATATTTAAAGAAACTAAATAATTAAATTAAAAACCACAAATATTAAATTTATAAATCAAATGTGAATTTTTGAAAAGAGCAAAGAAAAATTGAGAACTTTTTTTTCATATCTTTCATTTTTATTTTTTCTTTAGTTCGCCATACTTGTTTAAAATTTTTTTTTTTTTTTGAAGTTTTACGACATATTTAAGAAATTTTTTGCATAATTTAGTGCTTATTTTGTGTTATAAATTATTTAAACTTTAAACTAAAAGTAATAGTTGTAAAATAAAATTATTTAATTGTGAACATTTGTACATTTTATTTTTTGGATCAAATTAAAGGTAATAAAAAATCAATATTAAGAAAAAAATTTTTCTACTCCCTTATGCCAAAAGGCAGAACACAGCAGTTTGTTTGATTGATGAAAAAAGAACGACGAAAAATTTTTTATTTTAATTTAAAGAAATTTGAATTTATTTTTTCTGCTATTGATTTTTATGTCATAATTTTTAAAATAGTAAATTTGATATTGTAAATATTTAAAAAAAAAAAATGCATCTACAAGTAATTTATTTCTAAAAAAAATTTTATATAATACAATAATAAAAAATATATTGAATGGTAGTTGGTTGGCCATTATTTGTATTAGTATTTTTATATTAAAATTCTTTTAGCAGATAATTATTCATAAAAAAAAATATTCAAAAGTTTACTTATAAATCGTTTGATAGACAGGTACGATGTTTAATATTGCGTCAAAAAATTTTGCTTAATACAAAGTTAGTCATTGTTATTATCTAAATAAGAATATTTTTATAAATTTATATCGGTTCAGTATGATAGGTACTAACATATTTACTTAAAAAAAAAAACTATTGATGAGAAAGATATACCGTCGCATTTTCGAAATAAAATTGCAATTTTTATTTTTATAAATGTACATATATTACTTATAAATAAATTGGTGATGATGATAATCTTTAGATGCAATTGTATAAATATAAAAATTATTATACCATAAATAAGTAATATAGGTAGTCTTGTATTGTGAAAAATAATGACAAAATGTATTTTAATTAAATTTAATATTAAAAAAAAATTTAATGTATACTTATAGCTATGTTAAGTTGTAGTACTGTGCTATGTATAATCAGTACTTTTTTCAAATGTTAATATGCATGTATTTGTAATTTAATTCAATTATAAAATAATTTTGCTTTTTTTATTTAAAATTATCTAAATAATTAATTTTTGATGTACACATAAGTATAAAAAAAAGAAAAAAATTAAAATGTCTAAATAATATTATATGTACATATAATATTATTCAATGATTCAAATCCAATTTTTTTGATTATTTATTAAAATAAAACACTAAAAAATTGGTGTAGGTAAAACTGATTATATTTCAATTACTATAGGTATATTGAATTTTATAATAAGAATATTTTTTATAGTTTTTTTTTTTTGTATTCTGTTTGTCATTTATAAAAAAGAATTTTCTTTTAATAGGTACTTATATATTTAGAAACCTTTTAATTCTAATATCTTGTAATTATATAATGCACTTATTGTGAGTTAAAAAATTCATATTTAAAAAAAAAGTATGAAAATTAAAATTTAGGTTCTTACCTTTTTCTTTTTTTTTTGTATATTCCATATTTCCATCTGCCAAGGGAGGAGATTTTATTCTTTTCTTTTTTCTTTATGTTTTTAATTCAGTAACACCTACAAAACTTATTTGCCATCCATATAAATAGCTATAAGTATATCCACTATATTTGGCAATTTTTATTTTTTTATTAAAAGACATACTTATAAATTTTATATTTTAATGAAACTCTACTTAAATAAAAAAAGGTTATGCCTGAAGGACACTTTTCTAATTTAGTTTATAGGTATATAATATGTACATTTATTTACCTATGTGGAAAAATGATGTAGGAATATCTACTTACAATATACTTTTATATTTATTAGAAGGTTTCTGAAAGTAATACTCTGACGATATTGATTAATAATATATATTTACATAAACCTAGATTATTTTATACATTTTTTTTTTGAAAAGTACTTATAAAAAATTATCAAATTTATAAAAAATACATAGTTATTTGAATTTTTCCAGATTCACATTATACTTAGATTTATAGTGTCTTAATTCACAAGAGCATGTTTTATAAAATTGTTTCAAGAAGGTAGTTTTTATTTTAAATTTTTAACTTACATATATTAATAAATCCAATTATTTGCTGTTATAAAGTGTTAAAAATCTTTTGATTTCAATAAGTGAATATTTATTTTTCCAATAACTTCACTTAGATGATCTTATTCAACTATTTATATTTGTTTTAATTCTATTCATAATCATTTTTATAATTAAATCATCAATATAGTGTTATTGTTGAAGTTCAATCAACATAACCGAAGTTCAAATCAATTAAAATCGTTATTTTTTTTCTTAATATCATTCATGAATGAATATTTTTATATTTTTTTTATAGGTTAAACATTTTATTAACACTGTAACAACGGCTACCACTCAAATTTAACTTTTTGTATTTTCAATTACTTCTGTAGGTTCCTACATACTTTTTAAAAGGTAAACTGGAATCGATTTGTTTTTAATTTTTTTTTGTATTTTTTATTTCAATTCTTATTTAGAATGATGAACAAAATTTGTACTTTTGATTTTTTTTTTTTACATCTTATTAAAGATTATCTGTCATCAAATACATGATTTCTGATGCTCGGTCCAGCACAAAAAAAAAAAATATTTAAAAGGGGATAAAATTATAATTAAAAAAATGCTGAGCAATATTTTCATTCTTTAAAAAATATTAACTTGTTATTTTCTTTCAATTTTAGTACACACTTCATTTTGTTTTTATTTTATTTTTGAGAAAAAGAGAAAATTGCTGAGTACTGATGACTAGTAATAAATTTTTTTAAAACCAAAAGGATGTCCTGTGATATTGAACAAATTATTGATTTTATATTACATATCCATATATTAAAAACATAATAACTGAACTAAAAGACATAATATGTATGCAGTATATATATATGTATATATACCTACATAAATGTCATTCATTATGCAAACTTAAGATACAAAGTTGATTTTTTTTTTTTAAATTGATATATAAAATAAATAAGTGAATTAAAGTTCTTGAAAAAAAGTGAAATTTGACCGGAGAACATCTTAAAAAAATATGAAAATTGCGCGCCGCTGTAGTTTTTAAACAAAAAAAAAAATATTTGAATATTATAAAAAAAATAAATATCATGTTTAAAATAGGAATAACGATATTTTTTTATTATATTTACCTTTTAAAATACTATTAAGCGCTTCAGTTATTTTTTATAGCACCTGGTATCAAAACTACATTAAAGCAGCGCCAAGAGGTGTGTTCATGTGTTTTGTTGGATTACTTTCTTTTCTTTAACTGTCATGTCTTTTTTAATTTCATTACCAGCTACGAAACAAAAGTGGAGAATAAAAAGGAATTGTCCAAGAAAAGAAGCAAGAAAATATTTTATTATCGGTTTTTTTTTTTCTATTTTATCATTTATTAATGAATAAAGTTGAAAGATAGAATTTGGTACTTCAATAACATATTTTGACCATAAAGGTAACATTACAATATATGTATTATTCAAAAAACCAAAAGAAAAATAAAATTAAATATTTCTTTTTTAAAAATCTTAATACTTTTATTTTTAAAAATTTTAGGATTTTATATTCAATAAAATATTGCAATTAATGGTTTCCTGTAAGCTCTCTTATTTTCTTCTGTACCTTATATATATGAGTTCTGAATGATTCTTCATATTAGGTGAACATTAAAATTATTATTTTTTTATTCATTTTAAAATTTTATATTTTTTTTTTTGCTGGAGGGATGAATTCATTCTTACAAAAATATTGTTTTTAATGTTTAACAGTAGCTTAAGATTAAGGAAGCATAATTATATACTATAAAAGAAGAATGGTAGAAAAAAAGCGATAGATTTAGAAGATAAGATAAAAAATTTTTCTTTTGGTTTCCACTTACTTATTAGTTAGTAATTGAATGTGAATTTTGGAAAAAAAAAAAAAAATCGAAATGAAATACCAATTTCCTTAAAAATCAAATATGTACTTTAAATAACAATATTTTCTTTAAACTGTTTAATTCATTGAGTTTTTCTTTTAACTTTTCTTTATTTTTTTCTCTAAAATGTGATGGGGACTTTTTATATTGCACTCCTTTTACTATTAACAATGAAGTCTATATAGCTAATCAATTTTATTGTATTATATTTTTTAACTTTAAATACGTATGTAATTAATGTTATATAGTAAAGTATATACTTATATAAATATATATATATACCCAGACTTAAAATTTATTCATGACTTAAGTATTCATTGTATAATGACGCTTAGACATTGGATCGAATGCATAAAACTCAGCTTTAACTCACAACTTAACTTTTAGAATTGTTTTTGAAAAAATTAGTTCAAAATTTCAGTTCAAGCTCAGTTTTATGCATTTGTGCATTCGTTAACAATAACCTGCTTAAACTGAGATCTAACTTCTAACATATGATTTCTAACATCATCTAGTTCCTGACGGTTTGTTTAATATTTTAATTAATCAAAATAATTAAACCTTCCATTGCTTTTTTATATATATATATATATATATATATATATATATATGTATATTAGATTAAATCTATTTTAATTTTTTTTTGTATTGATATTAGAATGTTCTTATTTTTTTTTTTTTTTTTTAATATTTATGAATAGTTACAATCAAGACCCTTTCAATATTATATTTGAAACTTTTTAAATGTAATAATGTTAAATTTATGTATCCGTTCAAAATACTTATTTTAAAAATTTGTGAATGTTTTTATTTTTAATAATTTTTTTTTTAAGTAACTTGCAAAAAATTTTAAAATAAACTATATTTAAATAAACTATATTATTTACGAGCTACATTTTTTATGTATTTTGTTAATTTTTTTTGAACGCCTATTTTTTGGTTATCTAATTAAAAAACTGCAATATAAAAAATTGAAAGGAAATCCTAATATTTCTATTTTTTTTTTTAAATTTTTCATATGCAATAAAATTACTCAATCATCGTTATCGTTATTATCTTCAAGTTGAGTTTCTGTTTTTTTCTAATTTTTTTTTTGTGTTACTTATCATAAATCATTACCATAACTGTTGACTGTTTGTTGTAACGTTGACTTTTATTAGTCTTTTTCTAACATTAATATGTTTATACTTTTTAAATATCGTAAAGGTATTTTATCTCAACTTTTTGACTTTTGTATACCTATGTAATATCAATATGTATATGTATTTGAAATTTCACTCAATTTCTTAAATCAATATCTTTTATCTATTTCCTATATTTTTTTTTTTTGTTTTGTTTTTGATTTTCTATTATAGAAAAATGTGGCAATGTTTAAACTTTAGTTTTTAAATAGCAATTTTGTTATATTTTGCGCGCAGAATCCAAAATTTTTAACTCATTTTATGAGTTTTAATTTTCTTAAGAGAATCAAATAAGAAGAACGATTTTTTAGAATTGGTTTGTATTTAAAAATTTTGCAATTAAAAAATTAAATTTTTTTTATGTACTTTTCTTTTTCATTTAAATTAAACAGAGTTTGGAAGAAAATCAAATATTGTATCCATTTATAGTATAGTACATAAATGTATGTAAGAAACATTTTTTTAATAGTATGTACTTTAAAAATCCTTTTTTTTTGAATTTTTATTCAATTTGATTAAAAGGAAAGAAAAAATTATTTTTTTTTTATGATACAAAAGTATATGAAAAGGATGATCTTGAAAAGTTGTCTTAGTTCCATTTAATAGTTATGTGTAAAATAATTGTTAAATAAATATCATAATTGGAAACGATTTTTGAATGATTTAAATATGAGTGTGTCAGCACCAGAGTGGCCTAACCCACAAAAAAGGACATTTTTTTAAGGATAATTGAAATTTGAAAAACCTGGTGAAAAGTAAATTAAAAATTAAGAATAATTTGCTTTTGTTTTACTTAATTTGCTCATAAATAAAGGATTTAACAAGCTTTTAAAATATTTAAAATTTTAAAATGCATTTATTTCGGAATAAACTAAATGTGGGTTAGGCCACTCTGCTTCTGAGCCACTCATATATTTCAAGAAAGGACTTACCTAAATTAAAAATGTTAAATGAATCCATTAATTATTTCTTTATACTCTTTTAAATTTTTTTATATTTAACTAATTCAGATGTTTTCTATTCACTATTTTAATAATTAGGTATTTGATTTGAGTTATTTTTTTTTTAAAAAAGAAAGTCAATAAATGGAGGTTTTATGCCTTTTGTGATCACTATGATGAATGGTATCTGAATCAAGCAGAACACCAGAAAAATTTTTTCACTTTGCTTGACCTGTTTGAATGAGAATAGTAAAGTAAAACCAGGTGTCTAACCATGTAACCAAGAAATTCGCATCGCAACTAATTCCAAACTTGAGTACCAAACGTAAGGTACAGATAATGATTCCATCCAATATTTCTTCCTAAAATTTGTGCTTAAGTTATCATTTGATTTGCGCTTATTTAAATTATCAAACATTTGTGATGCGAATTTGATAGATGCTATTTGAATTTTTTACATGGTTAGACATCAGGTATTATAAGGCACCGTAGGGACAGTTTTCTTAAACTATTCTTCATTTAAAATGAAACTATGTAATTGTTACTAATATTAAATTAAATATTTCATTAGATTTTTTAGAAGATAATTTTTTTTTTAAATACCATTAAAATTTTAAAAATGAATTAAATTATTTAAAGCATTTTTAAAAAAAATTCATTTAGTCATTCCATTACCGCGGCATATAAAATTGCAATAAATTTATATTTAGTTATACATCATCATTTGAAAAATTACACTTAAATAAGATTGAGAGTATCTTATCTATATTTTGACACTGACAATTTATTTAATTTGAACGCTGCAAACTTTTTTAAAAATATTAAATTGTATTATTACGAGGGCTGTCCCAGAATTACCCGAGCAAATTAAATAATTGAAAAAATTTATTTTTATTTCTCAACATAGTCCCAATTTCAATTGCTTCGATACCTTGTTTTTAGTAAGAACCATCATACTCCGCAAAATAGCCATCAACCGCAGACTCTACCTCTTCATTTATAGAAAATCTTTTACCACCAAGCCATTTTTTAAAGTTTGTTTTTGGTCGATTGTGAGTAAACGCACCACTTTTTTATGCCCAAATTTTCACTCAATATGCGATGTACAGCACTTTTTGATATGCCTACCATATCAGCTAATTCGCACACTTTCAATCGACGATCGTCTAATATCATTTTGCGGACTTTCTTAACCATTTCTGGCGTGGTGACCTTTTTTGGTCCACCACTGTAGGGTTCATCTTGACAGCTCGTATGATCTTTTAAACTCTGCAACCCAATATTTCACAGTTGTAAATGAGGGACCAGACTGTCCTAGAGTAGAATCAAGTTCATTTTTGGTATCGGTTGGACTGAGACCTTTTAAATAAAAATATTGAATCACATAACGATGACCAATTTTCTCCATATAAAAAATAATAAAAATAAACGCTGATAAATGACACAATTGTTAGTTAAAACTTACGAAAAACCAAAGAATTTTAATTTTTTGTTTCTAAAATCGTGACTCGTACTAAACAAATTATTATTTTATAATAAAATGAATCAAATTTTTCAAATATTGATGCTAAACTTGACTTACAGAGTATTAAAATTAAAGTAATATTAATTATTTTTTAAATGTTTGATACTGCCATGACGGTAAAAATGGTTTTACCTTACTCTAAACCAAGCTTCTGTGCCACCCAGCCGTATTACTTTAGTATTCTTACATTGTATTAATAGTAACTTATAACTAAATTTTTGTGTGCAAAAACCCACTTTGGGTAGACCCAACCTTTTTTATAAATATTATATTAATTTTTACAAATATTCATATTAAAAGAATAGAAAATATTATCTTGATAGATTGAATAAATATTCATGTATGTTATCTTATATTTATTAAAGGTTAAAAAAAATTTATGTTAGTACACAAAAATATCGTGTAAAAATTCAAATTTTTCATTACAGTGTTACTTTTTTTATTGATTTAAATCTAAATTTAATTGTATTGTCATATTAAATGAATGGTAATAATATTAAATCTAAAATGAAAAGGGTGTCAATTAGATTTGAATTCTATTTTTTGTGAATAAAGAACAAATTACAAGATAAAAGTATATACGAATATTATTAAATCAGATAATAAAATGCAAATATAAGCCAAGAATCAATTCTACAACTTAATTCATTTCAATCAATACATTTTATTACTCTAATGTTCCTAATGTTAAGAAACAACGGAAGTTAATAATTGTTTCTAGACCGCATGTCTTTTAAATGCATTAACTTATTTTTACACGTATTTATTTGGTAATACTGGAAATTTTCACCCTTATTTAAATGTAGTAGTGGTATTTATTTTTACTGTTATAAGTCGTTTTAAGGGGGAAATAATATATGTATATAAATATAAATTATATAGATTTATTTTTGTTCAATAAAAATACAATAAGTTTGTAATTTATAAATTATTCTAGCACCATCCCAAACTTTTTGTGTCATAGAATTTTAAAAAGAACATAAAAATTGAAAGTTATTTTACCTAAGTAGATTAAATTTAATGTCTATTTGTTAAAATAATTTTAATATGAATAATATTAAATTTTGAAAAGTTTTTTTTGTTTAACTATATAAATATGTATATTAATTATTGTTTATAAATGCTATTAGAATTGATTACTTTTTCTACAATCTAATATCATTAAGTATTTAAAATTAATAATAAAACTATATACTATACTATTAACAACTGGGTGGCACAGTGTTTGGAGTGCCGACCTTTCATGCGAAAAGCCCGGGTTCGAATCCCAGTGAAAGTGTAAAAACTTTTCTGGTTTTCGACTCGAGTCAGCTACCATTCGCCATCGGGTTCAAATTAATGACTTAATTAATCATATATATCTTTAATAAAAAATACATTAATATAAAAATATAAACAAATGCAAAATATAAACAAATAATTTAATTGAATAATATAACTCACAGATATTGAATACCATGTAACTCAAATACAAAATATTACAATTTAAACAAAAATAGAATTTCATCTATTGAAAATCTAAGAAGTTTCTACATGTTATAAGGCCTAGTACCATCACATGTTTAAATTGTATGTGGAATTCATTAAGATCAATAATTCTAATAACACGAATATAATATGACCCCCTGTTCCAACATGTACCTATGGCATAGACACGCTTATTAGCCTAACATTTGAACAGTTAGCGTTTAAAAAAAAAATTACTGTTGCATTTACTTATGTGTAAAAGTGTAGGTACTGCTATTATTAAATTATTTTTAACAATGATATTTATTTGGTCTGTCTTTCGTTTTTAATTTTTAAAGCATTTTTCTGAGACATTAAGAATGTAGTTGGTAAGAACATGTAAAGCGATGCAACCGACTTAGTACATTAAATACAAATTACTAAACTTCAAACCATCTCAAGAACATAAAGCAATCAGGACAGAACTACTTTGTACTAAATTTCCATTTTCTTACTTTATTAATTTCAAAGGTATGCCTTAAGCGTTTCGAGGTGTGTAGGAAGTACCCGAACCCACCTTTAATTCACTCAAAATTGGGAGACATAAAGGAAAAACAAAGAAACCCTTGTACAAAATTTAAAAGTTTTATCTTTATAGGCCTCGGAGATATGATTGTTTGCTTTTGGCTCGCTCGGTAGATATGTTCGCTTTTAGGTACCCAAACCACCTGAAACAGAACAACTTGTATTAAATTTAAAATTTCTAGCGTTATTATTTTGGAAAATATACTTCCTAGATGTTTGAGAGGTATGTGAGACATTTTTATACCAAATTAACATCAATTAATTATAATATATTGTAATTATAATAAAAGCGTACATGCCTTTACTGTTCTACGTTTAAACTTCAACTGAAAGAATATTGCGCAATATTGTTACACAGATTACAATATTTCATATTGTACAATTAAAAATCATACAATATAATTGAGTAAAGTATAAAATTTTTAATTTTGCTCAATATAATCGTTTAATATTTGTACAATGTGTCAATACGAGTACTTAATACACACAGATAATCAATTTTATTGCATAATATCAAATATTGAGCAATAATATTGAGTGTGAATGGACCCGCTTAAAAATTTAATCGTTTAACAAAATTAAAAAAATAAAAAACAATTTTTGATTATTGATTAATGTGCACAGATTTTTTTTAAAATAAATTTTAGAAAATTAACATAATAAAATAAATTTTAATAAAATTTAAAATAATATTCATATATGTTTTTTTTTTTATATATTCTTAATTTATATAAAATAGAAATTTCAACACGATATTTTAATAACTTTGTATTTAACAGTTTCCGTTTTTAGTATTATACAAAAATCCGTTTAATCAAATCTATTAAAAAAAAAAAAAACATATATTATGTATAAAAAATAAGTAACATAATATATATATGTACATAAATATATATATATAATATATAAATAACATCAACACCGACAGGTTTTAATTTTCTGTTTATTGGAGTGATTGTTAAAGCAAATCAGTACAATTACATTTAGTATATATATATATATATATATATCTATATATACGTCCAATTCAATGAATGTTTAGCGTATTTTAATTTATCTTATAAACCAAATAATTGTTTTAAATTGCAATCCAGTCTATTTATTAATACTATATATATTTATTCAAGCATATTGGATTAAACGGGCCAACTTTTTACATAATAAAAAAAAAAAAAAATTATAAATATTAGTATATAAGAATATAAAACAGAAAATACTTGCATAATATATGTATATATATATATATATATATAGTACTCCCACAATTGAAAAAAAAAAAAAAAAATAGAATTTATGTATTTTTTAATTGAATATATGAATAAAAATTCAAGAATACCAGCACAAATTCTTTATGAATTTCCGTTTACTTAAATTTTTTTTCCCCAAAATTCAATAACAAAAGATTCTTTTAAAGATATATACCCTGCGCGTTTTCGTAAGTAAGGTCTATATCAGAAAAAACTAAAACATATTCAATTTATTGTAACTTTTTTTTTTGTGCAAGATTTACACATTATACTTAAGTTAGTCACCACAATATTCTGTTTATAAACATACTTACGTATTTTAAGTAAGATTGATTATCATTTGTTAGCGTTATTTTTTTTTTGATACTGATACCTCATTTTATCATAGCATTATATCAATTCCTTTAGGGATATTAACAATTGATAGAATGGGAAAATTTAATTGAAACCTATAATTATAAAAACATTTATTTTAAGGGTATCGCAATTTTTTTTTTTTTTTCAGTTTTTTATTTTTCATATTTTTTTCACTTCTATATAATATGGACATTTTATAACCCTCGCAATAAAAGAGGCTTCCCTAATAAAATTAAATTGTAACCACTGGCACTTAATGTGATATTTTGTACACACAAAATAAAAAAAAAAAAAATTAAAATTACATTAAAGTAAATGTATTATATAGAGTTTACTAATATAAAGTTAAAATAAAAAAAAACCTAACAGTGACATGTGTCGATTTAGTTTCCTTTTTTTTTTTGTAGATTTTTTACTTTTTGAAAACCCAATTATATTTACAGTACTCATTAAACTTTGGTCGCTTTACTAAATACTGAATGGTATAAGGGAGTACTATAAATATAGTATACAGTTTTTTAGTTTAAAAATATAAAAAAATTGCTCATATTTACGTCATCGTGCGATTTTAAGAATAATTTTCCTAAAATAATTGGGAAAACAGAAGGGTTAACAATTTGAAAGTTGAAACTATAAATTCAACTTTGTTTAAACTTAAGATATTATCAATGAATTTCAATTTATCTGTGGTAGAAACAAGAGTTTAAATAAAAGAATATATATTTTTTCAATTGATACTAATTAATTTTATTTAATTTTAATATAAATTTTAGATTTGCTAATAAAATTTATTTTGAATGTTTTGAATTGAACAAAATGTGAATTTAATCCGAAGAAATTATTTAACCATCAAAGAACAGAGATTAAGAGGCTTAGATAGAGAGTCTAATGGACGAAAATTCGTAGAGACAATTTACGTATACCAACAATATGTGAAAATTACATAACAGCATGTAATTCATTTATACAAATACAATTTTTACAAATAATCTATATAATTCTTATTAAATAATAAATTCGAATTAATAGAGATAAAATTTAATCAATTGTCAAATGCATTTTTTATCCGACCAATAGCTCAGTGGTAAAATGGCGGCTTTTCAATAGAAATATTCTAAATTCCCTCGTACAGCTATACGTCAGAGCTAATCACGAAAAATTGATTCTCAATTCCGACTTAACGTTACGAAAACTGCAAAAATCTACGAAAGAAATATTCATTCGTACCATATTCGTATATCATTTTATTTCGTGACCAGTTCACTTCTGTACATATAAATAAAAAGTTTTAAGTTAATTTACATTTTTATTCAATTGTTTAGTTAAATTTGTTTTATAAAAATATTTAAATCTTTTTTCAAAATATTTTTCAAAAATTATTATTTCAAAAACAATAATAATAATTTTTACTTAAAAAAATGAATTCAAACGTCAAAGTTGCCATTGCAAATTTAATTTTCTACGAGGGAATTTATAATCACTTAAACTTTTTGTTAGTAGCGTAACCAATTTTTCGAAGAAAGTCTATGAGGGAATTTAGAATTGGGTGCATATCTAATAAAAAGAAGTATAGTGTACTTTAAAATAATTTAATAAGAAGTCCAAATGTCAAATTGGCAAAGAATTAAAATTTTTAGGCCATATTTACTATTGTCTGGTACTACAAATAAATATATAAATACTTATCTACATTAATTGCAAAATAGTTAATATATGAATATTAGCTAATTAATAAATATTAATACAAATATTAAATAAAATTATATTATTAATTGTACTTAAATTAAATTGAATTATAAAATGTAAGCATTGTATTTAAAAATATATCAATTTAATTAAATGAGATATCCGAAATTGACTATTGTAAGTTTTCTTTTATCTAAAATGTTTCTTTTAATAGCAATTAAAATTATTACTTAAAGGTGTTTACTTCTTTGTGATTTCTATATTAATATTTAATAATTATGTTTAAGTTTTACCATTATGAATATTTATTGCAATTTACATTATATTTTTTTTTAAAGATTGTTTCACCTGATACTTCAATCTTTTCCCGTCTGTCAAACTTTTAAGATTATTATTTTTATTTTAATCCTAATACTCATAATAAAATTTTATAATCCATTGTAAAATATATTTATATTGTAGCAACAGAAGTGTATAGAAGTTTCAAACAAAGGACAAAGTGATTTAGAGCAGTATTATTTAACCAAATATTAAAGAAACAACTCAAAGGGTGTCATACAAAAAACTATAAAAAGATTTAGTTTGTGTTTTACGAATGGTTTTTTTCATGATAGAATCTGGATAATTATCAAATTTATAGGTACTTATTGGTAAACTTTTTGAAATAGAAAGTATGTCACCAAATTTCAAGAATAATTTCGTTCTTGTTATGAGAGTACGTTATGAAACTGCTTGTAATATTATTTATTGAATGTTTTTTTTTTTATAAAAGCATTCGATAAAAAACAAGTGTTCTACATATCAGTCATTCTCAATTTAAACTTGTAAATAAATTACAAATATCATGAGCTTGGATTACAACTTGAAAGTGAAAAATTATTTCCCGGAATCAATTAAATTAAAAAACGGTTAAAATCTACTTTACGTACTTACTTACGTACGTATTTTTTAATAACTGCAGATGAAGAGAAAAGTTTTTCATCTGCAGTTATTAATTAACTTCTTATAATATTTTAGGAGTTTTCTTTTTTTAGTTCCATACTGAAACCGAAATTGTTTATTTTAAGTATATAGATATATTAATTATAAAATTGTTATAATACTAAGAAGCACCAAACAATCAAAGGCTTCAACAAGATTCATAATCATATATATTCTCGTAATTATATACTTTTATATGTATAATCGCTTTTATATTATTTTCTAAGCTAAATTTTTAAAGCCAAAAATCTGCTTTCTTACATATCAAAGTCATTAAAATACCCTGTAAAAGATGCTAAAAGCAATTTACATTAAAAATAATAGCTTGTAATTCTATGGCAGTCAGAAATTCTTGTAATTTTTGATTAGATTTTAAAAATATTGGCCTCTATTATGACAGTCAACTATAAACTTGATAGTTGAAAAGTATCAATCAATTTCTTGAAATGGTATTGTGAAATGCGACTTTCAACTATATAGAAAAAATTGTGTATTCATTTATCAACTAAAAACCATCAACTCAAAATTGCTATTGCAAAATACAATCTAGTTGTCCGTTGTCAATTATTACATCAATGAAAAAATGTTGGTTGTTAGATTTGGAAGAAAACTTTTTGAGCAGAAAAAATGCAAATTAAATGAAATAAAATAATAAAATAATTTATATTTAACTTGAAAGTAAGAAACATTTAATATTTTTAAGGTCGAAAGTACCAAAAGATTCGATAAATCTCTCATATATCTAAGTTATGTTCATTTGCTTTGTAAATTCTTTTTCTGAGTCAGTATCCAAATACCAATAAATTGATGCCATTATTCTTATATATTTTTTAATTTAATTCAAACAATACGAATTACACAAGGTAGATAAATAAAGTTTTATTTTAAATGTCAAAATAATTAGTTAAATTCACAATAGAAAATTATTTATAAATATTCACAATGAAAAATATTTTTTTTCAATTACATTTCACAATACTAATTTGATAGTTCATAAAAGTTTTCAAACTATCAACTAAGAGGCCATTGTCTATAATATTCTGTTCTTATGAATAAAAATTTTTTAAATTTAAGAATTTTGTCAATTTTTTTGCCAGTTTTTTTACTTTCATTTATTTTTAAATTAACTTCTACTTACCAGTTATTTGCTAAAAATAATCTTTATATTGTCACAAATTAAAATTCAAATTTATAATTAATTTTTTTACTATTTAATTAGTTTTGTCCTATAATTGTTTTTAAATTAATCTTCATTTAAATAATATATTTTTTATTAAAAGTAATATTTGTTTATATGTATATATATATACCTATATATAACCAAAGAAAAAAAACTTCAAAGAAACTTTTCCAAAGTTTTTACTTTTATAATAAAATTATAAGATATACACGTATAACATTTTCAAAAATATATTTAAAATCCTGGATAAATTTTATATTTTAGGAATTTTTTCATTTTTAAGAAAATGAGAACAAATTAAAATTAAAGTTTAATATGCCACAAAATCAACCACAATATTTAAGAGAATCCAAAAAATGATTAACTTATTTTTTATTCTATTATAAAATCTAGACAGATAAAATAAAATTTTGTATAAAGAAGGCAATAATAAAGAATACAATAAAAGAAAAATTGAAATTTTATTAATTTTATACAATATACCTACCCAATATAAAAAAAAAAAATTTATTTTATTTTTTTGGGTATTTATCCTGAGGGTGTTTTAATCGCAATTTATTTATAATAAAATTAGAGGGTTGTTTATTTCTTATCATCTTCTTTTTTTTTTTTTTTGTTTTTACTATTGCTATTAAATTCTCCGCTTTTTACAGTTTCATTCTTTTATCTAGTCGAATATGTTTCACGTACATATTATTGTATTTTTTGAATATCTATAAAAATGTTTAACGATTCTTTAAGAGTTTATCTAATGTTATTGTTCATATATTAATCGTTTTTATTATATTTTTATTTAGTATATATGATATCTTATTCAGTCAAGTTATATAGCCCATACATGGATAGACCAGGTTTTCAACTTGGTACGCAGATATGTTTACAAATTTTACCATGCACTATCCAACCTATCAAACCTACCATCAAACCATCGCTTAATTTTTTTTGAAAAATTTGTTAAATGTGAAAAGTATCTGACAATTTTGAATTTGAATTTTTAACAAATTTTATTTAAATATATTGTTCTGCCTATTTAATTTTCTTCTTCTAAAATTATGATATTTAATAGTTTTTTTATATTTAAAAACATTTTTATAACTTAATTTTATAATTAATTCAAATTATTTACTTAATTATTTGTTATTTAATACATAATTTTCTTAATTTTTCAAATCGCAATATCTCAACGTTCTTTCGTGTCATGAATGACATTTAAGTTGTTCAACTTGCCCATAAACGATACAACTAAAATGCAAACCAAAGACTTCGCACAAAAAAATTCAAAATTTTTTGATTTTCTTTCAACTAACTTTTCAACCTTCAAAAAGGTCTTTCAACTTTCCCATACACGATTCAACTTCGCGAGTACGCGTATCAAGTTGAAAACTGGGTCCATTGTGTACTATTAGTTGTAGAATAAAAGTAAGACTATAGCGTATGCTTTGAAAAAATTCAATCTCAGTAAAATCTTAGTTCGAGATTAAGTTATGAACAAATAGGTTTTTAAATTCAGAAAGAAAAAAATTTTTTATTTTTTTAATTATTTTGCACTATTGTAAACTAGTATATATAAATACTACCTATCTACTACTTATATATGATAATTATTTGGTTAATTGCTTAAAATTTAACTTAAACTTGAATCTTAGCACTTTTTCAAACAAAAACTACAATTTCAAGTTAGATTTGAGTTAAAGCATAATTTTATGCATTCAATTTAATTTTTTCTGCGATAATTTTCTTAAAATTAAAAATTAAAACAAAATTTTTATGGATAGTGGTAACCTTTCTTAAAAACTTCTAAATATTTACGACTACTTTAAGATATTCTATATATATTTGGCCACAAACCAATGAAGTTTAATAAATAAATGATTATTTGATTTGTGATTAGTGTCAGTTCAATTGAACCCAGGGCTTACTATTTTTTAAGTCAAATGAATCTTTAATTATTAAAATAACTGTATTTTTTAATTTATAAAATATCTCTGTATACTTTGTATGCTTAGAGCACTAATAATTAATATATCCAATACCATCCATTAATATAATCGTTTAAAGTAATTTTATATAGCAGAATAAATTACTACTATCATATAAAATATACCATAAATAATACCATCCTAAACGGATTATAAAGTAATTGATACAATTTATTTGATTTGAATAAACATTGAAGGAAAATTTTAAAGAATCTAAGAAATAAGAGGTATGATACAATTTGTATAAAAATAAAAAGTTGTTTATTTATAGGGATAGAAATATCTCCTGCAATGTAATACATATAGGCAGTGTTGCCACTTCAAAATTTTCAATCCGGTCAAATTTGACAGTTTGACTGGAAAACTTTTTAAAAAATTCTGTCAAAAAATCCAGTCAAAAGTTTTTAGAGTAAAATTCTGTCAAAAAATCGGTCAAAATAAAAATTTAATTAAAAAAGTATGTTAAGTATGTATAATGAAACATGTACATAATTTCTTTGTTTAGATTGATTTATGGAGCGTTGCTTTTTATAAATTCGCAATACCTAATATAACTAATGATATAATGTGACCATGTCGAAGATTTATTTATTTATTATTTCAGATAAAGTAGTAAAATATTTATTTCAAAATATTAAATAAAGATTATCACAAACAAAAAAAGTTGTATACTAACATTAATCAAAAACATTATTCCATAAATAAAAACAAAACTTATTTCATACATTAAACAAAAACAAAAATTATTTCATAAATTAAAAAAAAAGATACTCTATGTAGCTGGACGGTATACATATGTAAAACTTATTGCACCAAAAAAATATATGTTCTAAAAATAAACTTTTTAAAAAATTTCATCCATAAAGGAAATTTTCTTCCAAATTCAAATCTTCTTCACTATCGTTTTCGTATATATCTTTTTTACCGATTTTATTAATCACTTCTGGTGGTATATTCATATTGTACCAATTTTCTTTTGGCAAATGTTTTCTTTTAGTGAGTTTAAGCTGCATTCGATTTCTGTGATAATTTTATATGTACATGTATGTATATTAAATGATTTGTCATTCCAGTATTTCTCAATTGTTGTTCGTTAACTAAAATTTGTAGTTGTGCGAAAAAATTCGTTCAGCGTCAACGAGTATTTTTTAAAAATATTTTAAATTTTTAAAAATATTCGTTGAAACGAAATTCTGTCAAAATCGGTCAAATAAAAAAATAAATCAGTCAAAAATCCAGTCAAAATATTTCGAGTTTTTTTCCAGTCAAAGAATATTTTTTCCGGTCAAATTTGACCGGAATTCTGTCAAAATGGCAACGCTGCATATAGGTATATAAATATCGATAGACGAAATAAATAGCAAACTTAAATATATCGTAGACTTTCACTACTTTATATACTATACCATTACACCATTACCATTAATATTGACTGACTTTTACTGTTGTTGACACTTTTTTTTTTTTTTTTTTTTTTTTGTTTGATTGTTATTTCCTTTTATTATAAAGATCAATTTTATCCACAATATATAATAGTTATTCGGATAATCAAGTAAATTAAATGAAAATTCAATTTAAATTGTGAAAAAACATAATATACACATACATATATTTACAGTTTATATACTGGAAAGGAAAACAATTATCTTAAAATTGTCAAAAAAAAAAAAAAACCCTTTTTTTTTGTCTATTGTAAACGAAGGGCATAATTTTGTTTATTTTTATGGTTATTTGGTTATAATTTTGTTATAGAGATTAACTTATTTTAAATAGATATGTACATAATAATATATATCATTGTATTTTAAGTATATGTTTATTAATAAAAGAGTAGGTATAGATTTTTTGAAGATTTGATTAATGTTTAAAAAAAAGCATTTAATTTTGTTTTGTTTATTTTTTTCATGAAAAGGGTAGTTAAATAATTTAATAATATGTATTATAGTTAGATATACTTTACTAAATATATATATATTAAGTTAATAGAGAAATTGGGTATAAAATTTTGAAAGTGATAAATTAAAAACCTTATCTTATATTATTTACATGTTAATATTTCCGGTTAACTTTATAGAAAGAACAAATTAACGAAATATAATTATAAATGTTCGGGAATAAATAATATTAATTTCAGGATTGTATGAAAAATAACAATGAAATTAGTTGCAATTCTTGACATGTTAAAGCTTTACATTTGTGGATTTATGTATTTAAAATTAATGTTGACTTTAAAAATATTATTATTTAAATTGAAACAAGGGTAATAGAATAACCAATATAAGATAAACCCATATTCTATAAAAGATATTAAGAAATTTGTATGAGTGTCCTTTATATTATTATATGTATATAAGTCTTAGTTTCATTGTATAAAACATTTACGCTAATACTCAACATACCAATTATTATTCTTCTCAACTTAAAAAGAAGCTTATCAGATAAAACGTCGGTTTCTGGAATATGTAATATCTCAGAAAACTTATGTTATTATATACTTTTATATGAACTTGCCTGTGTCTATGGCTTTATTTGTCATTCTTTCAGTTAGTGATACATTTATATTAGAAATCTGTTCATAAATTTATTTTTAAAATTAAAAAATACTTAGATTTTCTTCCATTCTTACATATTTATATATAATATTACATTAAAAAAAACTAAAGGACTAAAACTAATCAGAAAAGTCGCATTAAGGTAAAGTGCATTAGATAGTTTGATCAAAAATACAAAAATTTTTTCGTTTCGATTATTACACTTTTCAAATATAAACTGAATGTATCGCGTTTGAATCTAAAACTAAATAATACAATTGATGAAATTTAATTTAATTAAACAAATTTGAATTTTGAAATTATTATTATTTATTTTCATTTCTCAGTTTTATTTCTTTTTTTAATTCTGTAATAGGTAGTTTTAAGTTTAAAATTTATTTTTTACATTTATTCACTAAAAATGGATATTCAACATTTTGCCTAATTATTTCTCAATGAACTTTTTTCATAGAGCTGCTGTTGCTCTTATAACATCTTGGAATGATAGTTTAAATTCCAAAATCTGATTTTTAATTAAAGCTTCATAATATTAGTGTTTTAGTGTTGTTTAAGGTATCACTAAAATTTTAAAATTCTATTTAAAAAATTTTTAAAACTTAATTTCAAAAATCTTGTGTGAACGTATAAAAAGATTTTGACGTAAAGTACGCATTGTTACGCAAATGACATTTCTATATAGTTTTGTGTGTGTGTGTGTGCAATCGATTATTAAGTAAAATTAGTAATCCAAATTTGATACTAAATATTACGTTACGAAATTAATATATATATATATATTTATTTATTTGTAATACCAGACAATAGTAAATACCGCCTGATAATATTAATCCTTTGCATATTCGACATTTGGACTTCTTATTAAATTATTTGAATACACATTATATTTTTTTTTTAAATATGATCTGACCAGGATTTGAACCCGAGACTTTTAAACTGAAAATCCGTTACTTTGCCACTGAGCTATCGGTCAGATTGTTACGAGATATTAAATAACTTTTTTAATAAATGTAAATGTAAAATTTACTTAATTTGACACTTTATTTAACATTTGGGATTACAGCTCACTTCAATTATGTATATAGACATCAGGAAATTCTAAAGTCTGAACTCTCTGTATCATAGTCATGTGAAGATTACAAAAATAGATTCAAAGTAATTTAAATAATTTAAAAAAAAAAAAATTTATGTATTTAAAATTATATTTTTAAACACAATGTATATTTTATTAGGCTGTGTTCAATTAACTTTCTATTTGAAAAGTTTAATTCTAAATATAAAATTCACCTTCATTGAACATTTATTAGATGAAGGTTTTAATAAAAGCTTTTTAATGGAAAAAAAAATAATTAATATTTAAAAAACATAAAATGATTTTTGCACCGGAAACTGATCAAGTATTAAAATTTTATTAATGTCATATCACCAATATTCTTAAGATTATATATGTATGTACGTTAATAAATTTGAATATTAAATAAAAAAAAATTTAATTAATTTTTAGATATAAGATTTTTAATTTAACTTTGATTGTTGTTTTTTTTTTTAAAAAGAAGCATTTAATATAATGTTTATTTTATATAGATTACAGGGTTATTAAATTTAAGTTAAATTAAACTAAGTAAAATATCTAAAATAAACTAACATGATATTATGTTTTAATTTGGTGACAAATTGTGCAACACCATATCTCACAAATTTAGCATAATATTAGGCGTATCAAGTGTTATATATTTTTTTTTTTTTTTATTCAACCCATTTTCTTGTTAAATATAGAATAAATTAAACATTTGTTTTATATATTCAGGACTAAAAAAATGATTTAGATTGGTAGATTTAATTACTATGTTCAAGGATTCATGAATTTCAAGAATTTTTCTATAAAATGTAGAATTAGATAAATTATACAATTAATGTAATGAATAATCAGATTAGAAATTATAAATGTTACTTTATGCAATAATTATAATAAACTTATTAGTATATAATGATTTGCGACCTTGATCTTTAATTGCTCCGTTTTTATGTACTTTGTAAACTTGTAATATAAGTAATGGAGCACCCTGCAAAATTTATTACAATTTATTAGAAAAATACGAACCATTACTACATTATATCCACTTTTTTTTTTAATGTCTTTTTTAAAGTAAAATTATTGCATTTAAGCTTTGTATTTTATATAATATATACATATGTATACATACATTTTTTTGTTATATACTTCATGTATATATATATATATGTGATTCATGTATGTCAGAATTTTCTCATCAATCTTAAAATGTTTTCAGGTGCTTTTATCCACCTATATATCTATGTTGGTATGTTGGTTATTTAACACAAAAATAAGAAGAAAAAAAAAAACGAAGAAATCCACATTTCGTTTAAAACACAATATTATATTTGTAAAGCTTAAGTTTTTATATATTAAATGTAGAAGTGAAATGGTTGAAGGTAAATAATAAAAGAATAAAAAAAAAAAAAAACGATTTTTTTTTTTCCTTATAGACATTCAACAATTTAAGATAGAAATAACTCTTAAAATCTGATAAAATTATAAGAATTTATTTCCTTTTCAATCAAACATCTTCTTAAGTATTTCTTTCTTTTTTTTTTTTTTTGTTTTATTTTTTTGTTAATTTTTATTTTATTTTGTCTTTGACTTGCACGATCATTTTTTTTTTTTTAAATAATTTATCTAAAGATGACTTTCCATTTACAATGTAGTATATATGTGGTTATATTTAGAAAATTTGTTATTAAGTATATAAGTAAGATGTTACTTGATCTTGTCAATGTTTTAAGTCTATAACTTAATTTATCCGATTGACAGTTTTCTACTTATGTTGTGTTTATTAATGTCTATTCTTGGTTCAATATCTTAAAACTTATATTTCACATTAGAATTCACATCATAGCTGCATCCTTTCCTTCAGTATTTTTTTTATAAATTTTTTAACACATTTTGAAAAATTTTAGAAATCAATAAGTAACTTATTAAATGTTTCAATTAATTTTTGTCAAATTATAATTTTTATTAATTTATTTTCCTAAAATAATACAATTTAAAATTATTAATATACTACATATTGAAACATACGTTTTATATTTTATAAGTACCTACTTATATTAAATTATAATAAAAAAATTCGAATCAGAACCCATTGTCCGATCTAGACCTTAAGTAATCCCCGCCGTACTTTCATTATTAGTAATCTAGAGTTTAAATTTCATCAAAATAGCGTCATTAGTTTTTGAGTTATGGTGTTTTTTGAATATGTGTTCTTTAGCTTGAACCGATCAAAGCTTCCAGAATCCGAACCCATGGTCCGATTTCACTCCTTTACAGTACTTTCAATTCTAGTTAACCCTTGTATACAATTGGAACATTCTATCTCTATTTTAATTTACTAATTTTAATAAATTCGATGATAAGTTTTTTAACCTTGAGAGGCCTAAGAGAGGTATCTGAACCATAGTTTTTAAATAACGAACCATCTGCACCATATACTTGCCTCTAATCAAATAAGCAAATTATATTTTTTTTTTAATAAATGGGGGTGTTTTATTAATTAATATTTCATTGAATTTTTTATCAAATATACTTGTATTATACATTTACAAGAAACCAACTAAAACTTATTCTAGAAACGATTATTTGAACCTTTAAGAATATGTTTTTTAAAACTTTTCTTATAATATTGTACTTTAGGAATATAGAATCAAATATTATCTTAAAGTAATTAATTATTAATTAACTAATGTAGTAATTGGATATATAATATTTATCGGATCAAAATAAAGAACCTGTTAACTTAGTCTTTTATTGAATAATTCTATTGCCAATTGATCAATGATCATTAGTTCTGTAAACATATGAGGCCTACACCTTTAGGTTTAAAATTGAGGTCTAGAACTCTCTGATGTTCAATTTTTTTTTAACTTTATTTAATTTTCAGTTTACGTAAGTGGTAGTATCCTTCTTATAAAGGAGTCGAAGCGTCTTAAGGATTTGAGCTTTAATAACGGTTATGTAGTTTTTAATCAAAAAATTTATATTAATTTAAAATTTTTTAAATATTATATGCATATTCAATTAAGAAATTTAATTTTTATATCCAAAAGTAGACCAGATCAAACATTATTATTCCTGTTTTGTTTTAGTTTTGTTTTTTTTTTTATAACATTTTTTTAGTAAAAAAAACTTAATAAATAAATAATAAAAAAAAAAAAAGAAAAAAAAAACTTGAAATACCTGTAAGCACTTTATAAAAATCTCATCATTAATCATCATCTACTTGGTTATAGTGCCTGGAAATTCATTTTGTTTTAATTTTATTTTAATTGTTATTTTCTTAATGTAAAAAAATGAAATATGTACAACAATAAAATATTTTTTTAAAAATAAAAAAAAAACTTTAAGTTTGCGTGTTTCTTTTTAGTTTTAACTTTTTTTTTTTTTTTATCTTTCGATTATTTCAACCGTTTTTTTTTTTTTTTTTTTCTTGTTTTTACTATTTCCGGTTCAATATTTATATATTATTTAAAAATTTTTAAAATCTAATTTGAAAACAAAGGATTAATTACTTTATTAATTTTCTACTCATTAAAGTAATTTTTTTTAAAAATTTTTATTATGTGATTTTTATATTTTGATAAAAAGAGAGGCTGACTTGGAATATTTATATGGAATAAGAATAAAAAGTATCTTAAGATTTTTTTTTTTTTGGTTTTTTGACTAAAATGTAAAAGATGGTAAAAATTGTTGTGGTTTTTTTTTAAGGATGTGGAAAAATAAAGGAAACTCCTTTGTAAAATTATTTTAAGGATTTATATAGTAGATTGAATGAAACAAAGTAAAATTTAAAATGAATATAAGAACTAAATTTTAACTTATAAAATTACCCAAATAATTTAAATATCTATTTATTTATTAAATAAATATAGGTAATCCAGCTCCTTACCACATGCGTGCAATGTTATAAGGGGGCTAAGTATGATTTCATTTTCAGGGGATGCACGATAGTAAAATACTATATTACTATATTTAGAAATAGCAAGTAATATTAAATTTTTCGGTTTATATAATACTAGGAAGAAAACCCGTTATACGACAGTTGCAAGTGTAAAAACCAAATTTTTATCTGTTAAAAATTTTATATTGAATTTTATACTTTCATGATTTCATGAAATTTGCATATGAGAATAAGTATTTCAATTGCATTTGTTGTTGTTTTGAAATTTGGGATAGAATGTGCCATCCTAACATGTCGGTCTTGCGGCGCGTTGTGCACCCACTTTCAATACTTTCTATCAATTTCTATCAGTAATATTATTTATTTTGTTTATACTATACATTTTGTATATTTTAAATTGATATTTGGTCACCCACTTTCAATACTTTCTATCAATTTCTATCAGTAATATTATTTATTTTGTTTATACTATACATTTTGTATATTTTAAATTGATATTTGGTCACCATGGGGATTTGCAAATAAAAATTATTTTTCAATAATTTTTTTCATTTAAAAATATTTATGACTCGTACGGGATATGAACTCGCACCCCCTCGGTTAGTAAGCCAAATGATTGGAAATATTTAAAAAATATTGCCCAGATTTGAATCCTTGCAACTTAAAATACAACTTTAAAACTAATATAACCATCCACATCACCCAACCACTTTGATACTTATATATTGTTTGCTAAGTGTTACATTTGATCATTACATAAGGACACGCAAATTAGCAGCAGCACTTAGCGTTTTATTATAATAATATATATTTAAAGATTTTTGATCATCACAAGGATTTGTTAAAAAAACTACTTGCTGTTTTTTGAGAGAGTTTTCTCCTTGAAAGTGGTTTAAATTTTTCCACTGGAACCTTTGATTAAAAAATAAAAAAAAACAAAAATTCAAAATAATGCTAAATTTATTTTAACTTAATTAAAATATTTTCATTAACATTTTAATTTATTTAAAAAAAAATAAATTCATTAATTAGATTCATAGAGTGACCTAATTTAAAACAATTTAGAGGATTAAGGATATTTAAGGATATTTAAATGATTCCTACCGTGTGTAAGTTAATTAAACTTATATTATATTATTAGATTTTTTGAACATACTATTTTGATTATAATTTGACCTCAAATGATAAGTATTGAAAAAAAGTTTAATTTTTAATAGATTCAAGAAATTTAAATCCTTAAATCAATATTTTTGTATAAAAATTAATCTTGGTTTGTTCTTTCATTTTATCTGTAATTTTTTTTTTGTTTATCATTTCACAAAATTCTCGTGCTTGTGTTAACCAATCAGAATTACCAACTCCCACACTACAAAAGCAATTTTTAGGATACAATCTTTAGTTAAAATTCAAGTTTTGTTTATAGCATAAGGATTGATGAATTCTAGTATGTATATGAAAGAGTTAATGGAAAAGTTAGGAAATTGAAGGACAATGAAAAGAAGATTTCGGGAGATAAAAAAGCGATAAAAAATGTCATGTACCCATCTTATAAAAATCAAAAAATTGAAGAAGACGTCGTTCCTTTAAATTTTTTTTTAATTTTTCTTTATTTTGATGAAATTTTATTTAAAACATCAATATGTACATATATAGATTTAAAGTCATCATCAGAGTTTTATTTCAATTGTTAATCATTGTTAAATATCATGCGTTCTTTGTTTAATTTTTCATAATTTATTTATTTATTTGTTTATATTATATTTTTTTTTTGTTTTTGATGAAAATTATACTGTAGTACACTATTCAAAAATAAAATATACAATGTATATTAAATGTGTGTACAAAAAGTCATAGAAGGTGGTGTATTATAGATACCTCAACTTGTCAGAAAATTTTTAAATTTTTGATTGGTTGTCATAACTTTTACACTTATAAAATATAATAATAATAAAAATAAAAAAAAAATGAAAATGAAAATTTGAAGAAAAAAAAAATTCCAAAGATTTTTTTCAAAAACGATTTATTAATATATATATATATATATATTATATATCTATATACATTTATATGTACAAAAATACATATTTTATATTAAGTTTTTTTGAAAGTGGTTTTTTGTTTTTTTTTGTTTTTATGATTTTTTGAAACATGTTGCCGACAAAATGTTGCGTGATGACCTGCAATCTGTTGTTTTCATTGCATTTATTGTGTTATAACAACTGATATTTCTTTTTTAACTCTATTCTCTTCTCATTAAAACAATGTTTTGTGTTTTTGTGTTATTGTGTTTTTTTTTTGTTATATTTTAATCCTTACTTTTGTTTTTTTTTTTGTATTACCTATAGTGATTTTTTTTAGTAGTTTTAAAAAAATAAAAATAAAAACAAAACAAAAAACTAAAAACACATTTTAACGACACACAATTCTTCAGAATTTCTGTACAAGAAAATATCCTGAGGCACTTTTTCAAAAAAAAAAAAAAAAAAAATATATAAGAGGGGAAAATATACAGACCCCGCTTTCTTCTACTTTTTTGTACATATATATATATATACATATATATACATCTTATACTTCTATATACAGTCAATGATTTAGTAGTGTTTTAATGCCCAGATCCATTTCAACTTTGTGTGTTCTAAGAACAAATGAAACAAAAGAAGAAAGTCTTTGAAGGGTACAAAATGTATATATATATATATGTTGGTACACTTATAAATTGGCAAAGTGAATAAAAGAATAAAACCAAAATTAAAAAAAAAAAAAAAAAACTAAAGGAAATTTTTGTTTTTGTTATTTTTTTAAACATGCGTTTTTATTTTGAATTTTGCATTTTGTAACCATTATTTTTTGGTTGGTTTTGGTTGTAGGTTATAATTTTGTAAATTCACTTTTGGTTTTTTTTGTTGTTGTTATTATTATTGTGGATTTGGTTTGGCATATATATTTTGTTGTTGTTGTTTTTTTATTTTTTTTTTGGATTTCTATAATGGTATATTAGGTGTATAGAATTAATTTTTGTTTGAGCTATTTAGACGAATTGATCCATGTATCATCATTCGTGTTTATTTTTTTTTATTTTTACTCAATAATTTGACTAAAAATATAAGAAAAAATTAAAAAAAAAAAAAAAAAGTTTAATTCGTTTTTGGTTGTAAGAAAAAGGAAATTGAACATATATTTAACAAAAAAAAAAAAAAATAAAAAAATTCAAAAGAATAAATCAAAAAAAAAATATAAATTTTAGAAATTTTTTGAATAAAAATTGCATATTATGTTTTATATCATATATTTAAAATATATGATTAAATGTCTATTTTTTTTTCATTTGAGTTCAAATATTTCTTCTTTGGGTATTTAATAAATACATATTGTAATAATATTTTTCGTTTATAATGTTTATTTTAAATTTTGCATGGGTTTGTTTTGGATAGAAAATAAATTTATATGATATAAACTAACGTCAAAATCGATTCATCGAAAACATCATTTGCAAATCGAATGCAAAAATAAACCTTGCATATAGCTTGTATGATTTTAAAATTATACTGCATTGATAAATCGACTTCTCATTTATCCATTTGTGTAGCCGATTTGAGCTTATATTAGATATAAATATTCTGAAAAAAGCGTATTAACCCTGCTTTTGAATCCAACTCTAATTTTTCTCCTAATTATCCATAAAATTATGAAAAGAATTTATCTAGGCAATGTTTATCATATATGGGAGGGAGTAGTGCATTGAATTATCAATTAAATTAATTTGGCCTTAGCTAGTATTAATGAATGTCAAAAATAATTCTGCAACATACAGACATATGACACTACAGACAAATGAGATACAGACAAATGAAATATAGGCAAATGAAATACAGGCAAATAAAATACAATCAAAAGAAATACAGACTTGTGATATAGTTACCCGTTATTTCGAACTGAAAAATTCGTAAGTTAAAAATGATAAAAAATATTTTGAACATTAAAGAAAATTTAAAAACGTTAAATTTGAAAGATAAACAGATCAAGAGTATTTATTATCTAAGGTACTTTTCTAAAAGTATATAAAACGTCAAAAATACAACGATGATCGAAGTACAATTTCATAAATTTTTTTTCAACATGTTCAAATGAAAAGTTGAAAATATTGTTTAACTGTCAAAATGTTGCAAAGTTAAACACAATTGCGCAATTATTTTATTGCCATTGTAAAAGTTATCAACAATTATTTATTGCTAATCAAATGCAAAAATCATCAATAGATAATCATAAAATTTTGGAAATTTTAAAAAAGCGCCTGTCAAAAATTTCATTTAATTTGATTCTGAATATTTACTTTTTTTTGTGAATTCAAAATTTAACATGATTACAAAAGTTTAAACTTTTAAACAAAGGTTTTTTTATAAAACTTATAACTTGTACTATATATTATATATAATATTAGCTTTTGACAATGTAAAACGTGCTTAGTGCATTGAATAATCAACCACTGTATAAATCTTAATTCTAATTGTTTAGTTTTAAAAAATTTAATAGATTTATCTTACATAATTCATTAGTGCATTCAAAAATAATTTTGAATAGCTATTAAGTAATAAACTGACAGTTACAGGTATAAGTAAATATAGGCCTTTTTTATAAACAACAAATATTCTCAGCATGTTACGTGTGTTGCCTGTTATTGCAATATTTTAATATATGTATTTATATGCTTAATTGTTAAAATTCTTTGATCCTTTAAGGACGTAAGAAATTTTAATTTTTTTGTGAGTTTAAGACTTGGTAAATCAAAAGGGTTATAATTGTTTATTATTAACCCGACAGTTTTACACATTTATTGTATAAAATATCCTATAGTAGAAATCTAATAATTAAAATAAATATTCTTTAAGTCTTTTGTTTTCAAAAATTTTTAGTTCTTATACACGTTTTATTTTATAATATTAAAAATTTTTTTTCGAAAATTATAAGTTAAATAAACTGAAATTTATGTTAAAAAAAAATAAATTTTGTTTTGTAAGACATGATATCCTGTCTTGTCTGATATATTCTTTACAAACAAAAAAAAAAAATAAAAACATTTAGATGGTAAATCCAAAATATATATATATAAATATTTTTTTTTATTCCTATATAAAATATATATATATATATTTAAGAAAAAAAATTTAAATTGCTTTCAATTTAATTTATGAGACAAATTTATTTTATTTAAAGAATTTAGTTCAGTTTAGTTTAAAAAAAAAAAAAAAAAAAAAATTTATATATGTATAAAGAAAAATCAACCAAATAAGGAAACTTTAATTTTGCTTTTTTTTTTTTTTTGTTTATTTTTATTAAATTATATTTAATAAGTGTTAAGTTGTTCTAGTATGCGTTATATTGTTTATTATCTGGAGCAGTATGTATATATACATATTTTTATTTAAGTTAGTTATTGGATGCTTCAATTTAATGATTCTGACTTTGGTTTGCTTTCATTTTAATTGAGTTTTCAATTCAAAAGATTTTTATCAATTAGCTGTGATCATATTAATATTGTACTTAAAATAATAGTATAAAAATTTTTTTTTCTATTTCAACTATTTTATTTATCTTCTTATTTTTTTTTATAAAATAATATCTATTTACTGTAAATGTTATATATATATATATAGTTATGACTACTTATCCCTTCTAATATAAATATTTTAAATATTTCGAAAGAATTCTATGGTAAATTTTATGGTCTGCAATAATAAATTAACAAAGAAATCAGTTTACAAATACAAAGTTATAATATTTCAGAATTTACTGAAATACTACCCTTTTTTTTTTTGTTAAAATATTTTATTAATGAAAAACTTGAGAGATTTTCAATTAGCACTCCCATTTTCTCCCTTATTTTATTTCATATTTTGGAATTCCAATCGAAAAAAATGGGTAGTAAAGATCTATTTTGAATATAAATTCGATTAATCCGATTAATTTTTACAACCGCATCATAACCTTGAACTTTTTATTATTTTTTAATATATCTTTTATACTATTAATATCTAAATGCAAGATAACTTTCAATTTATTTTTAAAAATTACAATTATATTATAAAATTCCATGCATAACAATCAGCTTATATTAGAGCGTTAATTTGATTAGTGAAAGTAATACATATACATATTAATATTGTATACAAAGAATACAAAATTCACCAGTTTATTACAAATGATATGTAATATATAAAATTTTTAAATAGAATTATGAATCTATAGAAAATCTGAGTATATTGTAATATGATATGATTTAATAATAAATTTTATTACCCATCAGAAAGGGAAGGAATTAAATGAAAAGTTCAAAAACCAAATAAAAATTAATAAACTTAATTTAATTTTTTTTTATTTTATAAATTAACCCTTTGAAACCAAATTTTAATAATTTAATACTATTGTCACTGATATAAGTCGAGTCAAAAAACTTTGAATTTTTGATCAAAATTAAAGTTTTCAACATTAACTGAACCACTGAGTTTTTCTAATTATTCTGTATTGTAAAATTGAGAAATTTTATTATAAATTAAACGAATAAATCTCTCTTTTTGTAAGTTCAAAGGGTTAATTATAGACAAATATCTATGTATCCATTTATTTTAATTAGGGAAATATTGTTTTAAGGAGTAGAATGAGACAAACATTTTTGGGGTGTTAACTTGTGATAAAGTTTCATTTTGAATTACTATGTGTTGGTATAGTAATTATAAAAATAAAGTAATAAAATGATGACACCCTTGTATTATTCAAATTTATAAATTTTTCACCAAAAATAAATTTTATTTTTAACTTTGTGTACAATTTTATTTACTTATATTTCATAAAATTATTTAGAAAATAAATAAAATTAAATCAACCCAATAAGAAAATTATAAAAATATAATTTATATTTTTATAAAACTATTTGATTATAATTGTTAAAAGAAAATTTAATTGCATTAACATTAGCCTTTAGTAATACTTCAACATAATAATGTACATATTTTGATTGTTTGTTAAATGAAACTAAATAGATAATAAAACATTAATTAACTATTTATAAAATATCCATTATTGTTAATTATTTGTTGACATTTGTATGTATTTTTGAATTTTGTACCCATGAATTCAATTAGCTCAATTAATATTAATTATGTTAGAGTTGTCACTCGAGATTAAGTTGTAAATTCTGAAGAAGAATATTTTCTTTATATTTTATAAAGTGTATTAATTTTAGTATGTTTCATTTTATAATGAATTTGGCCTTGGATTTTATTTATCTTAAAGATTTCAAAGGTAAAATATATAGATAATAATAAAAAAATAAACCCATATCATTGTTTTTACTTTTCATTTTTATATCGTTGATTAGAATTTGCTAATAGTTATTTTTATTTTCAAATTATATTTCTAAAAAAAAATGTAAAATCTTAACGAGATTCTTATTTTTATTTTAATTCTATATTTAATTTAAGTTCTTATGATGCATTTAATTATTTGATCCAAAATTTATTCCTCGATTTATCATTAGCTTGTTTGGGCTAAAATTTACGAATTCTAACTGCATTTATGATTTATAATATTTATATTTTATCTAATATTTAATTTAATAAATTTTTTATTTTTTAATTGTTTAACATATTAAACAAATAATCTGTCTAATCCTCATATAACACTTATACAATGTAATTTGTAATACAATATAAGTTGTACACTCCTTTCGCACCCGAAAATTCACTCTCATACCACATGCAATGTTTAATAAAAGACTGTTTAATAAAATATAATAAAAAATAAGTTGAACAACAGGGGAAACGAGTAGAAGAGTGGAAATATCTTGGGAGTAAAAAATTTTTTTACTAGTACAATTAATACATGAGACAGCACACTAACATATTTAGATTACTATCATCAGTTCTAAAACTATCAGTTCTAAGTATAAATAAAATTATTTTTTTCTAATATAAATTTGTTAAGTTATATAAAAATATTTTGAAATATTTTTGTTTTATAATTATAATAACATAGGAATTCTAAATATTCGCCACTAATTTAAACCGAATGATGAGTGGTATAAATTACCGCTGAAATCACTTGGATTCGAATGTAATAAGTCCTAAAACTAAGTCAAAAATATTCGCAAATATTATGCGCAAAAAATATGCGCACAAGTAAACTTGTAATACTAGTTTAAAGTTTTATATACATATATAGTTTTGCAAAAGTTGCTGAATGTCGAAAAATACTTTACAACTCTGTAACACTGCACAACTTACCACTTATTAATGAAACATTTTACACAAAAAGGGAAATATATAAATTATTGATTTCTCATATTATTCTATATAAAATGTTAAAAATTAACAATTTAAAATTTTAATTCTATTCAATTATTTAATAATTTTTTTTAATTCTTTTTAGTAAATCGAGCGAAAAATTTTTATTTATTTATTTATTTTTACATATAGTCTAAATTTATTTTTTTAGTGTTTTGCAAAATGTTAACATAAATCATAATTCTCATCAAGTCATCACAATTCACACAATATCAAAAATTAAAAATGAAATTGTTATAAAAGAAACATAAATATTATATAGAACAAGTTAAATCCCTCTTTTATTTTATGTATTTTTTTTCTACATACATACATTTTTTTTCCAGTCATATGAACATCAATTGACTCAAATGATGAAAGTTTCAATTAAAAGTTCAATTGTGTTAAATCATTCCGGTGCAAGTAATTTATTTTGAGAGATTTTCGATAAAATAATCTTTTTAGGAAATTTTCTATTACTAATATATATATTAAAAAAAGGAAAAACATTTATATTAACGCAATTATTTTCTATTGAACACAAATAAAAATAGTAGAAATTAAAAGGGAATAAGTATATCAATTGTCTAATAAATTACCACCCTTGATGTTGGTATGTGTATACTGTATACATATGTGATACGTGCCTTTTCGGAAATCAAAAAAAAAACGGATAAAATCTACAGTATAGTTACTATAGGAAATGAGATTTATTAAAAAGGTTTCTTAATTAATGGTACAAAAGATTTATAATAACAAAAATTCACACAAATAAATATATATATATATGTATTTTTTTTTTAGCTATTCAAATAGACCATGTTCCTGAAATATTTTCCTCACCTCATACAGTATACATATAGATATTTTCCTATATTCTCTCATCCTAATAATCTGAATTCTATATAGTTATGTAAAGAACTTGTTTTTGAATAAATATTTTGACAAAAGTACCGAGTGTGTGAGAAAATATTAACCCTTATACTAATAAAAATAAAAATTAGGATCAAAGATTTATTTATGCGGAAATTTTACAAGTAACATTATTCCATATAAAAAAAAGACTAATCTATATAAGTTCAAAAAACTTTTAAGTCTATTTATTTATTAGTTTATTATATGCTATTATGTTAATGTAATAATCTTATTTAAAAATTTGACTTCTTTATTTGCCGAATTTTCCCCGAAATAATATAAAATATTTTTAATTAATTTAAAGTGTTTTGAGTTCTGACAACACTTCAATAAAAATTATCAACTTAAACTACCCGTAATAAATTTCCGTATGTTATCCTTATTTTGGTTGTTAATTTAGTTTATAATTTTAAATAAATCTATTGTGTTTAAAAATATACATATATTGAATTAAAAAAAATCAATTAAAATGATGTTCCCGTTCTTGTACAAATTTGGTTGGAATTTTGCATTGATGAAATTAGACAAGTGTTTCATCCATATTTCCGACAGCACAAACATTTTGTGATAGTGTTTTTAAAAAAAGTAGTAAAACATGTTTCTTTTTAGTATTTCTTTTCAATTCGCAATAATAAGACAAGTTTTCCATCTTACATATGTAAACAAAGCTTAAAAGCCGACGGTATTTTTTATATTATAGATTCAATTATTTTATCGAATAAAAAAAATTCTTTTGTAAAGAATTTAAAAAATAAAACTAATTTTTAATGGATTTGGAATTTAATTTTTCAATTATTATTCTTATTACCGATTAATTAATTTAAAAAACGATGATTTAAATGTAACATAAGTGTAATTTATATTCTAAAAAACGGTGATTCAAAGCGGAATTTTTTGATTGAGGGAAACATTGTCAACACAATTTTTGGCAATAAAAATTCCAATATATTTCGGAATATTATAAATAAATAAATTAATGAATAAAAATATTATTTTAAATAACATAACTATTAAGAAAGTCTAACTTTTCTAGTGCCATTGTTTGTTATAATATCATAAATGATTTAATGACTTCTTGGATTAGAATTTTTATAAAAATTAAAATCATTACCGTACACCTGAATAAAACATATATGTAAAAATCTTTGGATCCAATTTTTGGGTTTTATCGGGAACTTTAATTGTCAATTGAAAAATGACAGCCATCAATCAAATTTTTTAATTTGGTATCGTTACTAGCAATTATCAATTAATAATTGACATATTGTGAACTGCGTCAATTAGCAACTAAAAATTGTTTTCGGGAAAATTTTTTCAAACAATATTTTTGATAGTTTTTGTCAATGGAAAATTTGCAATTGATTCAGCTAGGTTCAGTATTTTTTAGCAGTTGAGGAATGTGTTTTCAAAATAAAATATGTCTTTTTTTGTGTTTTTTTAGTAGAAAATACTTAATTATACTTGTTTCTATTAAAAAAAAAAAAAAACTTAAATATTTCGATTAAAAAGCGTATTTTATATTTTTAAATAGGTTTTGTTTTATGTCTTTTACATCTTGCTCCATTTTAAATTGAAGAACCCAACTCTATTAATTATAATACAGTAATACTATTTTCAGTTTTAAATTGGGGAACTCCTGCATTTAAAACTGAAATTAAAATGTTAATAGAAAAAGTAGTTAGATAGTTTTATTTTGCAGTGTAAAGATTTATGGTATATGTATTATAATCAGTTGGTTTATATAAAATGTAAGAAGTATTTAGTAAAAATTTGTTATTAATAATTTTTCTTTTGTTTTTGGTAATTTTTTTGGACATACTAATTTTTTTTTTTTCCTTTTTTAACTTAAAAAATAAACAAAAGTCATAAACGTCAATTTAACAACTATTCACAATAGAAACATTATTTATCAATTTGAAGTCGCGATACGAACGTAATTGACAGTTGAATAATATTTTTCAATAGTCAATTGGTTGACAGTTGCTGTTCACGATAAGCACCTTTGTAAAAAAAAAAATAAAAGAAGCGGTGCGAAAACCCTACTGCTTATTATATTTCATATAAGCCGTTGGTAAAAATTAATATATTTAATCAGGACCGCTCTTAAATATTTTTTTAAAATTTTTTTATATTAAATTTTAAACATTTTTACATTTTTTGACGAATCCTACATTTTAAACGACATTAAATAATAAGTCAGAAGCAGGCTGAGAAAATAAGCGTAATTATTTATTAAAGCCAAGTAGGTATTTAAAATGTTTCCCAAAGTAGTTAAGTTTAATGTCTAAAGTTTAATGCACATAAATTTAATGACCTGTGATAATAATTTTTTTTTTAAATTAGAGTAATGATATTGGCTATCTAGATTTTGTTAAAAAAGTAGAATTTAAACAAAAAAAAAATAAATCAAATGTCAAATTGACTGCCATCCTATCAACATTTTGTAAAAGATGATTACAAAGGTTATGGAAACAAACTTCTGTAAAATTTGTTTTTAAATTTGTTTTCATAAAATTAACACAAATCAAAATATTGTTTTCTAAATTAATTGTTCATAAGTAAATTAAAATCTTATTTACTTTTATTTTAAATAAATTTTAAATATTGTGTTCTTTTTAAAATAATACTTAAAGAGATTAAAGCAATAAATATATTATAATAAGCTGATTGTAATTTATTTTTCAATTCTTGAGTGCAAAATTTATATTGTGTCTTTAATATTTCTCTTTGTTGTTTTTAAGAACACTCTTTATTAAATATAATTAATTATTTGAATCTGGAGAGAATGATAAAAAAAAATGGTTTAGTCTTAAAACTGTTTCCTCTAATCTTATTAAACATTTTTTTTTTTTTTTAATAAACTAAATAAAAATATTTGTATATATATATATATACATTTGTAAGGGTGCTGTTGTGGAGTTTTTTTTTTTTTTTATTTTTTAAATAATTCAAAAACAAATTGGAAATAATACTTATAAGTAAATATGATATATATTTTAAGGCAGGAATCAAGGATATTTTGAAATATGGGTTCAGCAGACATTTGTATCAAAAGACGACATTCGATTCATTTTTTTTTTTATTTTGCTTTTAAGCGTTTTGTTTTTTTTTTTTTAACATTTGGAGTATTTTTTAGAATATTCTTTAGTTTTTTTTGCGATTGAATAGTATAAGGATATAAAAGGATAACCGTATATTCCCTTTCATTTTGTCCTTTTTTTTTTTACATCAAGGATAATATTACTTCAGACTTTGATTTGACTGTATATGTATATATATATATATATGTATGTATAAAAAAAAAAAATGTATTTCCTTTCAATTTTGAACAATGTTTTTAAGTCGTATATAAAAATCTCAAATTTTATATACTGCCGCTGCTATTTGAGTGATTTTTCATCGTTGTTGAGTTGGAGGAAAAAAGGAGTTTCTTTCCTCTTTTTTTTGCTATTGTTTTCTGTTTTTTTTTTCTATATTTTAAATACTTTTTTTTTGTACAATGGTCGTTAAATTCATTATTCTTTTCCCATCATGTGCACCAATTTAATTCTTTTTTTTTTTTCTGTTTTTGTAGTGGTGCTTCAATTTGAATACAAAAAAAAAAAAAAAAAAAATTAAATAAATCCTAAGCAAGTAAAATATCAAATATATAAAAGTATATTAGAGTATAATAGAAGCGAATTATCTCAAGTGAGAGATTGCTTTTTGTATTGTTTGATGAAATGAGATTTTGATCCGTAATGTAATGTAACAAAAAATCATTCAAAAAATTTCACATTTCACATATAACTAAATATATAAATATTGTGCATTTATTTTAAAATTTTTTTTTTTCATATATGATTTGTAATATTGTCACAATTTAACAATATTTTATTAAATACATTTTTTTGTACATTTATATACATATATTCTTTTGAGCCCTCTCAATTATTTTTCAACAAATCGGTTGTTTAAAGAAAAAAAAAAAATGGAATGGAATCCTCTTATATTATTACCATAATATTAAAATATCGCTAAATTAAATTTTATATTGAGATATACGTATATACGATATAAATACATGTGCGATTTGACGATTTCATTTTATAAGAATTTTTCATTTATTAGATATCTTTTACTAATTCTATTCTGAAAGGACGAAAAAAAAAATATTAAAATGCGTGTAATACGGATAATATATATGTTATTAAGAGTACCAAAAATATTTTGAATTTATTGTGACTCTCTATAATTGATGAACGATTATGTTCGTTTGTATTATTCAGTTAATAGATTTAAATTTTGGCTATTATATGGTCGTCTTAAGTTGTTAGGATTAATTTGATTTGATTTCAAATGGTACAAAAGTTACAAAAAAAAACCCATAAACGAATTAAATATCTGAACAATGTCATACCTGAACAATACCAATTATAAATTGATACATTGCTTTATAACAAATAATTAAGCAAATTCTTCAAAAAAAGTATTAAGAAGGCTGTTCCAGAATTACCCTGCCTAACAAAAAAAGGCAAACATTTTTAAACAATTTATTTTTATTTCTCAACATAGTCCCCTTTTAGCTTGATGCACTTTTCCCAGCGGTGTTCAAATGCTTCGATACCTTGTTTATAGTAAGAACAATCGTACTCCGTAAAATAGCCATCAACCGCAGACTCTACCTCTTCATTAGTAGAAAATCTTTTACCACTAAGCCATTTCTTCAAGTTTGGAAATAGAAAATAATCTTGAGTGGCTAAGTCTTGTGAATAGGGAGCATGAGAAAGCAATTCAAACTTTAATTCATTTATTTTAGCCATGGCAATAACAGATGTGTGAACCGGTGTATTGTCTTGATGAAACAACACTTTCTTCTTCGCCAAATGCCGACGTTTTTCCTTGATTTCTCCATTAAAACGTTGCAATAAGTTTGCATAATACTTTTCAATTTTCTCCATATTAAAAATTTACTGAAAACATTCACTATTAATGTTCGCCAATCTAAAAAAAAAAAATGTAATTTGACAGTTAAGCTATATAAGGTTAAGGCTTTCAGCCATGGTTATTATTTTTTCAAAATTTTTGCGTTTTCTCTGTTCTCTGTTAGATAATTCTGGGACAACCCTCGTAAACCATTAATTTTGTGTGAAATTGCTGCATAATGATAAGTTGTTGTGCATCATATTAATCTGTAATAGATATTTTATCATAATTCTTTAATAATTAAGGGATTGATTATGTAAAAATACTTCAGATATTGTATAAATACTTAATTACCCTTAACAAAATTTTCCTCTATTCTTATGAAATAAAGTTCCAAGTATGTGGTAGTAGTACATTAAAGGTATAAACATTTAAATATGTTGGTTTTACTTTCTCACAGGATCCTAATTGTATTACGGTTAACCATATAAAAACAATTGCAAGTAGTTATATTCTATTGTTAAATTTTTTCATTAGAATATAAAGTTATCTAAAAAACAAAAAAAGGTTCAACACCAATTTCTATTATTTTGATTTGAAAATTTTGCAATAAATAAAACAAAAAGAACAATACGAGTGATGCAAATTTTTTTTTTTAATACATATACATAGTATATTTCCATTTTTTTTTTTTTATAATAAAAAAATTAATTCAAAAACAAAAGATTTCAATGACTTATAAAGCTCAAGGACAGTTACTTGCAGTAGCTAATACTAAAATGAATAATTTATAGTTTTCCCATTGTTGATTACACGATATTTATATATGTATAATATATTTTTACAGTGGGCGCACCTAAACATTATATTACAAATTTACCCTAAAGGAATTTTAACAAGAATACTACATACATTGTTTAATTTTTAACTGTTTAAAACTTTTAACTTAAAATATAATCAAGAGTTAAACAATATTTATTATTTTGACTCTGAAGTTTTTACTAAAATTAATATTTTTTTTTTTTAAATAACTGAGAAATCATCTACATATAAATAAGTAAAATCGTGTACTTAAATTTTCATTTAACATTATAGCCCAAGATACAAATACATATTAATTAATATTTATTTATTTATAGTACTAATCCTTTGCCTATTTGACATTTGGACTTCTTATTTACTTATTATTTTAATATACACAATATTTTGTTATTAGATATGATCCGATCAGGATTTGAACCCGAGTTATTTGATTGAAAAGCCTCCACTTTATCACTAAGCCATTGGTCAAATATTAATTAATAATTTTTCAGAAAATAAAAGATAAAATACGAGGAAATAAAAATTGTCAAATGTGACTTCTACAGAACGATTTTAATTGAAATTTTAAATGAAAGAAATTTAAAATTGCATAGTCATTGGGCTTTCAATTCCTTAATTTCATATTTATCCTTCAAAAATTTTTGATCTAGATAAAAGAATTTCAAGAATATTAAAATTGTTTGTGTAACAAGTGCGTATTCATTCAAATTGTTTAGGAAATTTTTTCAACTCGAAACGTTTTACGAAAACACGTTTTTCAAAAAAATTAAATTGAAATGTAATTTCATCTAGATAATTTTTATCTATTGTAAAATATTTTGAGTAATACTTTTAAAATAATAAAAAAAAAATAAACACCCCTATTCTAAATTTCCTCGTACAGCTACGTCGGAGATAATCTACGAAAAAGTGAATCTCAATTCCGACTTAACATTACGAAAAGTGCAAAAGTCTACGAAAGAAATATTGGTTCGTAGCATATTTGTCTTTCATATATTAAAATTTTTAAGGGTAAAATAACGAAAGAACTAGACTTAATCAAAATATTAAAGAAATGATAGGAAATATCTTACTATTTTTTATTTATAATTAATCTTAAAATACTTTTTTCTCAAAATAATATTCAAAAATGATTAGATACCTACTACAAATTTGAAAACAATACACATCATTCTTACTTAAAAAAATGAATTCAAACGTGAAAGTTGCGATTGCAAATTTAATTTTCTACGAGGGAATTTAGAATCACTAAACTTTTTTTTTCGTAGCGTAGCCAATTTTTCGTAGAAAGTCTACGAGGGAATTTAGAATAGGTGTGAAAATATTGTTAGAAGAGTAAGGAGTCAGGACAAGGAAAAACTTAAATATAAGTTTATTTAAAAAATTTCAATTAACAATTTTTTTTTCTGATGTAAACTATATAAATTGAATATGATGTCATTTTCCATTTGGCTGCATAATAAATAAAATATCATAAAAATTATTATCATTAATATCTACAGATCATATGATGGAATACTGAATATATAAAAAAAAAAAAATGAATATAGAAAAACGAAAATTTAATACACCTAACTTTATTGTAATAGTATATATTATACTATATATACACTTGTATTATATCTTTTTTATTGTATCTATTTATATATATATATATATATATCTCTAAATAAAAATATATATATATATTTATATTCCAATATAATAAAACAACGTTAAAAAGAAGTAAGCAGCACATTTTTACCCTAAAGAGAAAAAGGAGGTTAAATACAAAAAAAAAATATAAACCTGTTGATTCTTACTATATATTCTTTTTGTATCCATATATTTTTTGATGTTAATATCGTTGTTCATTTTGTTGTTTTAATTTTTTTTTTTTGTTTTATTTCAAATCTCGATTTAGAATTTCATCTTCTTTTGTCTTCCTACTTTATTTTACACCTTCTTTTTTTTTTTTTTTGTATTGTATTTATAAAAGACATACACAAGTAATCTGAAGATTTACAAAACATTTCGCAAATGTATAAGTTGATGTTTTAGTTTTATTTTTGAATATTTTTCTTATTTTTTTTTTCAGTTGAACTTATCCTTATTTCAAAATCTATGTTTTTGTTTTTTTTATTCTCTTCTCTTTTTTGTTTTTTTTTTATGGTATTCTCTTCTTCTCTATGTTATTTGTTCCATATTCGTATAATATATCCTTCAAAAATGAAAATTAAATAAAAAATTAATAAAGGAATGCATTAACACATACAAAGATAATAATTTAAGATAAAGAAAAAAAAAAATATGAATTTTAAAAATTGAAAGTCAAATATAACCTTAAAACAAACTTTAAATCTAAAAATCTTAAAAAATAAGAAACCCTTAAATATTATGTATTTTTTTTTTCATGAATTTAAAAGATTGATTTTTTTTTTATTTTTTTTTTGAAGGGGTGGCGTTCGTGACGTTTATACCTTGGGCAACCCAAATCGAAAATATATTGAAAAAAGGAAAAAAAAGTTTTAAAAACTTGAAATGATTTACGATGCATATGCATCCTTTTGTTGACTATCTCTTGAAATAATAAAAAGATTTTTTTTTACTTTTCGGACAGTTACACCCACCACTATTCTAATCCCTTATTTAAGGTAACGGCTTTTAATTTGTTAAAAGTAACTGGATTGCGGTAGGTTGTACCAATAATAAAAAAAAATATAACTATATATATATATATATATATATATATGTATATAAAATTAAAATACCTTTAGGACTACAAGCATTTTTAAGAAAAAAAAAACAAATTATTGAAATCCCATTAAAAATAAAATATCTTAAAATAAAACAAAAGAACATAATGTTATAACAATATAAAGTCACACTTATGGACATACTACAACACAATAAATACGATAATGTTTTTAAAAGCGCAGGTAAAATTTTCGGATCTTATCAAAAAAATACCAAAAATTTGTACAATTCAAAAAAAAAATAAAATAAATTTTTTTTTTTTTGGTATACTTATGATATAGGAATTATAATTTTTATATATGTTGCAACTTTGCGTGTTTATGTTCCTAATTTATTTTTGACTTTAGAAAATGTATTTTAGACCTAACAAACAACATTAAAAATAAATTAAATCTTGAAGATATATACATATATTCTTTTATATATTAAAAAAAAAAAAAAATAGGAGAATATTTAAGATTGATTGCATCAATAAAACGACAATTAGAAAAATCCAATCTATCATGTTGAAAGGCAGATCTTTGGCTCATTTCTTGCCTCCAAATTTTATTTAATTACATTATTAAAATTTTAGGGAAATTAATTAACAAAGAGCAGACTCCCCTAGAGTAGAATCAAGTTCACTTTTAATATCGGTTGGACTGAGACCTTTTAAATAAAAATATTGAATCACATAACGATGACCAATTTTCTCCATATTGTTAAGTGTTTCAGCCATGGTTATTTTTTTTCAAAATTTTTGCGCTTTCTTTGTTAGGCCGGGTAATTCTGGGACAACCCTTAATGTTAATTAAACTCATATAGGTTAAATTAAATTAAATAACTACTATTTTATTTATTTTAATTATATTTTGCAAAATATTTAACTGATTTTAAATTTTTTTTTTTATTTTAGCTCAAGAGCAAAGATATATAATTGAAAATTATAATTACAAAAAAAAGGTAAGATACTTTTTTAATTTATTTAAATTATCAATTTCATAATTTAATTTAAATGTTCACATTTCACTAAGTTTCATATTGACCGTTTGAATATTAACAAAACTTCTTCGCCATTTGAAATAAAGTAATAAAATTTTTTACTTTATTACAATTAATAAGGGGCTAAAAACTGAAAATTAGTTCCTTTTATAAACCCATTACAATATGTCTAAGGTTTTTTTGGAAATAAAAAAATTAAGTACAAACATTATATTTGAACTAATGTCGCGAAGCTCAAAATTCAAGCGATTTTGCACTCAAAATATTATTTATATTAATTATATACAAATAAAAGACCTGGACTGGAAATTTTTTGACTAAGTAAGTCGATTAATATTTGCGATGAATATATTATATTAAAAAAGAAATAAGTGAGCCGCGTCCGGCAATTTTGTGAACGAATATATGTGATTGATATATGATGAATATATTATAATTATAAACAAATATGTTAGCCGCGGCTGGCAGTTTTTTGACCGAATAAGCCGATTAATTTATATGATATGTCAAATATTTGCAAAAATCTATAATAAGCACTACATAAAATTAAGTTATTATCGGTAAAAACATAAAATTTATAACTAAACATCTATCTTAAAAAAATAATTTAAAATAATTTCTGCTAAAATCAATCTTTTATTCTGAATTTTCTTTCTTAATTTTTGCGATTTATATATTATTAAAAGAAACCTTTCTGCTCTTTAATTAATTACTGAATTTATTAAGTTTTTTATCTATATATATATATTTGTAATAGTACATTTATCATATAATTAGATTGTTATTTAACAATTGATCGTTTTATTTATTATAAAACAGTTTAAAAATATGATTGAAACTTTTGATAACTTGAAAAAAAAAAAAAAATGTTTTATAAAATGAATATTCCATTATACATACTCGTATATATAGGTATTATATACATTTGAAAATAATTCATTTAAAAAATAAATAATAATTTAAACAAAGTTCAAAGTATTTAAGTTTAATTTAAAATTTATATTAAGAAGAATTTAATATTTTATTTTATAATAATTTATAATTAATTAAGTTTTTAACAAATAAATAAATAATTAATTTTTATTTATTTCATTTTAACCGACTATGATTTCTTGATACTATAGAATATTTTAATTATAAATTTTAAATATGTTGAATAAAAAAAAAAACCGTCATTTTATTTTAATTTAAATCTATCAATCATATTATGCATTTTCTTTTAATTTAAGTGTTTTTGTTTTTTTTTTCTTATATTAAAACAAGTATATACCCCTGAATTTATGCAATACAAAAACAAAAAAAACTAGTTAGATTAAAAGTTTTGGGTCACTTTTTTTTATTTTTTTGTTTTTGTTTTCTTTTTATAGTCACACCATTCTGAATGAATAAACACGTTTTTCACATATTTTTTTTTTTCACAACAGTTTTACCGTTTTAAAATATTTAAATAAATGAAAAATGACATCTTGAGAAAAAAAACTAGCTATGCAACACAGTTTCCACTTTGTATTTATAACTGCATTCACATTAAATCATAAAAAAAAAAAAAAAAATAGTAAGAAGAAAAGGAAAAAAGGTTAAAACATAGTTCATATCGTGTTTTTGCTGTTATTCTTCAACAATATTTTCTTTTTACTTTTTTTTTTTTTTAATTAAAAAACCTGAATTTTATAATATTTTACTTTTTTTTTTTTTTTATTAATTAATTATTAATTAAAATCATATTGCATATTTATAAATATTTCACATATAAAATTTGTTTTTTTAAAAAAAGTATGCATATATATATCATATTTGTGCATACTCATACATAATTCAAACATATGTAAATATTATGATATTTCATTCAGGTTTTATTTGCTGCATAATCGTTTTCAAACACCCATGATACATTCACTTTTTTTTTTTTTTTTGTATTTATTTTTATCTTAATCAATTTAGTTTAAATTAATTTACCTGTCATTACAAATCGGATACAGTTTTATTACAATATTATGGTGTTTTTTTTATTTTATTTTTTTTTAAATCAGTATTGCCATGGTTTGTAAGTTATATGTCAAAAATATCAAAATTTGAATTTTACATAAAAACGATAAAATGAAATGCAATACAATTTAAATTTAACAACAGATTTTTTTTTTCATTACTATTAAAAATTAAATTTTTTTTAAACTTGTATTGAGTAGAAAAATCATTAATTTGACACTTGCGATGTTTTTTTAAGCTAGTATTTTAGTTTTTAATTCAATCAATTGGGTAACACTTTTTAATTAATAATTCATATCTAAATAGACTCGTTTATTAAATTGTTAACAAAATAACTCAATAATAAAACTATTTTATTTTGTTCACTGTTCATAATATGCAGTGTGTGTTGTGTATGGATAGAAAATATTTATTAATTGTTTATTGTGTATATAATTTTTAATGCCGCTAAATATTTTCAATCAAAATAGTATAAAAATAAAAACTTAATCAATATAATAATTTATTTGTGTGTGTATTATTTTATATTGAATATATTTATAATATATATGTATAAAATTCAAGTTTTCAGCCTATTAAAATAATAATACTTTTTTTTTTTTTTTATATTTTATCACTTGATTATTGCTTCTTTTTTTTTTTTTTTTTTTTAATACATATCAATTTGTAATGTCATTTAAATTACCCTCTAGCCAACACCTTTTATATATTGTCGGGCACAAAACATAATAATAGTAATAATAAAATATTAATAAACAATAACAAATATAATAAAAAAAAAAAAAAAAAAAAAAAAAAAACGTAAACAAAATTAAAGCACAATAATATAATATAATATTTTCATTCAAAAAAATTGAGAACCACATGTATTTTCACTCAAATGGATTTTTTTTCCATTGGTATTTTTATTATTAAATTAATTTTTATAAATTTTTACTCAATTTTTACGCTCGTTTTTCATAAAAGTCAAACTGGTTAAACTTAAATACAGAAAAAAATATCTACTATAGTATCTTATACAATCAAATATTTTACACATCTAAAAGTAGTAAAATATTTGATTTGCAATTGCAATCAATTTTTTTTTTTATATATATAATATGTATACATATTTTATATTGGATACAGGTGAGGTCATGAGGTAAATTCAATTATCAGAATAAGTTTTTCTTTTATTTGTGAGTCATTTCTTTCTTTTTACACACAAAAAAAAATATGTTTAAATGTGTGTTTGATTTCTTGAAAAATTTTAATGTGTTACATGCAAGCAAGTGTGAATAAGGTGTATAAAAAGTGTATATATATATTTTTTCTATATTTGAGTATTTTATTCCTTTAACTTTTATATATACCATACCTAATGTTTTGTTTTACGATTGCGCTTTACTAAATTATATTAAAAGATTTATATTTGTGTGAGTGTATTTTTATTAATATTGTGTTGTGTGGTGGTGAACGTTCGTTATTATACACACAAAAAAAATTGATTTCACTCAAAAGTCAAAATATGTATACTTAGATTTTTCTTTTTATTTTGTTTGAAAAATGTTTAGGGAAATAAATAATTTTCTTTTAATAATAGTTTTAGTGAGGTCAAAACGCCGGTTGAGTCATGTCGCAATTAAAGTAATTTTAAGTGACGTTCTTACTGATAATTTTTCAACCAATTTTAGAAAACTAGTTTAAACTTTTTTTTTTTTTTTATTCTTTATTTTTGTTACGTTTCATAATTAGTTTTTATTTTATTTTTTTTTTTCATTTGTGTTTAATTAAATCAATTTTATTTTAATTATAATATGAAAGTTTCTAAAAAAAAAAAAAATGAAGAAGCAAAAAAATTGTAATTAATTTATTTATATAGGTATTAAGACAAAAATAATTAAACAGATGTGTATTTTGAATGTTTTGTAAACAAATAAAAACGAGTTGGAAACAAAATAAAAAAAAAAAAAAAGTTATTTATTATTTAATACTGATTTTTGAACTGTCAAAAAGGGAAAAAAAAGACAAAAAATTGTCAAATCAAATCAAATTATTTTTATTTTTCTTTTGAAATGTTTATAAAAAAATTTTTTTTTGTGCACATGTGTAAAATATGTATCTTATAAATATTTTACTTTATTTTCTTATATTTATTAAGTGTTTCATAATATTTCTGAAGTGTCTAATAAAAATTCAAAATTGTTTTTTTATTTGTAAATTTGTTTTTGTTACGTCCTTTTTGAGATTTTTTTTTTTTTTTGTTTTTTATAAATAACTGGTATAAAAGAAAATGAAAAACAACTCAACTATCATATTATTTATTAATTGACTGTAAAATTTACACAGAAAATTAACATCAAAAGTGTAAAAGTAAATAAAAAAGGAAATTAATATACGGGATAAAAAAATAAAAATAGAAAAACAAAAAAAAAAAAAAAAACAGGAGTACAAGTTAAAAATGTAAGTAAAGTATTAAAGTAGTGATAAAAAAAAAATGGCATGTAGTGGAGGAAAAAAAAAAAAACGGAACCCACATATCATAACCAATTTTGTTATTTTTTTGTTGAAGTATCTATACAATATTCTTTAGGGTTCAATAGCTATGTGCTTTTAAAAAAAAAAAAAAAAAAAATGAAAATATACACAACAATTTTATTTTGTTTTGAATGAAGGTTTTTTTTTTATTTTTAATTTTCTGTTGTGCATTGAACGAAAAATAAAAAAAATAGAAAAGAATAAAAAAAAAAAAAAAAAAACATGACAATGAAAAAAAAAATGGTTTTTCATTCAGAGAGGGTGTTTAAAAAAAAGTATATATTTTTTTTATTCCCTTTTTTTTAATATGTCCTATCATTATTGTTATGTTCTACACGGTTGGTTACTACTGTTTTTTTTTTTTTTATTTAACTTTATTATGAACTTGGAGATTTTTATTGGATTTCTATAAAAAAAAAATTTTATTCACAATATATAAATAATATATCTCGTTTTATTATTTTTACACTCTTATAAATATGTTTGAAAAATATATATACATATATGTAAAACAATAGGTAATGTATATTGTATTTTGTTTATATACCAATTAAGATTTATTATTATTGTAATACTACAGAGTGCTTACCATCTCATTAACCCTTTCGAAAATATGACTAATGACAATAAGTTATGAGTGAAATATTAAACGAAATCACAATTACAGTATTGACAACTTAAATTAATATTAAACGTATAATTCATTTAATCGTAAAATAACATAAATGCATAATTTTTATTAATTCTAAAATGTATAGTTTAATAATTTGCATTTGTTTGATGCATGAGTATTGCACAATTTTTTAAAAATTAAACTAGGTACAGATTTTTAAAAAAAAATTTCTTAAGAAATACTTAATTAAAACTCATTTTTAACAAGTATAACTAAAATTGCATAAATCTATTGTAACATAAGTAAAATACACAATTCTAAACAGAACTGAATCAAATTATAGAAAAAAATATAATAATAATTAATTTATTTTAGTTTATGTGTTTAAAAAAATAAAAAAAAAAGTCTAGAGGTTTTAAGAGTTAATTTTAAAATCAAAACACTTGTTTTAAAATAATAAGTACAAAAATAAAAGCAATGTCAACGTTAAAAGTCATTTTATATGTTATATAGTAACAACAACTCATACTAAATGACTCTTAACTTTTAAGTTTTTTTTTTATTTTATTATTAATAGATTGCATAATATAGAAAAACAAAAAATTAACATAACTAGTAATAAAATTTTAAAAATATACACTTGTCTTTAGGTATTACATTAAATATTAAAAAAAAAAATAGAAAAATTCTTTGTAAATGGGTGTTACATATTGGAAAAAAAAATTCTTAGAATATTATAAAAAAAAAATTAAATTTTATTTAAAGCTTTTTTTTTCAATTGATTAATAATAACTGATTTTCTTATGTTTCAAATTTTTTTTTATAAAATATTCTGAATTTTTAATTAATTTTCATGAAAAGCATTCGATATTCGAAAGAAAAAATTCAAACGGAGTTGTTACAAAAATGTACTTTACTTTTTATTATTTTTGTTTTTTTTTTATATAACTATTTAGCAATTCATTACATTAATCTTGATAAAAATGAACAAATTGCGCGATTAATAATAGTTTAATATTATTTATTTTAACTATTTCTTACAAAATAATATATTTGTTATGAAATATCTTTTGATCAATTTCAAAAATTTGTTATTTGCGGGACCTCTGATGATGATGTTAATCTTTTCTTATCGGTTGTTTATTTTTAAATTTAGACATAATTATGATTGATATTATGGTTGTAACATAATAAGTTTATTTATTCAATGATAGGTAAATTAAAAGTATTACGATAGGTTAATAACTAATAATCACAAATGATTACAATATAAATAAATTTAAAGAAATTCTAAGCCTAGTTTTTATTACCCCTGTTGAAATCTATTCTGTAAGAGATTAACAATTGTTGGATGAACTAATAATTCTCAAAGTTTGTTCAATTTAAAAATAAGTAATTTATAATCGAACTTAACTTGAGAACTTAAATTAATTTTATTCATAATTAACGGCAAAATAATCAAACTATTTTTTAATGTACATGTGTTAGAAGCTATTCTCATAAAATTTAATAACCAAGATTACCACTGAATACTGAAAAATATTGTAATACATATATAAAACGAGTAAGAGTGTAGTAGAGTAGACTGTGTCAACTCTGGGATACCCGTATGACCGTAACATATAAATTATATCATCCGGTTAATTACTTTTGGCTTTATTAAGTGTAGTGGAATACTCATATAAAATAAAGAGTTGTATGGTAGCTACTCGAACCCTCTGTCGTAGACCAACCAAATTTTGCAGAAACTTTGGCCATTACACTAAACAATTTTTGGCAAAAATTCAGACACCCAGCTTCATTAGGTGGAGAGTAATGCTCATATAAAATAAGGAGTTGTATGGCAGCTACTCGAACCCTCTGCAGCAGACCAACCAAATTTTGCAGAAACTTTGACCATTACACTAAACAATTGTTGGCAAAAATTCAGACACCCAGCTTCATTAGGTGGAGAGTAATGCTCATATAAAATAAGAAGTTGTATGGCAGCTACTCGAACCCACTCCACTAGACCAACCAAATTTTGCAGAAACTTTGGCCATAAAACTAAACTACTTTTGGCAAAATTTCAGACACGCAGCTGTAATAGGTACAGAGTAATGCTCATATAAAAAAAGAAGTTGTATGGCAGCTACCCGAACCCATGGACCAAAATGGCTGGATTTAAATAGAGATTGCGGCTATTGCAAAAAAACGAATTTGCGAAAATTTCAAGATCCTAGCTCCTTTAGTTTTTGAGTTATCGGGCGGACGGACAGACGGACGGACGGACAGACGGACGGACAGACGGACGGACGGACAGACGGACAGACGGACGGACGGACGGACATACATAGCTAAATCGATTTATTTTTCGATTCTGATCCGATCCATACACTTGAGTCTATATCTACCCCCCGTCCTTCTCTGCGTCACAAACGTAATGGCAAATTTATTATACCCTTTGACTATATAGTCATACGGGTATAATAAAACCAAATTCTTTTTCCTTTACAATTTTTTAAAATAGCATATGTTTATTTTTAAAATTGAAATCACCCTATAAATTTAATTTAAAAACAATATAATTTTATATTAAATTTAACAATTGCATGTAATGTGGTTTTGGTTTTGAATATATATACATATTACCTTTCCCATACTTTTAAATTAAAACACTTTTACTTGAATTGTAAGTCCAATATAACTATCGGAATTTATATGGAATTGTGTATATTTAACAAATATAAACATGTGAACCTTTTACAATATATTATACTAGTTACTAACTATGTTAAAAAATAAAAATAAAAAAAAAATAAAATAAAGTTCCTTTTTTTACAAAAATAAAAAAGGGCAAAAATAGCATTCAATATCAAGAATCGCCTTAAGGGGGATACAGTTTTTGCAAATTCGCGGAAATTATTTTACTGGTTTTTCGCATTTTATTTTTTTTTTATTCTTTAAGTTTTTTTATTTATTTTCATTTTCGATTTTTAGTGCAAATGATCCGACCATTGCTGAATGTATAAAATGTTGTATTTTGTTTTCTTTTTTATTTGTATGTATGCCGCCAAAATAAAGGGGATACAAAATAAAATAATAACAATAACAATAAAATAAAAAAGGGAGAATTTTTTTTCTTTAATTTTTTAAAATTTTTTTTTTTTTTTATTCTTTGCTGTCATGTCTTTTAACTGTCCTCCTCTTACACGCCCCTGGTTTTGTTTTTGTATTATTTCTGTTTTTATTTAAAAAATACCAAATTTAAAAAAAAATTTTTTTTTAATTTTTTAAAATTTTAAGTAGATTTTTATTATGAACTGAAGTAAAGATTGATTTAACTTTAGTATTTTCTAAATCATCTGTATTCTATATAATATATATGTAGATAGGTTTTAGGTTTAAAATAAGACTTGTAGCTGAAAGGCTCAACCTGAATATTAATTTAGAAGTACCTACAAAGTAACCATACATAGAATATTCATTTAACTTTAAAAAAAAAAATTAAGGACTTCTCTTAAAAGTTTTCTTTCTTTTTTATTTTTCAATTTTTTGGTTCGTTGTGAGTTTGACGGAATTTCTTAGAAAATTAACGTATTTCGTGTCGGTCAGTTCTTGTTTTTTTTATTCAATTGGGATAAATCAACATGTAGACATTAAAAAATTAATTTTTTTTTTATTTTGTTTTATTTTAATTTTGTTTTTTGTTTTTTTTTTTTTTTAATTTTGTTTTTTGTTTTTTTTTTTTTTTAATTTTATTAAGAAACTTAAATTAGTTAATTTATACATGTAGGTCCTATATATATTTAGATCTGTAAAATATTTCTTTTCATCGTAGGAGAGAAAAACAAAAAGTTAAAACATTAAAAGAAACAGAAAGAGAAATAAAATACAATTAAATTGGCGCCAAACAATTATTTTAACACATCCTGGTTATCATTTCTCACATAACATATAATTATCATCACCCGTTTCAAGAAATTGTTTTTATAATGTTATATATATATATATATAATATACAGTGTTGTATACTAAATAAATAAAGAAAACTCAAAAAAAAAAAAAATAAAAGAAAATGTTTGCCTTTTTTTCAAAATTTAGCACAAAAATCAATAGAAATGAAAAATTAAGAACAAAGAACTGTATAGTTGTTTCACAAAACGTAAATGTAATTGTTCAAGGTCGTGTTGATTTTAAATTGATTTATTTTAACTGTCATATATAACAGTTAATTATGAATAATAAATATATTATAAAATCATAATCTTATATTAAAATTATTTGTTTCAAACTGAAACATTATTTTACCAGACTATTGATTTGGATGAGAGGTCAGTGTAAAAAGGCCACATTATGTGCTCATATATAATTATTTTATTTGTTATGTCATCTAATGTTACAGACTTTGCAATTACGAGTTTCTTTTATACATTGTTAGAATTACAGAATATGTGCATTCTTTGATCAAAAAGGTTTTGATAAGATTAAAAATACTATTTATTTTGTAATTTGAGAAGATATATTTCAAATATTAAATATTGCTCTTATTCTGCAAATTGAAAAATTCAACTCTAAAGTAAAAGTGTGTAATAATAATCTATGTGATAAGTAGACACTAAAAAAGGGTACAAAAAAGGGACACTAAAAAAGTAGACACTCAAATTCACAAAAAAAAAGAGGGAAAAACTAAAAGTAAAATGATTAATTTGGTAACCACGGAAATTAGATGAACGTCGTTCATTCATCTTATATTTTATATGGCTCATTATAAAATGAAATAAAATGAAAAAAAAAATGACAAAAGAACGAACCACTCGTTTTTATGTATATGTAAGCAAATAGGTATATATTTTTTGATTAGATCAGTTTTAATGTAAAATTATTATAATTATCTTTTTAAAAAAAATATTCATGTTTCAAAATATTTACATCTCATTCTTTTTTATTTTTTTATACATAAAACACAAAGTCATTTAATCCGTTTAAATCTCAACCTTCTAATTAATCAATTATATTATGTGCAATAAAAAAAAAAAGGAAACAAAAATAAAAATTTTGTTTTTTTCATTCATTCTCGATTAAAGGACGAATGAAAACTCAACAACAACAATAACAAAAGTAAAAAACATAAAGCCATCATGAACCCTTCCTTCCTATCGTGTTTTTGTATTAGTATTAAAAAGTAGTATTCTAAGAATGAAAGGAAATGAAAATGAAAAAAAAAATTTAACAAATAGTAAAATTAATCAATTGTAACTATGGAGGCGTGATACATACAACAGTACAATTCAGTACAAATATATAAGAATTGAATATAATAAAAGTAATTCATACTACAAATAAAATAAACAAATAAAAAAATACATACTACTTACTATTTATAAAAAAAATTATTTGTTTGTAGTCTTTAACGCAAATAAAATAGTAGGTTTACATTGTATTACAAACCCAATAAGTATATATGTATACATATATATTTAGAAAGAAAGTTAAACAAATGATTATAATTGAATTGTGATATATGTACTTAATTTATTAACAATCCATATTAATTAGTAGTATAGATTTCATTCCAACAGATTTACGATAGTGATAGTTTTACTTTAAATTTAACAATAAAATTAGTTTTATTCAAATTTTTTCTTTGATGGAAGGGTATTCTGGAATTTAATTTTGATTATATGAGGAGATATGGAAGTCGTAGATAATAAAATAACATGTAGTCAATGCTGGAATTAAAACCGACGGTGACGACGAAGTTATTGCGAAATTTTAAAATGTAAACACAAAATAAATTAAAATAAAGTGGAAAATAAATCTATACCATCCACTGCAAAAATAAATCTAACTTACAGTCGCGTTAAGAGTATTCTTCTGAGTGGCAGAGTGTCGACATTTCATTCGAAGGGCTCAGATTAGAATCCGAGTAAAAAGTGAAAAAGAAAATATTTCGATTTGATTCACCAACCATTTAATTGCATAACAATTTAATTAATAATTCCATTTAATAGAATAATATAACTGACAGATGCAACTCAAAGAGTAAAATATCTTCTAAATTAAATACAGAATTATTATAATATATTATGGCCTCTATTATGACAGTCAACTATCAACTTGATAGTTGAAAAGTATTAATCAATTTCTTGAAATGGTATTGTGAATTGCAACTTTTCAACTACTTATAGAGAAAAAATTGTAATTTCATTTATCGACTATCAACTCAAAATGACTATTGCAAAATACAATCTAGTTGTCCGTTATCAATTATTACATCAATGAAAAAATCAATGGTTGTTAGGAGATTTGAAAAAAAACTTTTTGAGCAGAAAAAATGCAAGTTAAATGAAATAAAATAATAGAAGAATTTATATTTAACTTAAAAGTAAGAAACATTTAACATTTTTAAGGTCGAAAATACCAAAGGATTCAATAAATCTCTTAATATTTCTTCTAGTTATATTCATTTGCTTTGTAGATTCTTCTTCTGAGTTAGTATCTAAATAAATTGATCCAATAAATTGATGCCATTATTCTTATATATTTTTTAATTTAATTCAAACAATACAAATAACAAACAAGAAAGGTAAATAAAATGTTATTTTAAAATTTTACAAATGTCAAAATAATATAGTTAAATTCACAATAGAAAATTATTTATCAATATTCACAATTAAAAAACTATCATAATAGAGGAATATATGATTGTATTAAACTGACCTAAGACTTTTTTCTAGATATTGCAAGATGTAGGTATATTCCTGTCTAATTCATTAATTCAATGTGGAATTCATTAGGATCAATTTAATTTATTATATAAATAAAAAAAAGTCCAGCACCTTGCTTCTTGTTCCGATTTACCTATATATGTTATAAACAGGCTTGTTTTTTAATTTTGCAATTAAATAGTTAACCCTGAAAATGTCATGATATTTCATAAAAATTTTAAATTACGAAACATGATTAAATTTAAAAAAAACTTATACATAATATAATAAAATTTTGTAAAGTTAAAATAGCTGTTAAGTGAAGTGATGATACAAAAAGTGAATAGTAAATTTACAATCTATAGATTCATTTAGTAAGTTCTTTATTGTTTAGCAAATTTAAAAAAAATAACTAATATTTTTTAACAATTGTCTTTTTACTTAAAAATTTGTTAAAAATTTTATTGTAAATGATATTTTTGTTTTTTTTTTTTTTGTTTTTTTTTCATTTTTTCTCAACATTCACATTTATAGTTAATTGTCTTTTATTTTGTAACTTTTCAGTTCGTCAATTTTCGTGTGAGGGTTCTATTCTATTCTATTATACAATAATGTAGAAAACTATTTTATTTTTTTTTTTTTTTTTTATATTCTTTTTTTTTAAAACAATATTTACAGAAATAAAATTTTTATCTTAGAAAATTCATTAAAAATCACTCAAAAAATCATGTGAAATCAATCAGATACATCTTCTTATATAAATGTACATTTATACAAGTCGGGTATATATATTATATGAATTTACAACTATAACTGATATTAGTTGTTTTGTCTGTCAACCGTAAACAATATGTCCATCCGTTCATCCTGTTTTATTTTTTTTTTTTGTTTAGTTTTTCTTTGACACTATGTACACCTCAAATTCATTGTAAGGTAAAAAAAAAAAAAAAAAAGAACAAAAAACAAAATATTATTTTTTTTTTTTTGTATTAATATTATTATTATTATATTATTAAATGCATTATGAACAGCATAAAGGTAAGCAGAAATGTCGATTAAAATGAACAAAAGCAAAACAAAAAAAATAAAAATTTAATTTAATTCTAATGTTCATTCTTAAAACCGGGTACAAAACAAAAAAAAAACAATGAACTTGTTCTACGCTTGTAACTTTACTTAACACAAAAAAAAAATTAAATTTATAAATTTTTTTTTTTTTTTGTATGATACATTAATTTATATATACATATATGTATATACAAATGTATATAAATATTTACGACTTTGCCATGTTATTCTCTTGTCAATACTCTATAATTTTCTACTATTTTATAAAATATGAAAAAAAAAAAAAAACACAAAAAGAAAAACAAAAAAAATTGAAAATAAAAATAAAAAAAAAACCAACTGGAAAACTAAAAAACAAATTATGATTAATGACTGAAGTTACGACTAGTTACTAACGTTTTTGCCCCTAAATATAATATGGTGGTAGAAATATGAAAAAAAAAACCCCTGCTGAAAATTCGGTTACAGGTAATTTATTTCAAAGGTGTGATGTTGTACAAATATAAATTTTTTTTTTTTTTTTTTTTTTAGATATAAAATAAAATTGGAGCAAAAAAAAAAAACAAAAACAAGAGAATTCAATTGAAAATTTGTTCTATGACGATTTTATAATAAATAAACCACTGAGCGAACTTTATTAATTTATAATAGTTTTATTATTCTTCAATTTTTTGTCTAAATTAATAATAGTTGAAGGGGGTCTTTTTATATACATTCATATATATATATATTGAATATTAAATAATTTATGTGTTAATGGATTCACCTTAACAAAAGTTAATCAATTTTTCGGTTGGAATCCAATAATTTCTTTTTTTTTTGTACTTATGAATAATATGTTCCTTTTAAAATAATTTGTACTTTTTTTTCTTAATTCAAAATTAAGAACATTTTGAACAGATTATCGGTTACCGCCTTTCGTCACAATATAATTAATTAGATTCAAAAGTGGTGAATCTGTATACATAGGACTACAAAATTTTTATAAATCTGATTTACTAACATTTATGGTTATAGTAGTTATTATTATAGTAGTGTTGTATTACAAAATTATAAAAACAGTGATTCCGGTCAAATCAATGAACCTGTCAATATATTGAACAACCTTCCCTCTTTAATAATTAATCATTTTATCATTTTGTATATAATATATAGCAATTCATTGTTTTATTATATGACTTGAAGAAAAATTGGTTTTGACTAATGTCTGTATTGATTTAATGGGAAAAAATTTATAAATAGAACTTAGGAAGTATAATATATCAAATGTGTTCAAAAACTTATTGATTACACTATAAGTATCACAATTTCAAAAAAAAAAAATTTTTTTATATACTAATTTGTCAACTTTAACATTTGAGAACAATATGTAATTAAAAACTCTTTATATAATTATAGTTTATTATTATATTATATAGTTTCTAATGAAATTTACATTTAGAATATTTTTAAACAAAAAAAAAAATTACAATTTCTTTATTTAATTATAAAGTTAATATTGAAATTTGAATTAAACATACGTATCACATATAAAATTGACCAATTTGACACGTGCGCAATAGAGTTATTAAATTTTTGATAAATCATTAAGTCTACCATACTTTTTCTTTTTTTTTTTAACTTTTCAATTAATTTTCGATTAAATATTATAAGTAAATATTTAGAAGATTCTTTTGGGTAAAAATAAAGAAAAGATAATAATATAATAGTTTATAAGGTTAGAGATACTTGAAAATGAAAAACTTTGTAAACCTAAAAATATGCAATTATTTTTGAGAATTGTTTTTTTTTTTCTGCGTTTTCGTTTGACGTATTTAAAATATTTTACTTGTTAATTTTTTGATAGACAATTGAAGGACATATGGCAACATTTTTTGTTTTTTTATAATTTTTTTTTTTTTTAATTTAAACTCTAGTTTAATAAATTTAATGACTAAAGTTGCACTTTAAAGTTTTTGTAAATAAATTTTAATAATAAAAAAAAATTTTAGTTGTGAAAAAATAAGTTTTACAAAACGTTGTTTTATTTATATATATATGTATATGCATGTATGTATATATAGTATAAAGCTGGTTGTAGTGGGGAAAAACTACTTTACTGAAACACAATGTCATATAGTTAACCTATAAAGGTTACTTATTTTATTGTTTTGTTTAAGCTTGCTTATACAATCGATCGATCGTTCGCACAAATATATTTTTTTTTTTCATTTTTATTTTTTGTTTTTGTTTTTCTTTTTTCTTTTGTGTCAGTAAAAATAAAATGAAATTTATCAAAAGGAATGAGAAATGTCAAACCAGAATATAAGATTTCTGACATTTTTGCTTTGTAATACCGTATTGTGTGATGGGATTTTTTTAATTAGATCACAACTTTTTTTTTGTTTTTTTTTTATTTATATATGTATATATATATATATATATATATATATATTTGTTTTTTTTTTTATTTATTTTTATTTATATTTTATTTGTACTTTGGTCTTACTTTGTGTAACCTTTAAAATGTGCGATTAAGTTTTCTACATTGAATGTGCAATTTTGTGTAGAGTGATGGTGATTTTTATTGTAGTAATTCTTATTTTTATTTATTTATTTATTTATATATTTATTTGATTTTATTTTTGTTTTTTTTTTGATGCTGAATATTTTGCATTTTCAATTTTGCTCTGAATTTATAATAAATAACAAAAAAAAAAATAAAAAGAAAAAATCAAAAAAAAAACTATGAAATGTCATTTTGTTAGCAAGCAACTATTTGTGTATTTTGGTTTGAGGGATGCACACCTTTTGTGCATTTATTTAAGAAAAAGACAGTAAAAAAAAAAAATATAAAGTAAAAAAAAAAAAAAACAAAAGAAAAGAGAGTTAGTTAAGTAAAGCGAGATTCAATTCGTATATTCAGAAATTTAAAAAATTTTTCTTTATACCAAATTTAGAAAAAACACGAATTGGATTTGGCAGCAGCAGCAGTACAATTCTACTGTGCGCGCATAATAACATCGAGGACAGGGGAAAGAATCTGAAAATTCGTCATCTGATACATTATTTTTGGTTTTATTTTCTTTTGGATTTTAATAAATTCAATTCATGATCATCACTATCATATGGATGGTTACAAATAAGCAAACGAGTTAAAAAAAATTATAGGAAAACTTCAAAAAACAAATAAATATGTTAACACAGGCAGCAGGTTTTTTTTTATTTTATTTAAAGAAAAATTTCAACAAAGTATAAAAAAATAAAAAAACAAAATGGAAAAATAAAAACATTTTAAAATGGAAAAATATTTATGGTATTGCTGCTGTGTTCAAAGAATAAAAAAGAATTTGCCGATGATTTCTTAAGGTTTTTATTTTATTTTTTTTTTTTTACTTTTTTTTTTTCTGTTAACAAATTCATCCGGGGAATGCGTTTGTTTCAGAGCTGACAATGACTTTCAATTGATGACAAGACGATGTTTTTATATTGTTTTTTAATACAAATTTTTCTTTTTGTTACATTTTTTTTATATTTTTATTTTGTATTTTATAGATTTTTTTTTTTTTTTATATATACAATTTTTTTTTTTACATTTGTAATTGAAACCTTTTTGCAATTAAAAAAGGGTTGACAGATTTAAACAAAACAATAACTTATTGGTGTAAATTTATGGTTTTAAATTTTAAATCATTGTTTTTAAACTTGCTAATTTAATGATAATGGTAATTCTAGATTCAAAGCAAAAAAAAAAATCTGTCAGCGGTGTTTGAATTGCTCCTGTTTATTTTTTTTTTATGTGCCTTTTGTTTTTCATTTTTTTTTTTTATTTTTCTTTTGTATAAATTTGTTTACTTATTTATTTTAATATGTAGTAATATTATTTGACAGAAGACAACTATGTTCAATTGTATTGATTTTTTTTATTTTAAGGTTAGATTTTGATGTCAATGTCTTTTAATATGCCTACCTAATAAAGATGTTCAAAAAAATATGTTAAAAAATTATATTAAAATCAACTGGGCTCGGAGAGAATTTTAACAATATACATTCTCAGGTTTTTTTTTATTGTTTTTAGGAAAAATTGTGCAAATATAATATTATTAGCAATTTATTTGATTTTATTATTGACTTGTTATTTCTTCTCTTACTTAAAACATAATTGGTTACTATTGACTAATATGAAAAAAAAATACATAATATTATTTTTTTTTCATATTAGTCAATAGTAACCAATTATGTTTTGTAATCCTAAGTTTAATGATTATCATTAAAATTGATTGACAAATTATTATGAATATTGGGCGTTTTACTATTACAACCCCTAATCCTAATTGTTAAAATTTTGAATATGTAAAATCTTCTCAAATATGATCGCTGATTTATAAATAAAACAAATTAATTAAAATATTAAGTTCTATTTAAATTTATCTTTGAATTTGCATAAATAAAAACTTATCTTAATTCCTGTGATTAATTAAGTATAAGAAACAACTTCAGTTTTAAGTTATAATGTATGTAAGTTAGTCAATTAAACTTGTATATATAAGTCTTTTTAAACTACTTTTCAAATTTGAAAAAATAAATGAAAATATTTTTTAAAGTATTTATGCAAAAAAAATGGGTTTTAAAGAGTTTTAATTAGAACAAATTTATTTAATAAATGCATAAGTAATCCATGTATATATAAATATCCAATATTGTTACAAATATATTTAACAAATATTTTTATTAAAAATTTTAAATGTCTGTCTAGCTGGTAGGTAGATGACAAGGCGGGATGAAATATAAAAATGCGTTACGAAACGACCATGATGATGAAGATGATGATGTGATTAAGATGTTTATCTAATAATTTAAAAGAGAGAGAAAAACAAAAAAAAAAGAATCCTTTAAGAAAATATTCATAAACTTTAAAAAAATGATTAATCGAATTTTGATTATATCTAGAGTCACAATAACTAACTCGCTTTAAGTAGGCGGGCTATTTTAGTTTTCATTTTTATATGCTATTTTTTTTTTTTGTTTTTTTATGTTGCATTCATTGTTATTTTGTTATCCATTTATTTCAAGTACATCCCATCAAAATTTTCATGACTTTATGAATTTTATTTTCTGAATATCTAAATATATATATATATAAATATATATAGATATATAAATTATTTAAACAAAACATTAACGCCCTTATATTTCTGGAACCAGAAAAATTATAAAAGAAAAAAAAAACTTTTTTTTATTGTTTTTAACTGCTAAAAATTGAATTTAAAACTTATTTTATTTTTTTAAATTAATTTTTGCTTTATTAAATTTAAATATTAAGTATATTTTGTTCGGGCTGTTCGGTTCGGTTGTTAATGAAATAATTTCAATTCTACAAAATTTTTATCTTTTAAAAACAATTCGTTTAATAGAAGATATTTAAAGAGATGAAGAATATTATAAAAGTTTTCTTAAATTTAAAAATTAGACAATTTTGATATTAAGAATATTGCAAAATTTACAAGTTTAGATTATTTTTCTTTTAAAAATTTTGAAAATTGAAATGTATTATTGGTTAGAAATACGTAAACTGCTTTTTTAACATACTTTTTGATTGTTTCATTTGGCTTATAATATGTTTCACCATTTTTTTTTGGTTTTTTTTTTGAACGCTAACTGTTCAACTGTTAGGCTAATAAGCCTGTCTATACCATAGGTACATGTTGGAACAGGGGGTCATATTATATTCGCGTTATTAGAATTGATCTTAATAAATTCCAAATACAATTTAAACATGAGATAGTACTAGGCCTTATAACATGTAGAAACGTCTTATATTTTCGAATTAAATTAATATTACTATATATTACTTTCATAAAATCTGAGAATTGTATATCATGAACCCAAATTGACTTTAACAATTGCTTGTAAATTAATAGCTTCTATGTTGCAATGATACATGTATCCAAATTTTTGTAAAGAAACCATTATATTACTCTTAATTTTGTATTATTAATCCTATTTTTTTCTTTCTTCTAATATAAAATTTACTGTAAGATCAAGTCAATTGAAGCAAATATTTTACATCAATAGTGTCATATGTAACAATTTTAATCATTTAAATTGATTTCGTTTTATTTTTTTTAATAATAGGATTTTCCCACTCTACTTTTGAAATTGTACTTCTTTTAAATACAGTTAATTAAAAGATATTATGTGCTGGAATAAAAAGATTTTTATGATAAAATATTTATAAACTATATTTCGTATTGTGGAAAATTAGCTTCCCCATTACAATAAGGGTCAACATCTTTTAAATGAGATACTTAAACGAGTCTTTTTGTTTTTTCTTTTTTTCAATTCAACATTAAATGTTCCATTTTTAGTTTTTGGGCTGAAAAAAAGTTCACTTCACAAATAAAATAAAACAAAACTATTCGTATATAAAGAGGGTAGGTAAAATAAAATTCATTTCATTTTATTTACAGATTATTATTTACCAAAGTAAATAAAAACAAAAATGTCTTTTGCAATAATTCAAAAAAAAAAACCTAAATTTATATTTATATTTCATAAGAAAATTTATAAAACAAATGATAGTGAAAGTCTTATTACATAATTCTATAGACTATAAATTATAAAAAAAAAATTATTTACCAAAGGAGAGTTAAATTTATTGAATATACATATCTATATCTTTTTTAAATAAATATCTCAAGGATAAAAATTATACTCAAGGATATGGAATTTAATAATTCTTTCTTTTATTTTGAAATTTTTATTGAAATAAATATGTGTTACCATGTTTATAATTTAAAGAGTTCTAAGATGTCACGTCCTGGTTTATAATATATAGTTAATTATAAATATTAAAAAGAATAATGAATATAATTAAATAAATACATTAATTTTTCTTTGAATAATCTATCTATATACTCGTAACTTTTTTATAAGACTTTCAAAAGAGTCTGCTTTATACACTATATATAGGTGTATTGACTAAATATAAAGCTGAAACAAATTATAAAGTTAACTTTTAAGGATCTTATTTTTCAGTATGTTATATTTTAACCGCCAAATTCTAATTTTAAACTTCTTCATTATATTCTAACTGCAAAATTTATTCTATAGATACCCTATTTCTATTTAATTTTAAAATCACAAAGCCTACTATATTAAAGCTTATCAAAAATTATAATAACTCAAGTTAAGTTTATGTTAAATACTATTATTTAAAATTAAATAATTCACTGATAAAAAATTAATTTTAAGATCCAATATATATCTAAAAAAAGTAGTTATTAATAAACATTAATCTAGTCAAAATCTAGTCAAAACTATAGCTATGTAACAAAGGAATATTTCAAATTAGGGGTTTCCCCAAGTTACTGTCTAATAATTTTATTTATTTATTTGTTTATTTGCAGCACCATATAATAAGTAAATATTGCCTGATAATATTAATCCATTGCGTCTTTGACATTTGAACTTCTTATTAAACTATTGTAATAAACACTTATATTTTTTTATTAGATTGATCCGACCAGGATTTGAACCCGAGACTTTGCCACTTAGTAGAGCGTTTTCATTAATCTCATATAATAGACTCGATTAATAGTTGACAGCAATTTCCAGTTGATTATAATGACTCTCAGCCTTTTTTCCATACTAGAACTATTTATTTTTTTCCTTTTGATTTATTGCAAAAAACCTTAAAATATTTATCATCAATCTCACTATCACTATCACTCCTACTATATAAAATACATTTAATGCATTGATAGAATGTTATTAATTGAAATGTGATAAAATAATATACAAAAAAAAAACAATTTTAAATCTAATGAAAAAATTTAAAATTCATCACTTTCATCAATTATATTTTGTTTGGTTCGTGCTATATTAATATTAATTCAAATGTCCTTTTATATGTAGGTATTAGTTAAAAAAAAATTTGCTACTCATGTAAATAAACCACCGACATAATTAATAGTCTAGACCCTAAAAAGTTGTTAAATATTAACAGGTAAACTAAAGGTATAGGTAACGACATGGTGTTCTTTTATCTTGTTCGTTATTTTTCGGTATTTTGCAATAAAATTACTAAGTCAAAAAATAAATAGAGCCTACTGGGTTTTAACAGCAATTGGTTATGTTTTTTTGCAAAACTATAACTGACTATGGGATAACGAAGTTATAAATGAGAACAAAATGGGTGCTGATATTTTAATCGATGATTCTTGGATGATTCGTATATTATTCTGTTTGTTTTATTATTTTTGTTTTTTTTTTTTTATGTTCATTTTTCGTATTGTTGTTCATTTTTCATTGTTCATTGCTATTCATTGCATTGCTTTAGGTATTGCATTGTTGTTGTTGTGTTAATTGCAAGGTACATTTATGATGGGTAATAAAAATTAAAAGAAGAAAAAAAGATTAAATCCTAAAATAACAAAAAAAGAAAGAAAATTGAAAAAAAGCGAAGTATGGCATAAACCAAAAAAAAAATAAGAAAAAAGGAGTAACAATTTCAAGATATTTAGTGAATATTTATAACTGACTTCTTGAGTTTTACATTAATTACCAGGTACGACATACTATAATATAGTGAAATAAAACAAGTGAATCTTAACTTAATTTTTATTCTTTATTATTCTTATTTTTTTTTGTTTTTGCATTTTATTTTGAATTAAAATCAAAAATCGTCCTTTTACATATATTCCATTTGCTTGAAGTGAAGTGTAATATAACTCGTTTGTTTTATTTTTGGCGCCCTTAAATGAACTTAAATAGAACCGGAGGACATTAATACAATAAAACATAAAAATTAAAAAGAAGTAAAATTTTGTAAAAAAAAAAACATATTTTTATATATATGTATACTAACTAAATTTATAATATTTTTTTGTTACCTTTGAAATATTTACTGTATGATATAAAGTATAGAATAGCCTTTGGCATTTCCATAAAAACAAAAATAACTCCTTTATTTTTGAATTGTAAAAATCAGGTACCAAAATCAAAAATGGTTAAAAACAAAGAAATCATCAAATTAAAACGAAAATGAAAAAAAGCATTCATTAGAGTCGGGGAAGTTAGTTTTCTTTAGAAATTTGATTAATATTATTATAAAGCTCCTAATAAAAATTTCCGAGAAATTAAAAATAGAAAAATTAAAGAAAGGGGGTTTAGATTCAGTTTATTATTTTTTTTTTTTTATTTCTTTATTATTATTTTATTTGAACCCAGCCTTCTTTATATCATTTTAAGGTTCTTCAAAATTATGACAAAAAAACAAAATTTTAAAGTTAAGTTTGAAAGATTTTTTTATTATGATAAACTTTTGTTTTAATTATATTTGATTTTTTTTTTGTTTTAAATAAATCAGTTATTTTTAAAAGTTTTTCATTAATTTGAGAAAAATGAATATGAATATGCATGAAAAATATATGTAAAAGAATAGAGCTAGTATCATCTTTCTAAAACATTCTTTAAAAGACAAATGAATTTTTAGACACATATTCACATAAACCTTATTTTTATTTGCAAAGGTCTGAGTGGCACAGAGTGCCGACCTTCCAGAGAGAGTCGAGAAAACTTTTATCTAGTATTTGATTCGACTCAGCTACCATTTGCAATTGGGTTCACATTGATTGTTTAATAATTTTATATTTTTAATAAAAAAAATAAATTAATATTACAATATAAACAAATAATTTAATTCAATAATATAACTCACATATACAGAATACCATATATAACTCAAATACAAAAATTATTACAATATAAACAAAACGGAATTGTATCTATTGAAAATTAAGGAGATTTCTTCGTTATATATAATAATGTCTAGTACCGGCTTATGTTTAAAAGTTATGTCCAATTTATTAAAATCAATTCTAATAACAAGAATATATAATATGACATCTCTATTCCAATTTGTACCTATGGTATAGACAGGTTTATTAATTACTATTAGTCTAACAGTTGACCAGTTAGAAATTAAAAAATAACGTTTAAATCATTTAAATTATAAATTGATACAAAATTTAATTAAATTGCATATTTTATTTTTAAACTATTTACAGTTAATCAATTTAAATTGAGTTGTATATTATGAAAAGTTCATTGTCCAATTATTTAACTCAATCCATTTTGAATGTCGTTTTTATCTCAAGATACTCCTCGCTCTTTAATCGTTATATCCTACTAAACATCACTTACATTCTTTTTTAACCTATTAGTAATTAACTACAATTTCCCACTTTTAAATTAAAAAATTTTGAAAATTAATTTAAGTACAGTTTGAAAATCACTTTTATATTCAAGCAGACAATAAAACATTATTATAAGGTCAAAACTAAAAAAAAAAAAAAAAAAAAAAAAAAACATTCGATGAAATTTATTCCTCCTGTATGTACCCTGTCGGGGAATAATATAAAATATATTTTGAATTTATTAGGGGCGTTCATCTTATATAAAATCATATAAGTATTATATACCCTTCTAACAAAAAATCTTTTTTTTTTATATTTATAATATACAGTGCGTTTTATATTATTATTAAACCACCTTTAAATTTTACATATTTTTTTTTGTTTTTAATTTAGTCCAAAATTAAAATATTTTATGCAAAAAAAAATATCTGAAAGTTGATTTAAGACTTTTATAACATGGAACACACTGTAGATGATTTTTGGAGGTATTAAAATATCAGAGAAAATGTTAATATTGTTACTTTACACTGCTTTTTTTTTTTTTTTTGTATACTCAAGGCCAAAAAAAAGACGACGCACTTTTGTTTGTCCCTTTTAAAATTAAATTTTTTTTTTTTTATATAAATAAAAATTGAAAAAATCTTTAAAAATGTCATAAAAAATCTCAAAAGAAATAATCAAAAAAAAAAAAGTTTTATATTTAAAACTCTTAATAATTGAAGAGAAGAATCCTGTTATAAATTATACTTCAGTATATATTATGTGTAAGATTCAAAGATTTATTACATTAATCGATTTACCTGGCATTTGATGAAAATAAGGAACACTTATTGTATTCAAGTTTAATAATAAATAAAAAAAACAACAAAACTAACAAACTGCTGGGAACTAACTTCATTAAAATAAGAATCTCATTAAGACTTTTAACAAAAAAAAAAAAAAAAAACAATAAGTAATAATATAAAATAAAAGGAAAAGAATACTTTTCAGTTAATGATAGTACTAATGGACACCACATAAGGGGTGGAACAAAATAGAAATATTTAAAATACAAAAAAAAAAATCGGACTTTCTTTGAAATTAGAACGGAAATTCAGATGCCGCCACTTTTTTATTTTAATTTTTTTTTTTTTTTTTTTTTAAATAAATCTTTTTTAATTTCAATTTTTTTTTTTTTATTAAAGGTAAGAATATTTTTTATTTTCCTACTGAGTTTCCCCGAATGTCGGTCGATTTAAATTTTTAGGTACTTTTTTTAATACATATATCTTTTTGTCAATAAATTTTAATTTTATATATGAACATATATAGTTTCCTTTCCGGGATCGACATTTATAAGGTTAAACTTTTAACACAATTCAAAAATTAATTCTGTAGATTTTTAAATTAACTATTAAAAAAAAAAACAGTCAAATGGCTTATAGTTTGCTAATGCTATTTTCATTTTTATTTTTTAAATAATACAATTTTATTATTTTATAAAAAAAAAGTTAATTAATATATTCTCACCATATACAAAATCATAAACAGTCAATTTATGTCTTAATGTGTTAATATAAATTTTATGTATATTTTATGAACATATCAATGTACTTATGTACAATGTTCAATGTAATTCACCGAAGAAGTGATGAAGTTTAAGTCCTAATTTACAAGATAAAAAAAAAAAAAAAACCGTAATGTACCAGAATTATTATCGTGAGAATTTATCAACATTATTGAAAATCCGTAATATTTAGTAGCATTAGTAACAAGTTAGTGTACGTGATAAAAGTTACGCAATATAGTATTCCCTTGATAAACTCGTGATTCATAATTTTATCTGCATTGATTGCAAATTAAAAAAATTTTTGAGGGAGAAAATCATTCATATATATGTATTTTTATATAGAAAGTCGGTAAATTTTATAATATAAATAGTATAGTATATATATAGTATTAATATATAATATAATAGTATAAAAGATTTAATGAGGGATAAAGTTTTTAGGAATTATGTATTTAATTTTTTTTGCATTAGCATTTAGTTTTGGTAAATAAACATTAGTTGTTCCTATAACCTTAACTAAGTATCGCGAGGCGTTCAAAATTGAAGCGATTTTCGCACTCAAATTGTTATTTATATATTATTTATATTTTTTGGTTGAATAAGCTTATCAATAATGGATATATGATTATTTTTAGGAAGATTTGTTTTTATGTTATGTATGGACATCCAATATACAGGATGTCCGGGACTCAAGTACGTGCACTACACTCAGTGATTGGGGGCTTTAAAACAAACAAAAAATTGTACAAGGGGAGGGGGGGTCTATTGTGGACCCTTTTCGAGATATGAGGGATTAAAGATTTAAGTAGACTTTTCATAAAAAAATCAATAACTTTTGAACAGCTTACTGTAGAGAGATAAAAAATCATTTTGAAGCTTCATTCCAGTACAATTTTTTGTTTGTTTTAATGCCCCCAATCACTGAGTGTAGTGCGCGTACTTGGGTCTTCGACACCCTATATATTATAATTGTTTAAAAAAAAAATAAACGAAATAAGTAGATATTACTTTTACATTCGTCACTTTATGTTCATTTATATAATAATAAATAAAATAAGTAATTAAAATGAATTCTAATCGAATCTCTTATTATAAAAAGTTCCTTTAGTTATTTTAAATCTAAATTTTAAGTTGAATTAAAATTAAATAGATCATTAAACAGATATGTATCTTATTTATTACATCAATAAATTTATATTAACCTAGCTTATAGATTACAAGTTTTTCATTTTGATAAGATTGATAACCTTTGTTTTTTTTTAAATTAAACAGCAAATTTACCTGTAATATTGCATATAACAAACCGAAAAATATGCATTTTATTGTCATTAACCATTTTATTAAATATAATTTATAATATATAATTTATTTATAGAATAAAAGTAACTACTTTTTTTATTATATATTTATCTGAATTCCTTTTTCAAAATTTTTATATTTTCAACCTTAATTTTTTTTTAATTTCTTGTATTTGTCTTTTATAGAAATTAAAAAAAAAACACCTGTTTCAGAAAACAATTAAAACGTTTCGCGTTTCATTTTTCTAAAATATATATATATATATATATATTTAAGACATAAAAAAAAACACAAAGACAAAAAATGTAAAACCATCCTTTTCCGATTCACTCTACATAAAATTCGTTTTTTTTTTTTTTATCTTAATGTACAAACTCTTACATATCCGTTATAGTTATTACTTATTATATATATATATATACATTATACAAAGTACAGACATACGAAATATTAATAGTATCCCATTGATATGTATGTAATTACTTGTAGATACATACAAGTATACCTTTGAATTAAGCCATTTGCACATAATGATTTTCAATGAGACTTTAAAAAGAAAAAAGAGCCTTTACATATAATAAAAATGTGGTTTCAATAAAAAACACTAGAGGCATAAGAAGTAAATTAAAAAAACAAAAATAAAATATAAAGTGTAGTCTGTAGATGTATACATACATTCACACTTATAATATGTATATATTACATATTCTATTAATTTAATTCTCTTTTATTTATCCATTAACATTCTTGTTAAAATGTTAACTTTTCTTTTTTTTTTATTATCTATCTTTATATATATATATATATATATATATATATAAACATGTCTATAAATTATGTAAGTAGATAAGTATATTTTGAAAATGTTTTATCTACTTACATATAATATAGATTATATTCGGATGCTTAAACAATTTTGGTATTTTGTTATTTTTTTTTTTATTTATATGCATCTGTATTTATATATGTACGAGTATGTACATATTATATGTGTATCCTTTTTGAATAAACAATATATCTTATCCTTATTTAATCTTTTTCTCTTTTTCTCTCGCCCTTTTGTATTTTCTTTTAATTTTTTTTTTTTTAAGTGTAATTTTTCATTTAAAAAAAAAACATTTTCCATTCCAAATAATATTATATGCTTCATTTTAAGTGTTGAAATTCGATTTTATGCTTAAAATCTAATTTGTCTACTAATAAGTTACATACAAAAACCGTTTGAAAAAATTGCAAGGGGAAGAAAACAAAAAAAGAAGAGAAACTGGGAGAAAAACAGAGATAGAAAAACAAAAAAATTGTGAGAAATTGATTTCTATATAGAAAGCGAATAATGCGATAAAAAAAAAATAAATATAGTGTTACGTATGTAATTAATTAACTGTCATGATTAACTATTTCAGATTAAAATGAAAAAAAAAAACTAGTATCTTCACTTTTTTTTTTTTTTTTTAAAAACGGTGAATTTTGTAAATTGCATTTTAATGCAATTTTATTTTATTTATTATATACATGCTTCCATACATACATATTAACGGATACTGTTAGTATTTAGTATATCAGATAATTATACTACAAGTATAAGAGGAAGTTTTATTATTTTAACATTGATTTTAAGTAGTATTACAAAAAGGTTTTTTTTTTTAATTTACGGATTATAATATTAAGATATATTTTTTTTTTATTTTATATTTAATCAAAACAAATCTTCAACTGAATCTCTAAAACTGTAAACTGCATCTTATATGCAGTTGATTTCTTATCACATAGGAAAGGATTGATTTTTTTTAATTAAATAATCGATTCCGCATAACTGATAAAAATCAGCTAAGCTTGTATTTGTATCTAGACTTTAATAATCTACTAAACCTGTATTAAAACGAGTTGCCAACTAAGATTTAAGATTCGTTAAGTTATTTTCAAAACTCAATGAATTTAAACCTAATAGTTTTAAACAAAATTAATGAATGAATGACATTTGACATAAAGTAAAAGTAAATATTTTTATATAACTCTTTAAAATGTTCTATTTTCATACTTCAAAATACAAAAATAAATCTTCCAAAAAACTAGTTATGTCAATTTAAAAATTTTGTTGAAATTTAATAAGATTTGTATGTGACTCAAAGTGGATACATCTTAAAATTTGACGAAGGTTCAATAAGATTACGACAGTTTCATATATAGATTCATTAAGTCACTATTATAGTTGTCAACATGACATTTTATACATTTTTACAAAATCTTAAATCGTTCTAAGATATCTTAATATCATTAAACATAGGTCTAATATAACCGATTATTTTAAAAGTAATAGAATGCGTAAATTATAGTAAAACAATTCAGCATATTTTAAAACTTAAAATTAAATTTGATATTCTTAAATAATATAAAATTACATTTATATCCGTTGAGGAACAGTTAAAAACTTGGAAATATTTTGCATTTGAAAAATTATTTTAGCTCAAATTTTTTTAAAAGTATTATTTTCAAATATTTTACCCAAAATAATTTTTGAAAATTTATTGTAATTTAAATCTGATATTTGTATTGCTTTTTGCATACATTCTGGCACTGCAATTTATTTGCAAATGATGTTACCAATTGCAGAAAAATAAAACATATTATCCCTAACTATAATAGACATATGATGTCATATGAACTTTCGATAAATATTCGATATGATTACCTATGATCTACAAAATCATAACCCTAACTATGATAGTCATCATAATCATCATAATCATATGCATAACTTGTCAAAAATGAATTGTCAAAAACATCGCATGTCAATAGTACTTAAAAACCGATGTTAAATTAATACATATACATTTTTAACTTTTAATATTAACTGTCATATTGTATACAATTTTATCATAAAAATCACCCACAATAAAAATGTTATAAAACATTTTTTTTTAAATTTTAAATATTAATTTTAAATTTGTTACCAAAAGTTTGAAATTTACAGAGGAAGGACATTGTTAATGATAAAAATCAATATATGTAATTAAATTACTATATGTCCTTCTAATTTATTAATATACACGTGCTTGAGGAAGTATCCAATAGGTATATATATATACATGTTATATAAGTCTGTATGTATATATTTTTTAATCACTGATAATATAGTGTTGCGACTATTGTTCCTTTCATATTTATGTCATTGCATGTATACTTACAACATTTTTGTTTTTATTTTTTGTATTTTTTAACTTATTCCATATGTGAAGTTGTACTTTGTAGGGTTCCTTTTATTATTTAAGGTATAAATTAAATTTTTTTAAAAATATCAGTGACTAAAATGGGAAAAGAAACGCAAAAACGAGTGCAACGCTTGAACAGTTGTTGTATAAAAGTATAAAACAAAATAAAAAATGTTTTCCTTGGAGCTTTCAGCTCCTTTTTTTTTAAAACTTTTTCTTGTGTTTTTTTTTTTTGCGTCACAACACAAGGAAATAAAATGAAGTAGTTTTGTAATATTTGAAATTTTATTGAATTAATATATAAAAGAATTTCAACCGCTACTGAAGAATTTTTTTATTTTTTTTTTTTGAAATACGACGAGTAAGCATTTCGTTGTAATTTTAATGAAAATGGAATTTGTGATTCGATTTTTTAGTTTGTTTTTTTTTTTTTGTTTTCCTTTTAAAGTGAAAAATAAAATATTTACTTTTTATTTTTAGTATTTTTTTTTTTTTTTTTTTTCTGTTTTAATCCTAAAATTTTTCGAATTTATTTGATTTGAATTTTTTTTTTATTTTAAGTGAATAAAAATTCTTTTTATTTTAAAAGACTATGGTTTACATGCACATGATTAAACGCAATTTTTCAATTTATTTTGAAATATATAAATCAAAATTGTATAATTTTTTTTTTTTTTTTTTTATTATTTTGTATAAATTAAATTGAAATTTTGATTTTTCAAACTGATCATGATTAAAAATTCAATTTCATCAAAGTTTGAGCTTTTTTAAAGGTTAAATTTGCGAGATCTGAAAGCATCAAAATTCAAATGCAGTAAAATGCAGTGCTTTTTTTGTTTAAATATATATTATCTAGAATTGGGTATTAGTTACTGAAAACATTCCATTGAACAACAGGTGGTGATTCTGTATTTTTAACTACTACATTTTGTCATCATGGAATTGAAAACTAGAGTTGCCTAACAAAAATAAAAAAAAAATAAAACCAAATAAGGTCGGGTTTTGGAAGTTTGAATTTTTATGCAATTTCTAATTTTGAAATTATAATTTGAAAGCCAAACTTTTAAATTTTTATTCAATTTGGTTTTTGTATCTTATATTCTTTCATTTAGAAGCTTTGGGTAGAATTTTATACCTAAATTTAAAAATCCCTGTAGTCGGAATTCGAATATGTCCATTTGTTCCATTATTTATTCTTAAAAAATATTTTTGGTTTTTTTTTTACCTCGTAGAATTGGGTGCAATTTTAATTTGTTAACCATATAATATTTAACATATAACTATATGCATCTGATGGATCTGTAATTATTATTATTATACTTTATTTATATATGTATGTATGTATGTATATGTATGTATATTTTTAAAACTATATAATTAGTTTTATTTTCATAATATTAATCCACCTTCTCTGTTGAGCTGCAATAAATACAATTTTTTTTTTTTTTAATTTATTTTCTACTCCGTGTTATTAATCAATTTACTTAAGTTTAACCCTTAAAATGGATGTATGTAACATAAAAATTTCAGTAGCAAATTGTTCATTATCCTTAATAAAAATTTAATTATACAATTTATTAATATTTATATATATATATATACTGTGTAATAAAATAAGAATATAATATAATATAATTATAATATATTAATGTATATAAAATATCATGAAAGGTTAAACCGTATCCTTAGAGAATAGATTTAAATATGGTTATTTTATATATATATGTATTAGAGATAAATATATACGTACATATATAAAATATGTTTTGATATATTGATCATGTACGAGTATGTAAAAAGCAAACTATGGGTGTAATATAAATTTATTATGACAAAATAATATCCTATGGTTAGGTGCAATAAAAGAATTAACAATAATAATTAATGAGGCAATGTTCGTATATATAATAATTAAGATTATGTATAATACATTTTTATAAGAAATTATAAAAATAATTGTATTGTAATACCTAACTTTCCATTTTTAATTATTATTATTAATTTTTATTATATATTTGTATATTGATAAAAGTTATACGTATACTTAATACAGTATTAACTTACATGCACTATATAAATTTGTGATGAACTCTGTAATAAATAAATTTCAGTTTTAAGTTTCCAAGGTCCTTTCTTTTGTTTTGGTTGTAATATTCTTTTATGATTAATTTTGTATTTTACATTTCTTTTTAAAATTTAAGTTTATTATTTCGAATTTATGGATATAATTTTTTTTTTAATTTTTGAGAAGTGCACCTTTTCTTTTAAAAATAATAAATACATTTTAAGATAAGTTTCTCATATATACAAAAATTAAAAATACAAAAGAATTTTCAAAGATTAAAAATCAAATCAATTAAGTAACAAAGCCTTTTCTTAAGAAGCTGACAAAACAGGTAATCAGATCAATAAAAAAGGAATATTTTTCAAAATCCAATCTAAATAAAAGCCTTAACGGTCAGTCATAAGAAATGTTTTACATTATTTTTAATCCAATATTATTATACATTACTGTGATTTACCTTTTCCGTGGAATTGAACACTCACCGTTGGTCCGACACTTAGAAATTTTAAACAAATATTAATTTGATACTTTTATGATAATATTTACAACAGATTATTCTACTGTGAAAAGTAGATTATTTTTCAGAATTTATTGCATATTTTGTGTTCACATTTTTGAGATTTCAGTAAGTCGCAGGAATGTCGTCACTATTCACTATTCAATATAATTCCAACATTACCAATTTAAATCTAATCTGATCCCGATTAACAACTTAAAAGAACATTATATCAATTTGTTCAAAAAAAAATTCTATAATATTAAGTTTGTCCTGTTTAATTTACAATGAATATTTTAAAATATATAATTCTAATATATTCCAGCTGTTATTTATGTAATCTCTTCAAAATAAAAAAAAAAAACGAATGTTTTAAGTAACATTGAAACAAAGCCTAAATTAGATTCTCAAGTGTTCAATTTTAATCTGAACAATATATTATTATTGTATTAAATATTTTCTAATAGAATTTTTTATGAAGGATTATTAATATAATCTTGTTTTCATCATTAGGATTTTTAATATTTATATGTTTGTAATAAATAAATAGTAAATATAAAATATACAAATATGATATTATATACTATGTTTTGGTTGTTTTTAAGATCTTTTTTTAATTCCTACTGAAAAACACCTTTATCCGTTTCAAACTTTTTTAATTGTTGAAAATTCAAATAACAATGTACAAAAGTATCTTTCGGGGTATAAATTCAAATATATTAAACTAGAAGAGAAAAAAAAAATATATGGGCGCTTCCTGTTAATTTTAGTGAAAGAAAATTAGGTGGTACCTATATTTTTTTCTGGAATGTTTTTAATAATTCCCTATTTTTTTTTTTTTTTTTGTATTCATAATAGTTTTCTAATTTTATATTCTGTAGGTTGTTCCATTTGTTTTTTTTGCAAATTTTATACCAGGTTTTTGGAATACAATTAAAAATTAATATATATATTTTTACATTGTCTTTGTACTTAAGCTCAAATATCTTGATCTTGCCCAGTTTCATATAATAAACCCAATATTTTTATGATTCAATCAAGAGACTTGGTTCAATTTCAGCGACAAGATCGAAAAACAGGATTAAAAATCCTGATTATTTTAAAAAAAAATATGTCAAAAGATATCAAAGTAGTAGTAGTGATGTAACATTTGTTGAATTTAAAAATTCGAAAATGAATAATATGCACGTATATACAAAATTATATTTTTTGGGAAACACCAGAAAAAATTGTAATGAAGAAAAGAAAAATGAGATCACGCAAATGGATAAGATTTCATTATTGAACAAAAATATAAAATAAAAAAACAATCTATCAGGTATATATTAAAAAAACCAAAAGGTAAATTTTTTTTTTTTTTGGAAGACCAATTAATAAAGAATTAAAACACGAAAGGTGAACTTCTACTAAAAAATAAATAAAATGTTGTATATATTTTAGAATTTAGAAGAAATTTCTAATTTAAATTTTAGTTTTTAATGAGCAGCTGCTGTATTTTTTTCATTTTACTATTCATTATGATAGTTATGTTTTCTTTTATCATATTTATAGTATTTATAGATATTTTGTGTCCAACCCAACAGACTAAAGTTCTTACATTAACACGCATATTCTACTTTATATACCATATATAAATTGACTGTTCGGTTCGGTTTATGTTTGATTTAATATAGCTGTAGTGTAAGTTAATTGACTATATTTTTTTTTTATCTGTATATATATGTATCTGTATTATATATATACAGTTTTTATGTCAAGTATTTTTTTTTTTATCAAACTATTTTTGTTTTGTACATCAAAATAAAAAAATATTAAAATGTTGATTGACAATATAACTTTTCACTTTTTTTTTTACAATACCTAGTTAATTTTTTTTATTTTTCAATGGTTGATTTTTACTTTTTTTTTAGTTTCATAATTGTTAAATGTTTTAACAAAAATTTAACAAAAAAAAAAAGAACAGGACTTAAATTTTTTTTAAAAAAATTAACCAAAAAATTTAACTTTTTTTAAGATAAAACTTTCATTTTAAAAAAGTATTATTAATTTAATTTTAGATTTATAAAACATATTTTATATAGTTAGTATGAACAACTGTAGTAGTTAATATGACCAAATTTATCCGCATTTCGAAAGTCATTTATTTATTTATTTATTACTTAATTCATAGCCATGAACTGTTTCTAAAGTAATCAATTAGTTTAAGGCGAAAAACATTTGGGGTTAATATTAATGAGTTTAAAATAATAGTAGCTTGAGGGCCTTTCCTAATCAAAAGCGTACGACGTATGACGTATAATACGCCGTACGTCGACGTATCCCGAAATAATAAGTTAAGAAGTCAAAAGTCACTCATTAAATTCAGTGATTCACTTTACTTTGTTTTTTTTCTACTTCATAATTAAAGTATTTAAAATCATTATCAAGTTTAATTTTATTGTAATTTAATTAGTTATTATAATAATTATCTTCAAAAACTTAAAAGGAATGAAGTTTGTTTGAAATCAGTTGGGTCAATAGGTAAAGGTCCAAAAACCTGGTACAACTAGACCAAAATAGAGTAGAAACTGTGTTTTTAATAAATGTGCAATAAATTTTATTTCAAAGCACGTGAAAAATATTTTCATTTAACTGAGATCTGGTAAATTTCATTCATGTTCTTTCATAACAAATAACCCAAGATTGAAAACAGATCCTATAATTATTCTGTTTTTTTAAATTTATGCAATTTAAATTTTTTTAATTTAGAAATTTTAACCAATTAATTACTAGTGAAAAAAAAAGAAATTATGTACTTATTTGTTACGAAGGTCATCGTTTTTTTTTTTTTTTTTAAATTAAAATATTGGGTCACTCTTTGTATGTTATTCATAAATAAAAATTATTAGGATGGGAAAAACTAATATTTAATAAAAATTTTCTATTTATATTTATACTTGAATTGAATATTTAAATTTTTGTAATTATAAATTATCCATTTAAAAATATTATTAATTAATTATTTATTTATTTCTTTACAGAATAATACCAGCATAATATAATAATATATTTAATAATAAAAAGGCAAAGATAAATATATATATTCAAAATGAAAGAATCAGATCCAAATAAAATTTCTCCAGAAATCTGGGAAAGTTGGATATTAGAAGCTATAGCAAAAATTCGTAGCCAAAAACAACGTCCTAGTATACAAAGAATTTGTCAAGCAATTGGAAGTCATCACAAATTTCATGAAGATATTGTTGCTGAAAAATTAGAAGATGCTGTTAATGCTGGTGCTGTTATTAAAGTTTATAATAAAGGTTTACATTCATATAAAGCACCGATGGCAAAACGTTTACTTAAAGTTGAAGCAAATTCAAATTTATGTAAAATTGTATCAAAAGCTGTTTATGATTTAGGTGAATGTGAAGGTTCAACAATTAGAAGTATTGAAAATTATGTTGAAAAATTTAATAATATTGAATTAGCACCGGATGCTGATTTAAAAACAGTTATATTAAATTCATTAAAAAAAGCTGTTGTAGCTGGTTATTTAATAATAGGAGAAAATAAAACATATAAAAAGGGTTTAAAATCATTAACATCACCTAGAAAGCCAATAAAAAAGAAAGAAGAAAATGAAAATTTATCTGATCCAATAATTGATGATAAATTAATATGTTCTCAATGTTCTGGTAATGCATCACGTAATCAAAATGGTGTTTCTGAGCCATTAAGCACATGTAACAGCTGTGGTATGGCAATTCATACAACGTGTGCAAATATTGCTGGAAAATGTCAGTCACAAGTATTATTGTATATGTTAACTGTTAAAGGTACCAAATGGTATTGTCATAAATGTAGAAACTGTGATGGTTGCAAAAAAGATGTAAATGAAAAAGGCCCATGTTTATTAGGTTGTTGTTTTTGCGAAAAAAATTTTCATTTAACATGTGCTAATCCAGTGCCTGATAAAAAACCAAAGTGCCCATGGAGATGCAATTTTTGTTTGCAACATCATGATAATGTTAAACCAAAAACTGGACGTAAATCAATAAATGAAAGTAATGCAGCTAGAAAAAAAATAACAAAAGCTCGTGAACCAAACGCTGAAAAAAAAAAGAAAATATCAGAAGTATTTGCTTCTTTGCCTAATTCATTACCAACTACATATTCTTCACAAAGTGTACCAACTAGCTCTCCAATAGTACCACAGATTGTTCCAAGCCAAAATCGACAAAAAACAAGAGTACCTCCAACAAACCTTTCCGATTCAGATACCGAAGAAGAAGACAATAAAAAACTTATATTAACAAATAATGCTTATCAACAACAAAAGCTTTTAAGTGATCGAAAAAAAACAACTCAATCACCATTATTATTATCATCACAAGGCAGTAGTAATAGTAATAGTCTACAAAATATGCCTCAATCTGATAAAATATCTAAAGAAAAACAGAAATTCTTTAGGCATTCTGCATTTAATAGCGATAGAATCGTTAATAAATTGCCTACTGGTTCTTCAAATTTAGCATCAACAAGTAAAAATCGAGGTAGCGGAAGTCGTATTATAGCTGTCGATAAAGCAAGACAGAAAGATGAAAATCGTGTTAAAACTTTATCTGAAACATCATCTTCGTGTAGTTCAAGCGAAAATGAGGAAGAAGAAGAGGAGGATGAAGATGATGAGAATGACTCTGATTCAACATCTTCTTCATGTTCTTCTAGTAGTTCCGACGGTTCTGATAGTTCTAGTTCGGATAGTGATGATTGTTCATCAAGTTCAGATAGTGATGATGATGATTCCGATAAATCCGGGTCTGAAGTTTCTGTTACAACAAAAGCAAAATCTAGTAAATCCACTAGATTAAGAAGTGCAGCTGGTTCTGGTACTGATTCAGTAACAAGTTTAAAATCTAATCCATTTCAAAACTTTGGCTTGAATGTCAAAGATGAGAATTGGGGTTTCGCCGCCGAAGCTAAGAAAAATGTTGATATTTTTTCAGGTAGTAGTAATAACGCTGGAAAATCCCCATTAAATTCCACGAGTGATTCATTTAGTACAGCTAGTAATAACAAAAACACCGCAACACCTTCAAATGCTAGTCCCAAAATGCCTTCACGTAATAAAAAACAAAAAGATTCACAATTGAAAGGATTATTCGATGGTTTATCCCATATGTTTACAACTTCAGATTACTCTAGGGCTAGTATTAAAAATAAAGAAAAGGGTTCGTCTCCAACACAACTTTCATCATCACCTTTAAGGAATTCTGCGTCAACTCCGGAGGCCGGAAAAAAAGAAGTATTGAAAGAAACACGGAGTACTTTTAAGGATTACGAAAAACAAATTTTAGAACAAAAACAGCAACAACATAAAAAGAAAAAATCTCATTCTTCTGTTTTGACACAGCAAAATATGGAAATAGAAGAATGTGAAAAGCAAGAAACGCTTAAAAGTACAGAGAGTCCTACTCGATTAGATACAAACAAATTGAAATCTACAAAAAACAATAATGAAATTCCTATTATATCAAAAACTATAACTGAAAACTGTGAAACAAGAAGTAATACAAATACTAATGTTTTTGGATCCACGCTTTCTGCGAATTCTAATAATAGAATTCAAACTTCTCATCAGCCTTTAAGTGTACAAAATTCTCAAGCTAATGTTATTAATTTGAATAATCCAGCAAATCCTCAAGCAAATAAAAAACGTATTGTTACTTTAACATCAATGCCTTTAGACAAGAAACCCAAGCAAACTACTACGAAAAATGAGAGTGATGATGAAGTTCCATATTTATCAAAAAAAACATTACAAAAATCACAACAACTTGAAGAGAAATTTGTAAATGGAGTTAATCCTGAATCTAAAGAAAATATAGCTTTTAGTACTGGAGGTTTTTCTAATTTTGATAGTTCTCAACAATTAGATTTTGCAGCTTTAAGTGAAAAAAGTAATCAAATAAATATTTTCGGAATGGCAGCAATGAATGCTGCTATAGCTCCGTATAATAATAATGCTGTTATGGGTAAATAATAAAATATTTTTGTTTGCCTTAGTTCATCAATATTTTCTAAATATAAAAATTTTTATTTTAGAAAACCAACCACTGCCACCTGGTGTTAAGGAGCAAGACGTTGAAATGTACAAATTGATAAGAGAAAAAGCAGCAAAAGCTGTATCAGAAGTTATGAATCCTGGGGGACGCTTAAATTTAGCTGTCCCAGGATTAAATCCAACATTATTAAGTCCTACATCTTTGGCTATTGTTGGTCAAGAAAGATGTCCAGCAGCAATTGAATTCGGAAAATGGGAAATTGAAACTTGGTATTCAAGTCCATTTCCCCAAGAATATGCTAGGTAAGGATTAAAATATAAAGACATATTCTATAATTTTTAAAACATATTTATTATATTTCAGGTTGCCAAAATTATTTCTTTGCGAATTCTGTTTAAAGTATACAAAAAGTAAAGCGGTGCTTGAACGACACCAAGACAAATGTAGTTGGAGATATCCTCCTGGAACAGAAATATATCGCTGTCATGATTTATCTGTTTTTGAAGTAGACGGAAATGTTAACAAAATTTACTGTCAAAATTTATGTCTTTTGGCAAAGTTATTTTTGGACCATAAAACTTTATATTATGACGTTGAACCATTTCTATTTTATGTTTTAACAAAAAATGACAAAAAAGGGTGTCATTTAGTTGGATATTTTTCAAAAGAAAAACATTGTGCCCAAAAATACAACGTTTCCTGTATTATGACAATGCCACAATATCAACGGCAGGGTTTTGGCCGATTTTTAATTGATTTTAGCTATTTATTATCACGTGAAGAAGGACAACCTGGTACTCCTGAAAAACCATTATCAGATTTAGGAAGAGTTTCCTACCATGCTTATTGGAAGTCAATAGTTTTGGAGTATTTATACAAACACAAAGATGAAAAAATTTCAGTTAGAGATATCTCTAAACAAACAGGCTTAATGATTGCCGATATTGCTTTAGCTTTTCAATTATTAAATTTCGTAAAAGTAATTAAATTAGAAGGAGATATTCGTTATCAAATCAATTTTGTAATTGATTGGCATAAAGTGGATTCACATTATGATAAAGTATCAGCATCTAAAAATAGAATTCCAATTGATTCAGAGTGCTTAAGGTGGACTCCTTTATTAACGAATAATACAATTATAAATTCCATCGTTAAGAGTACAAGTACAAGCTCTGAAGATGAGAGTTTTAATGAAAAAATGCAAATGAATAATAATAATCAAACTTTAATGGATGACATTGATATGATGGAAGTGACCAAAAATAAGTTAAAACAAGAACAACAGACATTTGATACTCCACTTATTAAAAAACAGTCGAAACAAACAAAATTAAATAAATTTTTACAAAGGCAAGACAGAAATGAAAGAAAAATAATTGAAGACCATACTGAAAACTGTTCACTAGAAAATACACTAGATGAATCAATTGCAATATCAACGTCAACTTCTCAAATAAAAACCAAAGAAATTTCAATTAAATCTGGAAAACCAAAAGATTTTTCTAGTAAAAATGTACAGTTAACTGAACAATGCTTAGATGAGATATCTGTTCCACAAAAATCAAAAAAGAAAACAAGAGAGTCTAAAGAGGCAAAACGTGCCAACAATGCTTTTGGAGAAGTCAAGGAAAACAAATTAGTAAACCTTAATAATGAGAATTTAGAAGACATTGCCCTAAAAAAACGGAGATTTTCTAGGGCTAAATCAGTTGCACCAGAAGTTATAAATAGATACAATGCTCCTGAATATTCTTCTGACTCTCTTAACATAGACGTACGTAATGCTGTAGTTTCTCCTAAACCTTTAAAAGAACGACGAAAATCAATGGTGACTAACGCTTTACCGACAATCGATAAAGACAATTCAAAACGAGAAAAGAGAAGATCCAGCGCCATTCATGTAGAAACGCGTTTGTTAAATGATATGGTGGAAAAAGTTAAAGATTACAATGAAAAATCAAAATCTTTGTCAATAAAACATAGAAGAAAGTCTATCAACATAAATGCTGTTCAAGACCAACAATTAGAAAAACAACAAAGTTCTGATCAGGAATTCATTAAGCAACCAAAATCAAAACTACGAAGAGAATCTAAACTTGGAGGAACAGATCCGGATGAATGTGTTTTAGAAAAAGTAAATCCCACCATTGAAAGCAAGTGTGATGATTATATGGATGATCATAAAATAAAAGCAAATAAAACTGAACAAGAAATTAAGTCCCTCAAAGATCGAAGGAAATCAATTTATTCCCCTACAGCAATTGACGAAGAGGAAGTTGATATTCCAACTTTAAGCGAAAGACGTGCAAGAAAAACTCTGCATCAAGCAGAGCAACTGAAACAAATATGTGATGATGAAAACGAAGTTCAACAACGTAATAAATCATCAAAAAGAAGGAAATCACCAAATATAAAAATCTTAAATACGCCAAATTTTCAATCACAAGAAGACAGAATAATCGAAACTACTTCTTCTGGAAGAAAACGCGTTCGACCTATGAAATTTGAAGAAACAGCATATTCTGATTTAAGAACACATAGATCGGCTGATATAATAAAAGTTCAAGAAGATGCCAAGAAATCCGTTGAGGAAACTAATTCATTTGCTAAATCTCACAAACGTAAACGGGATAATTCCATCGGAAATAACTTAACCGAAAATATTCCAAATAAAGAAGAGGAAGATCAAGCTCCGCCAACAAAGAAATTTGTTGTGGAAACAGCAAATGAATTATCACCTATCCCAAAAAGAAATAAAAATAAGCGTCGTAGTCACTTAGAAATACTTCAATCTGATGCATATTCAGTTACAACATCAACTCCAGTTCGTAGTATGAGACCAAGAACTTCAACTACTTCTACTGATGCACCAATTACAACAGAATTACCTAGTATTCCGGAAAATAATAATTCTAATAGAAAATCTTTACGTAGTACTTCTTCAAATAACAATAACAATATAATTAATACTAACGTAATCTTAGATTCTGAAGATAATCAATCAGAAATTTCATCATTGGATAATCTATCAAATATGCCACGAATGAGTATGCGTTCGAGACGTCTGCCAATTAGACAAAATTCAACTCCTGTTCAAGAAAAGATAGAAACAAGAGCAGGTTCCTTATCTGGAAGAAATATAGAATCACCAAATCAATTATCAATTGCTGGAAGTAGAAAAGAATCAATTCGTACAAGAGGAAATCAAAAATTATCTGAAGCTCCGTTAAATGAAACACAAGATGCTAATGAAAACAAAGATGAAAGTAAATGTGATGTAAATAAACTTGTTCTTTCTATTACTAAGAAAGAACCAGTTGTCGTTTTGAAAGAACTTTCGCCATCCTTATCAAAACGAGATAACATTAATAAAAAGGTTCTTTTAAATACTAATAACGAAACTGTGGCTACTACAAATATTGTATCAAAAAAAGTGGCTGCAGCCAATGCCCATCGTAAAAAAGAAGAGAATGCGTTGCAAAAGGAAATTAATATTACAAAAAGAGATTTATCTGTTGATAGTAACAAAAAGGAAGAATCAACTGCAGCACCATTACCTATGAAAAAAGAGATTTCAAGTGCCTTAAGTTGTGGTGATAACTCAACGACACCATCTGTAAATATAACTAATAAAAGAAAACGATTCTTTGAACAGCATCGTAATCGTTCCTCTAATAGATTAGCTGCAGCTGCGGCAGCTGCTGCTTCAACAATTATTATTTCAGAAGAAAACTTTGATGAACCATTAACACCATCGCCTCAAATATCATCCGCTCCGAAAAAACAAGCTACAATTCGTGAGCTTTTTAGCAAAGGTTCATTGTCTAAAAATGAATCGATCATTGAACCTACTCCATCTATAACTGTAAACCAACCACAACCTGAAAAAGTTGTAGATATAACATTAGAAACAGAAGAATCAAATAACGGTGATGATCATTTGGAAAGTAAAATTCAGTCTGAACAATTAAATTCAATTAAATTAAATGACCAAGGTCAAAGTAAATTAGAGATACCTTCATCAGAAATACAAATAGGAACTACGTCAAATAATAAACCAGAAAAACCTATTAATACTGCTCCAAAATTAAGGGGCAAAAAAGGATCCAATCAAAGATTAGATATTTCTTCAACAGATGTTTCAAATATTAGTAATGCAATAAATCCAAACCAAGCGGCACCAATCGAAAAAATACAGCAAACGGAACAAAAGCAGGGTACAGATAAGAAAAATGACCAAAAAGAAATACCTGTTAATCAAGATAATGATTCCAACTCAATGGTCATTGATGAAACCGTTAAAAATGATCAAAAAACAATATTACCAAATTCTGAAATAATGTTTAGTTCACCCACAAAATCTATGTTAGGAATTACATCAGAAACAGCTGATAATAAAGTACTAGAAGCTGTGGCTAAAAAGACTAAAAAATCAATGATAAGTAACGCCTTAAGAGGCGGCACAGCAAGTTTTGGAAATATTCAACAACAACCAAATATCAATCAAATATCACAGAATAAACCACAAACTTCAACAGAATTGCAAGATAAACATGGTAAACCAATTATTTGGGAACAATTCATTCCACCAATTTCTTCCACCAAAGAAGAGTGTACGAAAGAACAAAAAGCTAAAAGTACTAGTAGCGAATCAAATCAAAAGAAACTCAATGAAGAAGATAAAAATAAAAATGCAAAAACAAATTCTAGTTCTAATGTAAAAACGGAAGCTGAAATTGTGATCGCTCAAAATAATTCTATAGCTACTTCAACTGAAAGTGTATTGAAAGTAAATGAAAAGTACAACAGTAAGGATAAAAATGATTCTAATCCTAAAGAAGCCGAGAATAAAATTAATTCCGAGCTAGATTCTAATCAAGCCAAACAACAGCAGAGTCAAAATAAAGAAAAACCTTCAAAACAAAGTTCTGATTTAACAAACTCCAATCGTCCTAATGTAATAATTGATTCCCAGAGTTCAAATTCAATAAAAACAAAATCAAATGATGAAACTCAAATTTATAGTAATAAAGACAACAATTTTTATAATAGAAATATACAAGAGATACAAAAAATTGATTTGACTAAAACGGACTCTGGAGATTCAAGAGATTCTGTTGAATGCACTGAAGATATTTCAAAAGGTTCAACATCAAAAGCACAAGAAAATATAAAAAATATTACTAGTAAAAAACAAATTAGTGACTCTGTTCCAAAAAACGAGACAAGTGCTGCCAAACCGCTAATGATGGCAGAGGAAATGAAAAATTCACAGACCAGAAGCGGCGAGGGCAGCAGCAACAACAACAACACCAACAACAACATGAACTCGAGCAGTTCAAGCAAAATACCCGAGAAACATATGGAACTTTCAAAATCAAACGATGCGTTGTCGTCGTCGATAGAATCATTTGACGAAAACAGTCAAAAACAAATTCTGACAAAAAATGAAAACAAACCAAATAAAGATTCCAATACTGTTATAAAGGCTGTTCAAAATGATGCAAAAACTACATCTGCAACAAAAACTAATACATTAGAACAAAAGGTAATCAGTCAAAAAGAAAATAAAGATTTAACAGCTTCAGATAGGTATTCTGCCCAAAGTGATTCGAATAATCAATCAGTAAGTAAGAATTTGGCTAACGTTAATACACAAAATCAACAACAAAGTCATCAATCAAAAACTCAATCAGTTGTTAACCAAAAAGCAGAAATTGAAATACCAGAAATAGATCTGACCAAAACTAGCGATTGCGATATTCAAGACATCGCGTCAAATTTAGAGGATGAGGTTCACGAAGTACGAAATAAGCAAAGTCAACTTCATCAACAACAACAATTTACCCAATCACAACAACAATTTCAACTACAGCAGCAGCAACAGCAACAACAGCAGCAGCAACAACAACAACAGCAACAGCAGCAACAACATTCCTTTAATCCTTTAAGTCTTCAACCTGCGGCTTGTGCATTTGAAGCGGCAAAGCAACAACAGTTATTATTGCAAATGCAAATGCAACTGCAACAACAAGAGCTAGAAAAAAGAAACACAGAAGTAATGTTCAAAAAGCAACAGCAGCAACTTCAACATCAAACTTCTACAGAAAACAAAAAAATTGATAATTCAACTAAAAATTTATTACAAGCCTCTTCTTCAAATTCTGGAACATCAAAAATATCTGCACATGGTAGTGGAATTAATAATAATTCATCTACATCCATTCAAAATTCACATTCCGATCAGCTGAAAAAAGTTTCACATAACGCATCTAGTTATTCGACAAATTCTGGAAACAGTTCCAATTTAAAACAAGCAGATCATTCACATCAAGCCTCCTCTGCATCGTCAGCATCTGCTAAACAACAACAAAATATTCATGCTTCTTCTGCAATCAGCGGAAATACTACTAACCTAAATTCCATGACATCAAGCAGTTCTGTGGGTGCAGCTCGCCATGAAAAGTATCAATCTAAAAATCTTCAAAACTCTACCGCAAGTGTAGAGACTCAATTTAGTCAGCAACAGAAACATCAACTTCAACAACAACAGCAACAACAACAGCAGCAACAACAACAACAGCAGCAACAACAGCAACAACAACAACAGCAGATGGTAATGGATTTAAATAAAATTGCTCCACAATTCGCTGCTATGAATCATTTACCAAATTATCACACTTCCCAATATTGGCAGTGGGATTATTATCAATCCTATAATTTTCCAAATTTAGATACTAGTGCTTCTAAACAATCTCATAAAAATTTGCATAAGGATTTAGCAACATCAATGGCGTACAATAATTTTCAAAATTTATATACAGCTCAAATGCAACAACAACAAATGCATAACATGCAACAAGTGGCAAGTGTTCAACAACAGCAACAACAAGTACAACAGCAAATGCAGATACAACAACAGCAGCAATTACAGCTTAAGGACAAGATGCAAAAAACAGACCGCAAAATGAATTCAATGACTTCCGATGTCAATAAGCAAAATACTAACAACAATAATAAAAAGGAGCAAGAAAAAGGAAGAGAATCAGCATGTAGTTTCTCTAAGCAACAACAGCAACAGCAGCAACAACAACAACAACAGCAACAACATCAACATACCCAATTTAATCAATATTCAAATAAGCCTAATAATTCTAATAATCAAAATATGAACAAAAATCAGAAAACCAGCAGTCTTGAACAGAATCAACAACAAAAACAGTCTGCTGGTACTTCTAATCCAAATTCAATGCAACATATTGCAGGAACTTCGATGCATCAAAATAATCAAAATAGTATGAACATCATTAATAATCAAATAAATCAACAACAAGCTAATTTAATGTCTTCAAATAAAACCACAAGTACAAACAATTCTTCCGATCGAAGTAATTCTGGACAAAACACGCAACAGTCTGCAGATCAGCAGCAACAACAAATGTCAGGTAGTTCTACACCGAATTTGGATCTGAAACAGACACCTCCATCATCTTCATCCGAAATACAATCAATGGGTGTATATACTCCCGATTCTACAACAAATTCAGTTCACAGCTTACATCATTATAATCAGTGCGATCTTGATGTAGCACAATTAGGATTAGAATCACCTGCTAGCATAGCATCTGATATAACATCACAAAATTCGGTTGAGAATGTCAGACCTCCTAGTGTACAAATCCAGCATCAGCAGTTTTCAGATTGTTCAATGCAACAAAATCAAAATAATGCAGCATCAATGCATATGAGTATTCAACAACAAAACCAACAGCACGCTAATGTAATGAACGTTCCAACTTCTAGTCCACAAAATATGAATATGATAGGAGTTACTAATAACATGCAACAGCAACAGCAGCAGCAACAACAGCAACAGAATCAACAAAATAGAAAATTAGCTCAACAACAGGTACAAATTTGAAATTCTTAAAAATCAATAGAAAGTTATTTTAAATTTTTCTTTAGGTTCGAGGTGCAACTGGTAATTCTCAACAGCGATCTACAACACCTAAAATGAATCGCAGCACGAATAACGGTAATGGTGGAGCAAATAACACACAAAGTCAACAACAAAGGCAAAGAAGTGCGACTCCAGCTGCCAACCAAATGACCAGCCCAAGTCAAACAATGCAACTTGCAGCTCAACAACAACAGCAACAGCAGCAGCAACAAAACTTATTAAATCAAAATTTACAAAACATGCAACAACATATGCAGCAATATGGTCATTTATCTGGGTCAATGTCTTCCCATGGACATCATCATCAAAATATGCAATCAGATTATCTTATGGGACAAGGTTACAATTCAAATTCTCCGAATTCCTACAGCCCGTCTCAAATGGCATCCGTTATACAGCATAGAATGTCATCAAATAATAGTAATACAAATTCAAGCAGTTCTGGGAGTTCAAACTCATTAACTGCACAACATCCATTATCAAGTCCACATCATCAAAGATTAGGCTCCTCACCATCATCATGTGCAGTATCTTCTGCAGCTGCAGCCGCAGCGTGTGCTGCTGTACAAGCTGCAAATAATTTTTACTTGGGTAATACCGGTCATCCAGCACAATCTCAAACTCCAATTCCATCTATGACAAGTGGAACTCCAACACCTACTGGAACTCCCACATTGCAAATGAACGCAGCAGCCGCTGCTGCTGCAGCTATTGCCGCATTACACAGTGGACAAGGTAATTCAAATAATGCAACAGGAAGTAACCAAAATAGCAACAACACTGGTCAAGGAGGAGGTTCTGGTGCAGGAGGAGGAGGATCCACATTACTTGGTAATATGTGTAGTCTTTCAAAATTACAACAATTAACAAGTGGCTTGGATGTTCAACCATGTAATACACCACCAGGTTCCACAGGTAGTAGCAGTGGTTTGGTTTCCAATTTAACTCCATCTCCAAATCATCATCCACATGTAACAATGACACCACCACCATCAATGCATTTAGGTTCTTCATCATCAGGAGGTGCGACATCTTCATTGGGACATCATCAACAGCGTCAATTAACAACACCGCCAGCAACTGGTACATCACCGTCATCAACAGCTGCAGCCGCTGCATTACAAATGCAACATTATCAAAAATATTATGCTGGAAATATGAATATGGGTCCAACATTGGCACAATTATCACAAAATGCCAGTCGCACAGCTCGTAATACTCCATCTGCTCCAGTTCAACATATGGCATCAACAGGTAGTTCTGGCGTAGCACCAACTTCACGCAGTCCTAATGTAGCATTAAGTCCAAATTTAATGTCACCATATGGTGGATTAAATGGTTACCGAATGGGTACACAACAAACTGCAGCTGGTTATATTACAAATCCTGCTGCAGCTGCAGCTAGTTTTATAAATAATCCAGCTGCACAAATACCCGTTCAAATGGGTGTTATGAATATGCAATCTCAATATCAAGATCCTAGTGCTATTCAAAGAGCAGCAGCTCAACAAAACTCAATGTATTCTAGTTATCCCCCCTATATATCAATGGGCCGTAGATAGGATAAATGAGTTGTTAAGAGAGAGGAAGAATAAATATGGAAATTGATTTATTTATTAAAAATAAAAATCAACGAAATTTATTAGTCTCCAAATTTATTCTTCACTCTTTACTTAACAACTACTTGAGGAAAAAGTAAAATGTAAAAAAATAAAATAAAAATAATTTTAATTTAGATAAGTTATAAACAAATAAATAACAAAAAATTATATTTTTTTAGAAAATAAACAGAGTTTTTAAAATATTACAAAAAAAGGCTATTATATAAATTAAAACTAGAAACAATGTAATTTAAAAAAAAAAAATAATTTCAAAAAATATTTAAAATTTTATTTTTTGAAAAAAATCAAAAAAAATTCTTTTTTTAGAATCAAATTTTAATGTTTTACTTTTTTCTTTTTTTTTGTATAAACTGTAAAAATTTTCTTGGTCAATATAGAACCTTAATCTTTAAAACAGTGATGACTGAAAAATTCACTACTAAAAAAGTTTAATTTTATATATTTAAGGCTATTTTATCTCTAAAAATATTTAAAATAATATATAATAGCCAAAATTTAAATAAAATACAATTTTTAAACATAAATTTTACAATATGTAAGATTTAAAATTCAATTAAAAGAAAAAAAAATTAATTCAATGTTAACTTTAAAACGGTACATGTTTTTTGTTTATTTTTAATGCACCTTAATCTGTTAAAATACTGTTCAATCTATATGTTAAGATTTTAGTTATAAATGAATTCATTTTAATTTTATATAAATTTGATTAATTATTTGATTAAATTTAAACAGAACTCAAAAATTTAAAAATATACGAGCAAAATGTTAAAAATTTATAATTTTAAATTATAAAGGAAAATTAAAAAAAAATAATATTAAAATAAAATTCTTAGAATCAAAATTATTAAATTATAATAAATTAAATAAAAAGTCATCATTTTGCTTTTTTGTAACTAGAAAAATAAGTTCTGAATAAATTATTATTTCATGTTAAGCTTATTTTATAGTTTTTTTTTTTTGTAAATATATCAATAATAAATATTAAATATAAAATAAAATAATTAATTAAAATATAATTTTATTTAAATGTAAATATTTAATTAAATAAAACAATAAATAATGTAAAAAAAACTAAGTAAAATATATATTAATATAAATAATATATATATATATATATAAAAGTTATAAATATAAAAATTAATATTAAAAAAAAAAATAAAATTAATAATATTGTTAAAAGTCAAAAATAAATAATGATAGTAAAAATAATAAAAAAATAAGATAAATATCAATTAAGAAATTTAAGAAAACAAAAGGAAAAATAAAAAAAAATATTCATAATTTAATAAAAAAAATATATATTTTAATAAAATCATTTATAAATATTTATTTATAAAAAAAAGAAAAGGTTATAATTTGCGTTTAAAATTAAAAAGAATAAGTTAAGATATTTTTTTTCTTGGTTTATATTATACAATAAATCATAGTTACATATTAAATTAGGGCCTGAATACGTCAACTACTTATTATTTTCGGTATTACATAATATTATAATTTAAAAATGTTAATTTTAGTGGAAAATTTTTAAATTTGTAATGAGAAGTTTGCAAATATAAATACAATTCTAAAGTATCAGTTATTAGTTTTTGTTGTAACAAGGGTCAAAATAAATATTTGGATTATTTTTTTTTTTCAATAATTTAAAATTAATTATTATTTTATTGTACTATTTAAGATTTTTTTATATTGTATTGTGAATATATGTATTATATATATATATACAAAATATATATTGAAAAATATACTTGTATATTTATATATATATATATTATTTCTTTTATATTTAAATAATTATAATCATTAAATATATAAATAAAAATTTTATTAATTCTTTATTGTCATTACAACCATTATTTGTATTAGAAATGTATTTATTTGTTAATTATTTCCCAGTATAATAAAAATAATAAAAAAAAAATAATTATTTTTAACGATAGTTAAAAATTTTATTCATATTCTCTTAAATAACTTTTAGTTTTAGAAATGTATTATTTGAAATTTTGTTTTTGTAAACTTTCTTTTTCTATATATTTTTTTTTATTTTTCAGAAATTAAAATGAAAGAAATGATTATGGTAATTGCAGTTATTTTATTAAGAATAAATTAAATAAAAAGAAATATATTACATTAAAAATTTGTTGTAATTCCTTTTAGTTCTTTTGCTGACTTAAATAATAATATAGTGCAAATCCTGAAGGATTGGAATTTGGTTTTGATTTGAAAAGCTTTAACGTCGTACTTTACTAATTTATGTACCTACAATTCAGAATGTTATACGACAATCCTTATTTTTCATTGATTAAATTATATTTCGGTGTTCTCTTTTTCCCCGTTGGTATTTTTTGATAGTAGTAAGATATTGGATAACTTCTCTTTTGCTATAATTCTAAACTTAGATTACTAATTTTTTTTAGTGCTACAATGGAAAAATTGCATAAATAGCTAATTGTATTAAAACCAAAACAACTAAAAAGAAATAATTTTGAGTCGATTAAGAATATAAAAAGAATAAAATTTCGCTTAATCAAAAAACAAACAATTTCCTTGCAAAACCCAAAGTACGTAACGTACTATATTCCATAGAATACGAAAATGCATAAATAGAATCATTAACAATAAAAATTTAACTATGCCATAATCAATTTGAATTTTAAAACAACAAAGATAAAGAAAATTGAGAAGTAAAAAAAATGTCAATTTTGGTTGACTTCAAAATTTCATTGGCATAAAAATTGAAGTATTGTAGTATCAAGCATTAAATAAGTATACACAAATCTGTGCAAAGTTTACAATTCAATATTATTACAAATGTTGAGCTATACGCAAATCTCCGTAGACAAACAATTGAATTTAATGCAAAGCTTTCTAGATATTTGTGCATAAAAATTTTTTGATACAGTAGACATATCAACAATTTGGAAGTCAAGATTCAAACTAGATTTCAGTTTCAAAAATGGAAAATAAAAACAAAAATTAAAATTATCTTAATTTTATTCAGAAAATATTATGAAAATTTAATTAATAATTGTAAATTTTTAATTGTATGTCATATATCTTGGTGTTGCACTGAATTTAGCATAACTCTTAATAACCTTGTTAACAGCTTCGAGGAAATCTTTTTCTGTTGCTACTTTGCGTCTTGCACGAATAGCAAACATTCCAGCCTCTGTACAAACCGATCTAAAAACATAAATTTATTTATTTTTTTTTTTTTGTTTTTGAAAACATTTTATGTTTGTAGCTCTAATTTACCTAATTTCAGCTCCAGTTGAATTAGGACACAAACGAGCTAATAACTCGAAACGAATATCTCTTTCAACAGACATAGATCTAGCATGAATTTTAAATATATGAGAACGTCCTTCTAAATCTGGTAAACCGAATTCTACTTTTCTGTCTAAACGTCCTGGTCGCATAAGAGCAGGATCTAATGTATCTGGACGATTTGTGGCCATAAGGACCTATATAATTGTAGGAAAAATAACATTTCAATCCGTTTAACCAAAAAGTTAACAATAGATAGGTAATACAAACCTTAATATTACCACGTGGATCAAAACCATCTAGTTGATTAATTAATTCCAACATTGTTCTTTGAACTTCATTATCACCACCTGCACCATCATCAAAACGAGCTCCACCAATTGCATCGATTTCATCAAAAAATATCAAACAAGCTTTTTTCGAACGAGCCATTTCAAAAAGTTCTCTAACCATACGAGCACCTTCTCCAACATATTTTTGCACTAATTCGGAACCAATTACACGAATAAAACATGCATCTGTTCGGTTTGCAACTGCACGAGCGCATAAAGTTTTACCAGTTCCTGGTGGACCAAATAATAATACACCTTTTGGAGGTTCAATACCCAAATTTACAAATTTCTCTGGCTATAATGTATATTGTCAACTTATTATTTATTAGAAATTAATTTATTTTAAATTCTTACATGCAAAAGAGGAGTTTCAACAACTTCTCTTAATTTTTCTATTTGTTCTTTACATCCACCTACATCACTGTATGTAACATCTGGTTTATCTTCAACTTGCATCATTGTAACTGTTGGATCGATTTTTGGTGGTAAAGGAATATGAATTTGATATTTATTACGATCAACACTAAAAAAAATTCTATTTTAATAAAAATCTTAATTTACTTTTTGCTAGTTTCATTTACCCAACTCTCATTCCTTCTTCAATATCAGTCGGCGCTACAGAATCAGCTAAATCTACAACGAATTTTGCAAACTGTTTAACGTTAATAATGTATTTTGGGTCATCTGAATCTGCATTTATAATTTTTGTACATCTAGCTACTTGAAGCGGCTGTTCATTTTGCAAAGTTTGCTTGTCAGCTGCTAAATCCCATAGCGCTGGGGCTGCTAAACCGGTATCACTTTCTTTTATACCAGTTAATTCATTAACTTGTTTTATGGATTTTTGAATATCATCCTCGATTACTTTGATTTGTTTATGGTATTGTGTTTGACCCTAAAATATGGGATACAGGTTATGTCTGGCAAGCTCATATATTTTTTTTCATACTTACGTATCTTTTTAAAATGGCAATATCACCTTCATCCAAAGCTGAAATTAAAAGTTTACTATTAGAATTATATATTTAATAATATTCAATGCAAAATATTGAAAAAAAACTCTATGTAAAGTGTTAGTTAACTACTTTAAAATGTTACCTTTAATTTCTGGTTCTTCCTTTTCTTCTTCTGCTTTTTTTACTTTTCTTTGATCATCACCTAAATAGTCCGGCATTTTTATTAAATAATATTTAGTTTAAATAAAATACTAAAATGAATTTTATAAATTTTCTTTTAAAATATGAAATGATTTTGCAAAATCTAAAAGAAAAGCAAATGACAATATTAAATTTGACAGCAAAAATAAATAATGACCCAGCAAACCGATTGTAATGATACTATGCAACTACTGGCCTTATAATAGCAAATCTACATGTTTTGTTTCATTTAAAATTAAAAAATATTTTATAATCATTTATTTTCCATCTGATGAGATCTAGCTTAGTAATTGATCAATTATCTATCTAATATTTCAAGAAATTTCTTTTGGTTTTACAGTTTGGCAAACGAACGATTCAGAATATCATCAAATACATAAAAACTGTCTTTACTCTTATCGTTGTTAAAAAGTTTTCATATACTCTTTTTTCATCCCTCCCAAATGTGTTATGTTTTTATTTTACATATCCAATGTAAATATAGTTTAAATCCGATAAAATTATTAAATTTTGCACTAAATAAATTTTAGTTACAAGTTAGAAATAAACCAAATATGTATTTATAAAAAAAATGGAAATGACAAGCAAATATAAATCTTTTAATTTTTTACTAATAAAACAAATGCGTTTTATTTTTTTTTTTTTTATTTTTAAAAATCACTGTCAAATCATAAAAATTTACCAGGCACCCAGGAATTGAAATTGACAGAAAGCTAATTTATTAAAATTGAAATGAATAGCATACATTTAGGACGTACAAAATTTTTCAAAAAAAAAAAAAAAAAAAAAAAAATTGCATACTTTCAGGCGAAATAAATAATTTTTAGTTTGTAGTACTGACATCTAGCGGTGAAATTTATTTATAGTACAAAAATTTTTAAGCGAAGTTTTAGAGCGACATCTATTGAATTTTGTAAAAGAAAAAACTCTCAATATCCGAGACAAAAAAAAAAATTTTTTTTTTTAATTAATTTACCTGCTGGAAATTTTCAGTTTCTGGTGGCCTAGTAATTTTAATGAAATTGTTTGCTCAAATTTTTGGAGTTTTTTTATTTTTTTATTTTCTAAACAAATAAGTTTAATTCAAAAATAAAACGCAATATTTTGAATTTTATAATAATTTTATTTTTTTTACCTTGAGAATTTTTATGAAAATACATTATATTTAAATACATACATATATATATGTACCTACAATTTAAAAATAATGCACCTGGTATTTCGGGAAAATTAAATTGTAATTTAGAAAAATTTTGAATTTATTACATGGATACGTGTCATTTTTACAGCAATCGAAGTTGAAACTGTTGTGGAAGTAAATATCTGAAGCTAGTTTTGAGCTTTAAAAAATTAAACAATTTTAATAGAATAATTAAATAAATTAAATTTCTATTCATACATTGTTATAAGAACTACTAACGCAATGAAAATTCAAATAGGATTTCTGAACATTTATTATTTAAATTTATTTAAAATACGAAGTTTCAAAATTTTTTTATATCCAAGGACTTAAACCTGGCTTAACTTAAGGCATTAAGGTCTAAAAGTTACAAAAGATGATTTTTTTTTATAATTACAAGACATTGTTCCACATCTTTATTTTGTGCTCCCTGCTAAAAAAATTATTTATTTAATACATTTTCAATGTTTATAGAATTTTTTATTTACTCTTTCTGTATAAATTTAATTGGCCTTAAAAAAGGCCAAATTTTTTTCTTATAAATAATGATATAAATGCAATTTATATTAAAATAATTTTTGTACTTTTACATTTTTTTTGATTGTGAACCTGTTTGTGATTTTTAATTGTTTTAAAATATTGGTTGGTATTTGTTGTATATGTATACGGTTATTAAATTTTTTTCTATTATATATTTAACAGATTGATAAGATTACAATAAATTTATGATTCTCCTTAGTCATTTCTACATTAAATTTACTTTTTATTTAACATTTTATGAGAATTTTTTAGTTATTTGCTGTTTTGTATTTGAATTCACTTTTGGTCTTAAGTTTTGAATATTAATTTTTAAACCAAACCGTGAATTGTAAGCTTCAAGACTAAAAATTGGTAATGAAATAAGAATAAATTCTCAAGTTAATCAATTGCTTTGCTTTTGAAAAGTGCAAAAATTCGTCCAGTATCATATACATAAATTAAAACAAAAAACTTATTTGATACATTTCTGCGAATTTCTTTGAATTATTCCAAACACTAACTTTCATACACTCAACCTTGAACTAAAAAATTAAATTTGAATTTACCGCAAGGTTTTATTTTATTCAAATTATGAACATATTCAATTCTATCCCTTTGGTAACTATAATTTATATCTAAAATAAAAAATAAATTTCATAATAAACCATTTACAAAAATTATATACATTTCTATTACCACCATTGTAATCTGCTATTGATTAATTTGCAGTGTAACTTTTAACTCATGATTCTGTTGTAAAATTTCTTCTAAATGCGTTTTCTTTTGTTTACCTAAAAATTTATCAATTTAGCTTGAACTTGATTCGTACATTCAAAATACGTTAGCCCTAAAGCCCTAAATAGTATTATAGAGATCAAAATAAATGGCACATAACTATGGAAACCCATTTAATGTTCAGCATTTACAAAATTAGCTTACCTCATTATAGCTCTTCATAAAGCCACCTTACTTTTTAGATTGATATATTATCTTATTCCAATGACTGTTCTGTTCCATTTCTTAAAGGTTTACTATATAGTACTATTTACAAAAAATGTTCGTATATTTATTAAATAAAATACATCCTAACTCCTGCAACATATATTAATTATAATGTTACTTTTTTTATTGTAATTAAAAATAAACATATTATATTTTGTTTGTATCAATTAGTAGTAGTACACTACACTTCCAACTACTCAACAAAACTAAAGTAACTAAGTAGTATGCAATTTGGTAATTTGTATGTAAGCGTCACGTAGTAAATAGTAAAAATAGTTTTTAATTAACATGTAAGTAACAATAAATGTTTATAATACTTTATAATTAAACTTTGATTTTTATTGGTTCCATTTGCAACTTTCTGGTTATTAATGTATGTACATATGTTTTTATAAAAGCCAAAATCTTTTCTTTTCATTCCTTTTCATTTTCAAAATTCAATATAAAAAAAAAAACATTTTTCCAAAACCACAAAATGTACTAGGCACCCATAGACATAAATTCATAGAAGGCAAATTTGAATAAATTTATTCAAAAAAAACATGGCAATTTTGAAGTTTCGGTTGACATGAAATTTTGACTTTGTTTTAAAATATTTCGGAACCAAAATGGCGGCGCCCATTAACCAAATAATTTAAAAACGTCAAAATCATAATGTGTCAAATCAAAATCATGTCAAAATTAAATTGAAATTATTTTTAAAATTACCTGCTTTTTTTTACCATTCTCTGGGCGCCTAGTACAATTTGTGGTTTTAAATGTTAATTGGTTAGTTCAGAAAGTTTGATTAGGATAAAAAATATAAACTTTTCAACTCAAAAGTTTAACCAAATTAATGATCAAAATTGCAAGGTTAAATACTATAAACAAAAGCATGAACACCTGTAATTAAATATATGGCAATTTTATGTTTAAATTAATTGAAAAGGCATTTATTTTCGTTTGATATACATATTTTATTTATTTATTTTGAATTAAAAAAAAAGAAAATTATAATAAATTTGTATAAGGCCTATGGGTCAAGATCTCTATGGGTTGTTCTGTTCTGTTCGAAGTATATATATTATTTTTGGTTTCACAATAGGTCGAAATTTAACAGTTTGGGTGACATCGTAAATGTCGTAAAAAAACTTCAACCTGATACAATGTGAAAATAACACAATGTAAAAATTTTTGAACACATTGTGTCGAAAATACAATATATTTTGTTTACAATTCTGATTGCGTCAAAATGAAATGTCAAAAAATTTAAATTTTTTCTACAGAAACTTTCTTTGAAAAGTATAAATTAATATTTAGACAAAATGGATATTAATTTCGTTAAAAAATTTTTCTTCAATTATTTATTGGACTGTGGTGAAGAAATAAGAGTTTCCATGACCACAAAAATAAAACTTAACTAACAAAAATTCAAATTAAAACTTCAAAATTTAAATAACTTAAAATTTTTTTTTGTGTATCCAAAAAATTTTCGATACTCAATTTAACAACACGCGTCGTGAAAATGGGTCGCGAACACAATGTAAAATGAATTTACGATCATGAGACAATGTGAAATTTTTAAGTTTACATTTACGATCATGCGACAATGTATTCACGACGTCGCAAAGACATTTACGATGTCAGGGATAGTGTAGCTTTTATTTTTGTAGTTCATAGAAATTTCACAGCTGTAAGCATTTTATAATAACAAAGCTGTAAGCACTTTTCAATACACTTTTCTTTCATGAAGTTTGGCAGAGCTGGAAAAAACTAAACTAAAAACGATTGTATTGTAAAAATCGTTTAATAAATCGTAAATATTTAATAAACAAATTACATTTTCTTGGATTTCGTATACGTTTACATATGAAAGGTATCTATCTAAATTTTATAAATTATTCTAAAACTTTTAAATATTTAAGCATTAAAAATACTGCTCTCGGTTAAAGAAGGAAGTTCAATTAACACCACCTGCAAATGTTCAGAAATTTACATAAAAAGATTTCATGTGAGCTTGTGATCTTCGGTAATGATTTAAAATACTGACTCATGTCCAACTGTATATATTAAATCAAATACATATAAATTAATCTTCAATATTTATCAATATTACCTATATACTTCGAGATGTATTTTTAAAATATACTAAAATCATAATTAATAAAACTTTTTAGGAAAATGGCTCCTAGTACAAATAAAGAATCATATAAATTAAACTATTCATTACTTCATTGATAAAGCACCCTAAAATTAAATTGACTTATATAAGGATGGGTGGCATGAATTATTAAAAGAGAAATTACTTTAAAAGGATTTTTTTTGTAGCTAAAAAACATCCACTATAAATTAAAACATAACATTATATTGTAAAATAACAATGTTTTTTGTTCATGTTAAAACAACATTTGCATTTTGTGGACCTAACTTACAATAATCTAGTAAGTATACTTTTACTATTTTCATTGTTTCTTTTCATTTAACTTTTTAAAATTGTAGCAAAAGTTTAGCTTAAGAATCAAGATTCAAAAACGAACAGGTAAACAATATATTATATCCTGGATCCTTACTATATGGACAAGTTTATTAAACAATAATAACTTCAACAACTTTAATAAATTGGATTATCAATATAAAAATGAAAAACCATAAATTATTTGTTGTGGTTGTATTGCAATTATAAAAACAATGAACAGGCCTGCCCCTATGCTAATTAATTAATATTTAAAAATCATAAATACATATACTAAAAATAAATATAAATTAACATTTTCTTTCAATTCAATATCATTTTATTGAGGAATGAAGTTTAAATTCTTGTATAATTTTTAAATGTATAAATAATTTAAACTTAAAATAATAGAGGTATATAAAGCTCGCCAAAAGTTTATTAGTTTTAATTTATGCTTAAAAAATATTGGCATTAAACGGATAAGACATTCTGGTTAATATATATACATATATTAATTAATTAATTTCGAAATTTGAGAAAAAATCATATTGTACATATGTATTTAAATATTTATAGTACAAAACCAATAAATTTCTTTGTATAAAAACACTGAAAATAAAATTTAAAAAGTCAATTATTTATTTGTTTTATTTTAATTATTATTTTACAGGACCTAGAAATTATTATTTAAACTAACAAAAAATTCCATCCCAATTCGAAATAAAAATTTCTATTTTGGAAACCACAAAAGTATTAGGCGACCATAGACATCATAGAATTACTAGTTCTAGAATGGCAAAAGGATGTTCCCGACTCTTTTCTTCTAATGTGATTTCCTATCCTGAGGTATTCAGACAAAAAAATACATATGCAATTTCGTATGCGTATACAAATGGTACGGCTACTTCATCTGTCATTGCTTATATTTAAGTAAATGAGAATGTTTATTAGGCAGTTTCTTATAGTTTTTTTGTTTATATTTTACATAGAAATACATTTGGATTGGGCAGTTTGTATATTGTAAGTTATTTCGAATAAAGATATTTACTATTTTATTTAATTTACTTTTATTTTAAATATTTACTTTTTAATATTAAATATATAATTGAACAAAACATTAAGAAAAAAATTTGAATAATATTTGAACAAATTGCAGTCAATTATTTTTAAAATAATGGAATCTCCAACAAGTATATTTTTAGTTTAATTTTAGTTAACTTACATATCTATTTTGATTTATCTTAAGGTTTATCGTAGGTTTATTTATTCATCGTGGAAATGAAAATAAGTAAATCAAAAACAAATCATAATTTTTTGAACAAAACAAAAAGTATTTATAGTCTTGTGAATATATAAACATTTTTAGCCATTTTTAAATATGAACGAACCTTTTGCAAATATGAAATCTACATTTATGTTAACCGCAAGGAGGGTTTTGATTTCTGTTTCAACTTTCAAATAACTTAACGTTTCCGAAAAAAGAATTAAAAGGTTTTTTTTTTACCCTTTTTTTATTCAATAAAAATTTTACTTATTATTTAAAAATTTTAGCATTACAATATGATTTTCAAATTGATTCTATTCAAAAATAGACAATGTTTTAGTAAATTTACAGAACGGTCACTTTATAATAATGAAAAATGGAGAGCAAAAACCAAAAGGAAAATACCTTTAAAATAATTTAAAAAAAATTTGCTGAAATTTGTAAAACCTCAAGAAATAACAAAAATTCTTTAAGCAACACTTTTTTCCCCATCTTAATAATCCTTTATTTAATTTAATGTTTTTTTAAAAAACTTCAAAAAGCATAACAACACACAAATTTTTTGAATATAATATTTTCTAATTTGTTATCATTTACTTTTAACTTTGAAATCTTACTTGAATCGTACTTAAAAGTTTCTTTTATATTTCACTTTCAAAATGAAATGAATCGCGGAGAAACTAGTAAATACATACAAACGGTACACGTACCAAATTTTGAAATTTGTCTGAAAATTTTTTCTCTATTGCCATTCTAGTACTAGTAATTCTATGATAGACATAAATTCATAGCAGGCAAATTTAAAATTGGCAATTTTGACATTTGATAATTTTGACGTGACAGGAATTATTGACGTTTATTTCGGAAACAAAATGGCGGCGCCCATTAAACTAAAAATTAAAAACGTCCCATGTCATCTCAAAATTAAGTTGAATGTCATAAAATTTTAGCGTGACAGTTGGCCATTTTTTTTTTGGAAAATATTTTAATTTGCCTGCTGTAACTTTCAATCTCTGGGCGCCTAGTACATTTTGCGATTTTGAATTTTTTTTGTTACTGTTTCTTTTTGAAGAGGTCCTATTTTGAAAAGCGTTCCACAATGTCATGTTCCTATATTATATCTTTATATATTAACTTTTTTTTGTACCTGCATATAAATTTAAAATACATTAATGAGTCCTAAAAAGCATAAAAATCCAGGCAAATTATAATTATTATAAATAACTTTTAAAGCTGTGATCTTCCAATGGCCAGTCGGCAGTCGTGCCACTTAAAGATTTTCAATTATGGAACTGCAAGCTGATTAACTACAGATGTTTAACAGCAGATTAACTTACTAATTACAATTTTTAATTAGAAAAAATTAATAGCGTATGGTTGAACTCTTTACAATAATGTGATGCATCTCAATTCTCAAACAATTTGAACAATTCTTCATACTTTATAATCGTTATTATGTACACTTTTATTATGTACATTTAGATGAATATTGTACATACACACTACGTTGTACGTACAAATGTATGTAAATTTTGATTAGTTTTATAGTTTAATTAATTGTTAATAATATACCTGTCTGTAAGTTAGTAATAAAGGAAAAATTTTGAAATAAATTACAAACTTAAAAATTTATACAGAAAGAGTAAAAAAAAAATTCTAATATTTTTTTTAAAAATATCATTTTTATATTATGACAATTTTAGTTCAAAGAGCCTTGCTTTGCATACCCAAATGAAAAAATAAATACAAAATGCTTTAGGTTTATTTAAATATCGACCATAAACCGATTTTTACGGAACTTAAATTAAAACAAAAATGAAAAAATTCCCAGTAAACATTTGTAAATTTAAATTTTGTGACATTTTATTTTGACATGATTTTTGTCAATTTATTTTTTTTTAATTTTTAGTGCATGGTCCTCCCATCTAGCGGTGAAATTCTATTTCGTTTGAGTTTTAGTTCTAAAAAATTAAACTAAATTTTATAGCGACATCTATTGAATTTTGTGTTAATATATTTATGAACTATTTATATTCGAGACACAAATAAAAAATATATTTTCTATTTATAAAATTTGCTTGCTGTAAATTTTCAGTTTCTGGTGGCCTGGTAAATTTAATGAAATTTAAAAAAAGATTTTTTCTTAAGTTTAATTATGGATCTCAATGGGGAAAATATATAAGTTTAGAGGGGAAATTAGTTACAATAAAAATAATAAAATTTACTAATATTTTTATTTTACACATAATGCGAAGTACGTATATTTAAAAATGTTTTATGCGAATTTTAGATAATTATTTCCGTTCATGCCCTTTATGGTTCCCAAAACAAGTCACAACTCAAAGCAAATAATAAATTTAAAAGCAATTGTTCGCTTCAAATGGTGGTAAATAATTAATTTAGGATTTATTACTTTATTAATTAATGATTATTGATGATTTATAAAATGAAAACAACGTTATTTGTTATCCAAGGAAGGACATGACTAATATAATTGGGAAAAAATGAAATATTTTTTCAATTTTTAACTATCAATTGAATTATTTCATATCAACTTCGATTATTATTCAATAATTTGTTTGATGTGAAATCCTTTAAGTTCCAAATATTGAAATAGGATTTTTATAAGATGAATATTAGGTGTTTAAATAAATATTAGGTTCCATTCTTTTTTTTATCCAAGATCTTTAAGGTCTAAACTGGTTTAAAATTCAGCCTTCAAGATTTGAAAAACAAAAAAAGCATCGCACAAGACTTTTTAAAACTTTTTGTTTGTTTTTTAATCCTTTTATATCTGTTGCTGTAAAATTCAAGCACGAGGGCCCTATTGCACCAACCACTTTTCATATACATATATGCACACAAATAAAAAATGAATTTGTTTCACTATTTTTAAAAGAATAATTTTTATTAATATATTTTTTTAAAGAGATTTATTAGTATTTAATCCTTTTACTAATTATATATTTCTCTAAAGGAATATACCTATAACTGAATAAAACCCAAAATACAGTAAACAAACAAAACATATAATTTTATTTAATAAAATAAACATAATAGTATAAATAATTGAAAATGAAAAAAAAAAAACCATTTAACTGCAATTTAAAACTAGTTTATTTGAACTATGAAGTTTCAAAATTTGTTTATATTAAAGAACTTAAACCTGCCTTTAGTTAAGCATTTAGGTCTAAAAGTTACAAAAGATGATTTTTTTTAATAATTACAAGAAGATTGTTCCACATCTTTATTTTGTGCTCCCTGCTAAAAAAATTATTTATTTAATAAATTTTCAAAATTTATAGAATTTTTTATTTACTCTTTCTGTATTAATTTAATTGGCGAAATTTTTTCTTTTATAATGTTAAAAATTCAATTTATATTAAAATATTTTTTTGTTATGTAGGTACCAATTTGTTGTTTTTAATAGTTTTTGGTTGGTATATATGTATAATGTTTATAATAATTTGTATCTATTATTACATTTGATTTACTAAAAATAGTTATTTAAGATTTCATAAGAATTTTTGGCGTTTGCCGTTTTGTATTCAATTTTTATTTACTTTTTGTCTTACGTTTTCAATATTAATTTATAAACCAAACCGTGAATTGTAAGCTTCAAGATCAAAAATTGGTAATGAAATAAGAATAAATTCTCAAGTTAATCAGTTGCTTTGATTTGAAAAGTACAAAAATTCATCCAGTATCATATACATAAATCAAAATAAAAAACTTATTTGATGCATTTCTTTGAATCATTCCGAAAACTAATTTTCACACACTAAACTTTGAACTAAAAAATTAAATTTGAATTCTACCACAAGGTTTTTACTTTATTCAAATTACGAACATATTTAATTCTATCCCTTTGGTAACTATCATTTTTATCTAAAATAATATAAAATTTCATAATAAACTATTTACAAAAATTATATACATTTCCATTACCACCTGCTTTTGATTAATTTGCAGTTTAACTTTTAACTCATGATTCTGTTGTAAAATTTCTTCTAAATGCGTTTTCCTTTACCTAAAAATTTATCATTTAGCTTGAACTTGATTCGTACATTCAAAATACGTTAGCCCTAAATAGTATTATAAAGCTCAAAATAAATGGTACATAACTGCGGAAACCCATTTAATGTTTCAGCAATTACAAAATTAGCTTACCTCATTATAGCTCTTAAAGCCACCTTACTTTTTAGATTGATATATCTTATTCCAACGCCTGTTCTGTTCCATTTCTTAAAGTTTACTATATAGTACTATTCTATTTACCAAAAATGTTCGTATATTTGTTAAATAAAATACATCCTAACTCCTGCAACATATATTGATGTTAATGTTACTTTTTTTATTGCAATTAAAAATAACATTTTGTATTTTTTTGTATCAATTAGTAGTAGTACACTACACTCCCAACTACTCAACAAAACTACAGTAACTAAGTAGTATGTAATTTGATAATATGTATGTAAGCGTCACGTAGTAATAGTAAATAGTTTACTTAAAAAATAATACCTTTAAACAATAAAGTAACTATTAGCATGTAAATATATTAAAAAGTAACTATAAATATATAAGTAACAATAAATGTTTATAATACTTTATAATTAACCTTTGAGTTTCTTTGGTTCCATTTGCAAAAATGGATACAACTTTTTGGTTATTTATTATTATATATTACATAAATTCATAGCAGGCAAATTCAAAAAATTTATTCGAAAAAAAAATTGGAAATTTTGAAGTTTAAGTTGACATGAAATTTTGACGTTTTTTAAATTTTTTTGTTAAAATATTTCGGAACCAAAATGGCGGCTCCCATTAACCAAAAAATTAAAAAACGTCAAAATCTAACACAATGTCAAAATTGTCGTTTGTTATTTTTAAATTTACCTGCTGTAAATTTCATTCCCAGCCTAGTACATTTTGTGATTTTAAATGTTAATTGGTTAGTTCAGAAAGTTTGATTAGGATAAAAAATATAAACTTTTCAACTCAAAAGTTTAAACAATTAATGATCAAAATTGCAAGGACTAAATACTACAACCAAAAGCATTAGCACCTTTAATTAATTATATAAGTTTAAATAAATTGAAAAGGCATTTATTTTCTTTTGATATATTTTATTTATTTATTTTTAATTAACAAAAATACAAAATTATAATAAAAAAATTGTATGGGGCCAAATTCCTATGGTTTGTTCTGTTTTTCACATTGGTCGAATTTAACAGTTGTGCAGCTTTTATTTTTGAAGTTTATAGAAATTGCACAGCTGTAAGCATTTAAAATAACAGAGCTGTAAGCTCTTTTCAATGCACTTTTCTTTCATAAAGTTTAGCAAGAGCTGGAAAAAACCAATTACATTTTCTATTTTTGGATTTCGTAGACATTTACATACGAAAGGTATCTATCTAAATTTTATAAATTATTCTAAAACTTTTAAATATTTAAGCATTAAAAGTACCACTCTCTGTTAAAGAAGGAAGGTCAAGTGAAAACACCACATGCAAATTTCCAGAAATTTCCATAAAAAGATTTCATGTGAGCATCTTGTCCAATCATAAATATTAAATTAAATACATATAAATTAATCTTCAATATTAATCAATATTACCTATATATTTCGAGATATATTTTTAACTTTACTAAAACCATAATTAATAAAACTTTTAAGAAAATGGTTCCTAGTACAAATAAAAAATCATATAAACTAAACTATTCATTACTTCATTGATAAAGCATCCTAAAATGAAATTGACTTATATAAGGATGGGTGGCATGAATTATTAAAAGAGAAGTTACTTTAAAGGATTTTTTTGTAGCTGAAAAACATCCACTATAAATTAAAACATAACATTATATTGTAAAATAACAATGTTTTTTGTTCATGTTAAAACAACATTTGCATTTTGTGGACCTAACTTACAATAATCTAGTAAATACTTACTAAGTATACACTTTTACTCGAACAAGTAAACAATATATTATATCCTGGATCCTTACTATATGGACAAGTTTATTAAACAATCCTAACTTCAACAACTTTAATAAATTGGATTATCAATATAAAAATGAAAAACCAAAAACTATTTGTTGTGGTTGTATTGCAATTAAAACAAGCCTGCCCTTCTTATTCTAATTAATTAATATTTAAAATACATAAATACATAATACATATATTAAAAATTTTCTTTCAATTCAATATTTTATTGAGGAATAAAGTTTAAAATTTTGTATAATTTTTATATAAATAATTTAAATTTAAAATAATATAGGTATATAAAGCTCGCTAAAAGTTTGTTTTAAATTATGCTTAAAAAATATTAACATTAAACTGATAAGACTTTCTGGTTTATTTACTATAATATGTACATATGTATATATATTAATTAATTAAGAAATTTAAGAAAAAATCACATTAATGTATGTATTTAAATATTTATATGGGTTGGTGACTAAATCCACAAACCGAAATCCATAAATAAAAAATCCATAAATTCAAAATTCAAATTGTGACAAGACTACAAACTGTATTAAAAAAAAAATTGCGATTAGAAGTAATATATTGCCCTTTCCCGAGAATATTCTGGAAAAGGGCGTAATCATGTTTGTTATGCAGTATGTTAGCCCTTGTGGATTTTTATTTTTTGGCAAAAATCACTATGGATTTTGTTTTTTGTGGATTTAGTCACCAACCCATTTATATTAGTACAAAACCAATAAATTATTTTGTATAAAAAACATTGAAAATAAAATTTAAAAAGTCAATTATTTATTTGTTTTATTTTAATTATTACTTTACAGGACCTAGAAATTAATATACCTAATTTAAATAACAATTTTATTTAAAAAATATCCCCAATTCGAAAAAAATATTTAATTTTTTATTTCACAAAATGTATTAGGCGCCCTTAGACATAAACTCATAGCATGTAAATTTAAAATTGGCAATTATTTTATTACATTTAATTCAAATTTTAACGTGACAGAAACTATTGACGTTTATTTCGGAAAGAAAATGGCAGCGCCCGCAATGTGACGTGGCAGCAATTATTGACGTTTATTTCGGAAAGAAAATGGCGGCGCCCTTTAAACGAAAAATTAAAAACGTCAATGTCATCTCAAAATTTAATTGATTGTCATAAATTTTAACCTGACAGTTGGCCATTTTTTTTTGTAAAATATTTTAAATTTACCTGCTGTAACCTTCAATCTCTGGGCGCCTAGTACCAGCGCCGGCTTGAACATTTGCGGGGCCATGTGCGAGGTTAACCGCGGGGCTATTTTTTTTATTAATTTGCTTTGCTTTTTTTCAACCTGAGACATTGGAATCTACTTAATAAATTACTTATATAAAATATGATTAACATCACATTGTTGCATATAGCTATAACCTATAACATATTTCAATAAGTTATTTACCAACTTGCATAACTTAAATAAAAATATACATAGCTATATACATATATATAACAATCTTCTATCAGTATTTTGAAAACTGCAATGCAATTATAACTTTGAAAAATGGAAATCATTAGTATCTTTATTTTAATTTTTTCATTAAAATAAAAACACAAATAATAAATTGTATGTACTTTTCTTTAAGTGAAACTAAAACTATATCTATGATAAATATCTATAATAAATTTGAATTTTCTTTAAAAACAGTTCGAATTTGAATTTCCACCAATCGGGAGCTACTAAATTTTTCCAATTTAAATTAACAAATATAATAATGTAAACATTTTTTTTTAGGTTTAAAAAGGCATTTTAAAAATTTAATGTTTGTGATATTTGTGTGATTTTTTTAATTGCCAAAAAAACAAAGTTCCAAAGTCTTTTGGTTTTCCAATATTTTTAAAAACAAAGCCAACTATGTAAATAAATTTGAATTTTCTTTAAAAACAGTTCGAATTTGTATTTCCACCAATCGGGAGCCACTAAATTTTTCCAATTTAAATTAACAAATATAATAATGTAAACATTTTTTTTAGGTTTAAAAAGGCATTCTAAAAATTTAATGTTTGTAATTTTTTTAAAATGCTTTTTTTAGAAAAAAAAAACTTTTAAAGAAACTGTTTCAATTGAAGGAAATTTTAATTGTATTGTGTAAATTTCTAATTTTTGTCTTGAATTTAATAATAATATTATATAAACTTTCCAAAGTGCGGGGCCTTCAAAAGTGCGGGGCCGGGTGCGGTCGCACCTTCGCACACCCTATCAAGCCGGCTCTGCCTAGTACATTTTGTGATTTTGAATTTTTTTTTTATTACTGTTTGTTTATTTTTGCAGATTGGGTCTTATTTTGAAATTAAGCGTTCCACAGTGTTATATTCCTAAAATTATATCTTTATTTATTAACTTTGTCTAATGAGCCCATTAATGAGTCCTAAAAATTATAAAAATCAAAGCAAATGATAATTATCATAACTTTTTAAGCTGTTATCTTCCGATGGCCCGTCGCTTCTCGTCTTAAAGATTTTTAATTATGGAACTGCAAGCAGATTAACTACAGATTCTTAACAGTAGTTTAATTACTATGGGTTGAACTCCTTATAATATAATGCATGTCAATTCTCAAACAATTCTTCATGCTATGATTAATAATTTTTTTTTTTTTTCCTGTTACTCCACTAGGGAGCATAGGGCTTCAACTTGAAGTCTCCATTCTTCTTTATTTCTTGCTACTGCTTCTATTTCGTTCCAGGAGCTCTCGCATCTGCTTATTTCATCTAGTACTGTTCTCCTCCATGTTGTTCTGGGTCTTCCTCTTGTTCTGGACCCACCTTGAGGGTTCCAACATAGCGCCATCGTTGTTATGCAATCTTCATTTTTCCATAGTGAGTGTCCAATCCATTTCCATTTCCTTCTGGTAATTTGCTTCACTATTGGCTCTTCATTTGTTAACTCACACAAGTCTGTATTCCTAATTCTTTCGGGCCAGAATATTCGGCATATTATTCTAAGATGTTTGTTGATGAAGACTTGTAGTTTATTCTTGATAGAGTTAGTTAGCAACCATGATTCGCTGCCATATGTTAATGTAGATATTACACATGACTTGAATATCATTAACTTAGTTCGTCTGGATATTTGCGAACTGTTCCATATGGGGCGAAGTCTTCCGAAGGCTGTTCGGGCTTTACCAATTCTGTTTTGAACGTCTTCACTAGTGCCGCCTGTTGGGGTGATGATACTGCCCAGATAACAGAAGTTAGTTGTGCACTCTATGTCGCGGACATCTAGCTTGATTGGATTATCATTTGGAAGGTGTATGTGCATTGCTCCGCGTAAGTATTCCGCGTAAGTATTCTGAAATTTAAATTTTGTGACATTTAATTTAATTTTGACCAATTTTGAAATTATGTTTGACAATTTTCACTCTTCTTACTTTTAAATTTTTAATTCATGGTACTCCCATCTAGCGGTGAAATTCTATTTCTTTTAAAGTTTAGTTCTAAAAATTTAAACTAAATTTTATAGCGACATCTATTGAATTTTATGTTAATCTAACTTTTTATATTTGAGACACTTGCTGTAAATTTTCAGTTTCTGGTGGCCTGGTAAATTCAATGAAATTTAAAATTTTGAGATTTTTTTCTTAACAAGTTTGATCAACAAAATCAATCTTATTTTATTAATCAATCAATCAGTTTTAGAGGGGAGTTATAATAAATACAAAACTCATTGATTAATTATTTTGCATTTACTAAAAATTTTATTTACCATAAATTAAAAAAGCTTAACTAATGTAATTTAAATAAAAAAATACTTTTGCCATTCATTCATTATTTCTTTTATACAAATTACACATAATGCGATCCAAGGACATGACAAATAAAATTGGGAAAAAATGAAATAAATCCAGCAAAAAAAAAATTAAAATCTTCATAAAAGGTTTTAATTTTTTTTTGAAAAATGTTTTATTGTAATCTTTTGAGAATTCAATTTTCCAGGAAGTCAATATCTGATAGAAATACAAGCCTAATTAAGTAGATTAATACAATTTTTAATTATTATAAATTAAATTATTTCTATCTTAACTTTCTTTGATTATTATTCAATATTTGTTTAATATGAAACTCTTTAAGTTCCAGATATTGAAATAGGATTTTAGAATATTCTTTAGGTGTTTAAATAAATATGTATTAGGTTCTTTTTTTTTTATCCTTGGTCTGTCTCTAAGGTCTAAAATAAGTTGTGAAAAAACAAAAAAAAAAAACATCATGCACAAGACTTTTTAGAACTCTGTGTTTGTTTTTGATTCCTTCCATATCAGTTGCTGTAAAACTCAAGCACCAGGGCCCTATTGGCCAACCACTTTTCATGTATATGCACATAAATAAAAAATAAATTTATTTCACTGCTGGGCTCACAATTTTCAAAAGAATAATTTTTATTAATATCGATCAGAATCGAAAAGTAAATTGATTTAGCTATGTATGTCCGTCCGAATTTAATACTCCTATTATTACTATATTTTGGATAGTATACAAACATAATAAATATAATTTAAATTAATAATATTAATAATTTAACAAAATAAAAATAACAAATAAAAAAACCATTTAACTGCCATTTAAAACTAAGATTTAATGAACAATTACTTAACTTAGTTTGATTATGCCTAACTTAGTTTGATTATGAATAGAATTATTATATGTATTCTATATTACGCAATACTGTTGGAAGATTGTTGAATAATTGCAGATCTATGTAAAATAAGTTTTGGATGTTGTTTTGCCTAAATAGAGGGAGTCTGAATAAATTTGCAGGACGTAAAGTATAATTTATTATTGTATTGTAGCAACATAATTCATGAAATTCGAAAAATAATCTGATGGAAACATGTGGTTTTTCATTTTAAAAATAAATATTAAGACATTATATTGTAATCTTTGGTGGACAAACATCTTTTTCAATTCTCCGAGCATATAATGAATAATAGTTATTCTATACTCCTTCTTAAGATAATTCGTATTGCTTTATATTCTCTTTACATAAAAAAAGCAAGGAAGTACAATATTTAAGATGTGGTAATATAAGTAATAATAGCTATACAGGGACAGAAATTTTGTAAATCAAATGATAATTTGCAAAGTAATAAGTGGTTGTTGTGCAATAGGGTCCTGGTATGCGTATGTCTGTATCAAGAAAAATATAATGTAAAAGCTAAAATAATTGCAACACAAATTTAAAAGTTCTTAAATAATCCAGATTTAATACCACCAATTAATTTAAGTGTTTGTTTATTTAGATGTTAATATTAATTATAAGGTTCATGACTTCTATTTAATAAGTACGTCTACAGTCTTTGCTTACATTTGACATTAAAATGGTTGGAATGTACATGTTTTAGAACTTGATTTAGATAAAGAATTTATATCAGCACTTTTATTTCTACGGTATCGTTCTACGATCATTCAAGGTAATTAAAATTGTACACACTTCAGTTGAAGAGTGTGAAATATTAATAGTTTAAGCCGATTCCCTTATAAAGCAGTGAATTAACATCAACTTTGGAAATGCCTATTCTTTTGAATTTCAAATTAAATTAATTTAAATGTAATTAGGTAGGTGTTTTAATTTAAAGTATTTCTTCAGAGGCGACAAATATGTGTATATTTTGTGGTTTAAAAATTGGATTTAGAAATTTAATTACCTATTTAAAAAATAAAGAAAAAATAGTTATTAATACAAAGGTTTATTTATATATATATATATTTTTTAGTTATTTATTGTTTTTTTTTTTTTCAATTGTTTTCATTTATCTTTTTTTTTTGTTTTAAATACAATGGTTTATTTTAATATATATATTTTTGTGTATATAAATATGTTTAATGTTTTTTTTTCAATAATTTTTTGTATTTTTTTTTTTCTACTAACATTTATGTTGATTTTTATTTAATGCTATAGTTAGTAATATTTAAATGTAATATAAGTGGTATTTTATTATATTTTCTTTTTATTTATTTATTTATTTTTTTTTTAATTTTTTATTATTAAATTTGCCATAATATATAGTTGTGTTAATTTTTTTTTTTTGTGTTATTTACTTTTATTAAAGTTATTGTTTAAATCACGTTCTAATCGTTACTATTTTTATAGAAATATATATATTTATATATTCTTATTGAAATATGTATATATATATATATTATTATTATTATTTTCTAAATTACATGTTCAGTTTTTTTTTTTGTATTTTTATTTTTTAAATAAAAAATAGTTGATTTTCCTTTAATTTTTTTTGATTACTTTATTAGGTTATTTATTTTTTATATAAATTAACTTAACTCTTGAATTATTTTTTTATGTATATTTTTCTTTTGAAATATATTTATATAAATATATCGTATTCTTATATACATGAAATTAATTTAGATAATATATTGTTGTATGTATATATTATAATCTACATAAGTATACTGTTTATTTATAGATGAGCGTAACTTTAACGAAACTTGAGTTAATCTTTGAAAAACGTTAAATTTCAAAATTTTTAAATGTAAAAATATAATAGGAATTTTTTTTTAAAATCAAAGCACAGCTCTGTAATCTCAAAGCAAAATGTTGTATGAAGTTTATTAAGGAGCTTAACACTGTTAAGTTACTTGCATCGAAATTAAAAAATTTTGAGTTAAAAAAAAATTTATGCAAATACTTAGTAAATATGAAATATCTGGGAGACAAATGGTATGCGACAACCATTTTGAGAAATCAATAAATGATTTAGAATAAAACACATACAATAATAAAAATAGGTTGCAAAGGGTGTACAGAAAATTGATATTGAAATTTTTTTTGGAATCATCCAAAAACTGAACTTCTTTTTTTTTTCACTAAGAAAATATCGTTAAAAGTATGTTACTGTTTCTTCAGGGTAATCGGTTTTGAAAAAATTCAACATTAGCCTTTCAAACAAATTCCGATGATATGATTTTGCTTTAAGAAGTCAATTGTATATTGAAGGCTGTTATTTTAAGACAAGCTATGTTGCCTAAATAAATTAATTAAACATATAGATTTAAAATAAATAATTGATTTAGATGTATTAGATACACTCCTATTAGGTAAGTTACTTATTTAAACTTTACAGGTTTAGTTGCGTTCATTATTGAATTAAAATTGAAAATTATTTAATTTAGACCAATAAAAACTATAAAGTTTTGAAAAATCAATTGATTTGCTTCGGTTTTAAAATTTGGCGATTCGACAGAAATTAAACACGCTTATCACGTTTAATTAGATGGTTGGTTATAAATTATTTGGTTTATTAATGTTAACCATATACATTAAGTTGAATTCAAAAAAGGAATAAAACAATTTTTGTTTAAACTAAAATTTTAAAGTATAATTGAGTAATTTATTAAAGTAAATACCAATAAGAACAGCTTTTATAAAAGAAAACATTTTTAGCCAAATAGTTTTATATCTACTATGTATTAAAACTTTTCTCATCTATTGTATTTATAAATTTAAATTATTATAATATATATATTAACACAAATATATTGTATATTATATTATTTATAAGTTTTGTATATTTCATATATCGTATTTTATTATTAAACTATTTATTTCCTTCTATACAATTTGTTTTACAAACATTTTATTTCATTTTACTCATAATAATAATTTTATTTTTTAGTTAAAAATTTTTAAAATACTAGTTTAGATATGGCAGATTGTTATTTTATATTTTATATATTTATATATATATAGTTTATTTTTAATGTCCTTTCTTCATCTATTTTTTATTTTTTTATTTAATATTCTTTTTCTTTTTTGTATGTTTTTGTTAAAGTTAACATTTTTTGTTAAGTTTTTTTTTTTAATTTAATTATATTAAATAGTGTTATATATAAAGTTTTGCTTGATGTGTGATCTATTGTTTTGAGAAAGACTTTAGAAATTCATTTGATTTTTAAAAATAAAAAAAAAACGTTTTAATAAAAAAAGAATTTATTATCGCTTGGGTATGAACGCAGCACTTTCAATTAGTATTAATTGAATTTATAATAATAAAATTCTACGAACATACTGCGTGTTGTTTTTAACTTATATCTGATGGGATGATGATTTTTAAACAGTTTGTATTACCTAAGGATTTGTTGATAAATCTTTAATTAATCATTAATTAAATAATTATTAAAATGTACTAAAATTTCAGAATTAGAAAAAAGAGAGATAAATTTTTTAATGTAACATTATAATTAAAGGCTTTTCAAATGTATCCATTGGCCACCAAATTGATAGTTCTTCTTAAAAAATAAAAAAAGGTTTTTTTCAAATTAATTGTCTTTGAGTTTCTTAAGTTTATCTAGCTTAAGAAATTGTACTTTATTTTCTATTGTGTAAGTTGTAAAAGATTTAAATGTGCAAAAAAAAAAAACAAATATTCTAATAAATTATACCTATACTAATTTTGTTAGTGTTTAATTCAATTTTATTTGATACTCTCATTTTGAATAGCAATTTTAATTTTTATTTTATATAATAATATTATTTGTACTGTAATAGCAAAATAAGTTGATTATTTTTATAACATTTTAATCCCAAAATTATTAATTATGGAATAGTTTAATTTTGTATTGCTATAATATATTATATAATATATACATTACTTTATTGTAATTTAAATTATTGTTGGTTTGATTTTGTTTGATTTTATTTTAAATAAATACATATTTAACGTATATAATTCTAATATATTAATAATTTTTACATTTTAAAAGCGTACTTGTTCTAGACTGTTAATATTTTTATTATATTAATTTGAATTAATATTATTATTATTATTTATTTAAGATTGAATGAATTAAATTGAATTGAATTAAAAATGAATTTATAAATTGTTATTTCAACCTAAATTTTTTAAGAACCTGTTAGGAATTTTCAAAAATTAATCACTAATGTTTTATTTTATTTAACTCAAGTAGAACTGAAATATTCCTCAAATAATTATGAGAATGGAATAATGAGGTGAACGTTAAAAACACTTTAAAATATAAGTATATTATTTATTTAGTATGGATATTTTCAAAATCAAGAAGGGATTTAAACTCAAAATATGTAATGTAATTATTTAGATATATTTCAAGATTATTATATAACACTATTTATAATTTTTTAAATTATTTATAAATTTAATAATATATTATTGTAATTTTTTTTTTACATAATATATATAAAAACTATTGTTGATTTAATGACTCTATTTAATCCATATTTTTTTTTTATTATTTTTTAATTAATTTTTTTCTTTTCTAATTTATTCTTACTAACTTTAATATTTGCACTTTTTTTATTTAATTTTCTTAAGAATGCATATCTATATTTATTCTATTTATATATATATATTATTTATATGTATATGAAATTAATAATATTTATAAAGTATTAAATTTAACAGTGGTGTTTTGATATATATTTTTTCACTTTTTTTTTAATTATATTTTTCATTATGAATTTTTTTTTTTTCTTTTCAGTTTATTTACTAAAATTAAATTTTATTATATGCTACAATTATTAATATGTTAAATAATGTTTATACAAATTATATTTTGGAAGTACCTAATTTTCATTTTAAAATTACATTAATATTAAGTTTTATTTTGTGTTTTTTTATATTCATATTAATTTGTTTTATTTTTTTTCTATTTGTATTTTAAATTTTAGTATACTTTCATTAAAATTATTTCAAATATATATATATTATATTTTTTTTATTTATTTTACATTGATTTAGTTATTATAAGAATAATATAAAATAATAAAATTATTACATTAAATATAAATTATCTGTAAACGGAAGTGTTGAATATAAGGTATAACTCAGTCTAAATATATTATTAGGGTTTTTTTTTTTAATTTTCAATTAATATTTTTATATTTAAATTGTTGCAGCAAACATTTAATTTAATATTTTAATATAAATCAACTACTAATAAATTATGCAACTGTGAATTAATTTCAAACATAATGTGTAGAGACATTTTCTTTGAAAATTGTGCGACATTTATTTTTTATACAAAAAACTGTTTTCATAAGATTAAACTTATTTAATGTTTGAAAAAAGTCATGTTTTTTTATTTAAAACAAATTTGTCTTTTGAGAAATATTAAAGTTTGCCAGCATCAATATAAATTTAAAAAAAAAATTGGCTGATTTTATTTAATTGGATCGCTAACATTTACATTAATAAAAAAAAAAAGTTTTAAGCAGGTTCAAAAACAAAAAAATTTAAAAATAGTCCAAACCCCGTAAAACTTTAATATTTTGTTAAGCTTAAGACAGGGTTCAAAATTTTTTTTTGCATGAATAAGGAAAAATTTTATTTTTAAATAAAAATAATTTAAACAATTCGTTAAAATTCATTAAAAAAGATATGTTTTTGTTAAGTATTCTATAAATACTATGTTATACGTACATTATGTACAGATGTGTCAATTTATTCCAAAATGTTTCCTTCTTATATATTTGCAACCTTTTTGTTTGTGTTCTTTAAAGTTTTACTTAAAAAAATATAAACATATATATATTGATGTTAAAAGGGCTAAAATTGAGTCAAGTTGGTAGATTTTTTAATTATTTTATTAATTTAAATGATTTTATTTTATTTTAGAGTATATTTTTTTTCTTTTTACATTTTTTTTGTATATATACATTTTAAATGTTCATAAGTATCTTGTACATTATTTAAAAAAGAAATTTCAAAATAATATTAGTGCAAAGTTAGATTTTTTTTTTTAGAAAAACCAATTTTTTTTTAGATAAACATTTTTGTAGTTTTTAATATTATGTAATCGTAATTAGAAATAGAAAGTCTTTTAATGAACGTTTATTATGGCTCTTAAAAATTTTTTAATAGAACTTTTTTATACTAAATTTAATTTTACATACAATTGGGTGTAAACTTTTTTTTTTAATATTAGTATTTTTTTAATAAAACAAAAAGAATTGAAAGATAAGTTCCAAGTTATATCCTTATAAAATTTTGAATTCTAAGAAAAAGAATTTGGTTTTTATAATTGTCTGTCTTTCTCTTTTATAAATGGATAAGGTCACTTTCAGTAATTTGTACTTAACTATTTTTTTAATTATTTTGGTGTTGTATGTTCCGGTATTGCTCTTATTGCTTCTTCTTAACATATTTTGTTGTTATTTTTTTCCTTTTTATTTTAAAATAATGCAAATGAATATCAAAAAAATACTCTTTTAAATTTATAAAATCCGTCATAAGTTGATTGCAAATCACAAATCAAAAATTGTTTTTTTTTTGGAAAACATGTTAAATAGAAAATTTTTATATAATTAATAAAATAATGGAATTAGTATGCGCAAAAATATGCAGAAAAAATTTTTTTTTGGTATTAAGTGTTTTTTAAACCCTTTTTTTGCAGCTTTTGTGATTAAGTGTTTAAATTTATCGAAAACTCAAAGAAAATATAAAATTTTTAATGAAACGTTATTTCGATTGATTAAAGTAATAATATTACAAAATATTGCACATGTTACGTTACTATAACGTTTTATTAATGTTTTATTTTTTGTTGTACAGCTAAATCTCTTATTAAAAGGGTAAAAAACAAAAGTAAACCACCATATTGAACAATTTATTTAGTAATTGTTATATGAAGAATTTTATTTTCAAAATTTTGTATACAAATTTTGCCTTATATAAAATATTTTTATTTTGACTATCAACTTATCTTATGACAATAATATGTTTAAGCATAAAACAAAATACAATTAATGATTTATTATAATTAGCAATCAATCTACCAACTTTTAGTTATTTTTATTTAATTCATTATTTATTCTTCTCAATCATTTAGCAATTTATATGTTATTTTTATGTATAATTTACCATCAATGGTACAAAAAAAGTTCTTTTTGACAATTAGTATTTAATCTTGTTTTATAAATAAAATAAAATTTAATTCTAAAAAATTAATATAATATTATCCATTTTAAAATTATATTAAAACAATATAATAACTTATGATAATGTAATGATAATAATAATAATAATAATTGCAATAATAATAATTATAATAATAAAAATATAATAATTATAATAATGTATAACTAAATAACTTAACTGTTAGTATGGCTGTCTTAAAATCACATGCTAATTTTTTTTTTTAATTTTTAAAAGAAAAGAAAAATATTATAAAAAAATGAATATATAATTATAATAAATGGAGTTTTTATTTCTAATCTGATTTACTAACATAATTATATTTTATTTTGTTTTACATTTTTAAATTTCCTTCACTTATTTTAAAGTAAACATTGTGCGTGTGCTTTATGTTTTTAGACATGTCTTAAATAAATTTATGGTTAAAAAGTATTAAATAATATTTAGTAATTATTATAAAAAAAAAAAAAAATTAAAATAATAATAATGATAATAATAATAAAAATAGTAAAACTAAAATTAATAATATTTATAAAAAAGACAACAAAAAATTAACATTCAAATGAAACTTCGCTCTAGTTTCTATACATAATATATGATTTACAAATATGTATGTATACAATAATTTTTTTTTTAAATCTTAATTAATGTTAATTTTTCTTATTAATGTCTTCAATGTGCTATTACATATTTTATTAATATTTTTTTTTTTTATTTTAACGTTAAAGCTTACTTTTATATATTGCATATTTTTAGGCAACATTTTTTTTTTATTTATTTTATTTTCAAATAGTTTCATTTTTATTTTGTTATAAGGCGTACAAATTAAAAATTTTTGGCAAAAGTTCAGAATAGCATTTAGAAATAGTACAGTTAACTAAGGAAAAATCAAATAATTTAGTTTTATGTATGATAATTGTGGCAAACAAAAGTTTTTAAATGTTAAACTTAAAAATACAAAAAATTGGATGCACTGTACATACATCATATATTTTTATAATGTAATATAATATCTTATTGTAATTTTCTGTCTATTCTGATCTTTCTACAAAATTTTTGTGTTTATTTTTTATTACATAGTTTTTTAGGAATTCTTTTTTTTTTTGTTATAAAAAAAATAATTAATTTTTAAAAAAAAAGAGTGTCAAAAAATTGTTATATTGAAATTAAACAAAAATTTTACTTAAAACTGATTAACATTTAAATAAAAAGAAAAATTAAATAATTTCTAAACAAACATTTAAGAATAATAATTAATTATTTAATTAAAAATTCATTATTAGCACATTTAAATTTAAATTTATAGGATTTCTCCTTAAAAATTAAACAAGTTTTTATTAATTCATGTAATTTTATAATTTTGAATTTTTTTTTTTTTTTTCTTAAACTTAAAACTATTATTTTAAAGGACGCATTATGTTTGTATTTTATTTTTTAATTCTTTTTTGAAGTATAAAATTTAATTTTTTGTTTTTCTCTTATTTTACATTGTGTTTTGTTTTTTTTTTTTTCTATAAACAGAATATTTTTTAATATAATCATGTATAATTTTTGAGTTATTATATAAAAAAAACAACATATAAATAAAAATCGCTCTATGACACGGATGGTTCATGATTTAACGAAATTAGTTTTCCTACAAAATTGAATCATTTAGTTTAATTTATATTTTTTTTTCGTTTCTTAAATTTTAACTTCAGATTTTTGATTTTCCGTGCAACGTTTTCACTGCATAAATTGAGAGATGATTGTATTGAATTTTTATACCTTTTCTTTTGAACTAAAAATGCTTAAAGATTTTTAGAAGAGTATTTAATAACACATGAATCAGGATATTCATTTGTAGTTTCCTTTTTTTAATTGAAATTTTATAATTTATTTGAAATGATATAATATTTCATCTTCTTATTGGCAGCTCATTTAAGGGTAAGTTTCCTTTTAAAAAGTCTTTTAATTTGACAAGTTTTTGATCTTAAGTTTTAAGAATTGAGCGATAAGATGACATTTCTATTAGATAATCACTAGATAACGAGTGCGCAATCTTTTCTGTGATTTAAAATTTAAATAAAATTTAATTGTTTTTGCTCGAAACAATTGACAGTAATTATAATTAATAAACTTATTATATTAACTGTATACTTCTTTTTTAAAAATAAATTGAATAATATTAGTATTCAATTGAGCTCCATAATCAATCGAATTATTTTAGCTTGTATCAAAACTAAGCGTATTATTGATGTACAACTATTTTATGAAAAATAGTGACATATTTTATAAATAAAATAAAATATATAATTTACTCAATTTTTTGAAATTAAAATATCTATGATTAAGTATGTCACATGTATCGGTGGTGTTCCTCTTATAGAAAATATAAACAGTATAGATATGGTACATCACATGTCCTCATTTCGTACTACAATTGGAAACATTCAATGAAAAAACCTTTCTCTTCTATTAATTACAAAATCTTTCTTTTCTCATTAATTAAAAAGAAATTCAATATAAGAAAAACAATTTTAGCAAAATTTATCTATTATAAATACTTATATTTTCTTATATAATTAATTTTCTTTAAAGTTTATTGTTTCTTTCATTTTCTATTACAATATGTAGGTTGTTTATATCTTCATTCAATTTTTTATTTTTTTTTTCAATTTATTATAATTTTTTTTTTTTTGATTTTACAAACACTTTTTTTTTTTTTATTTTCTTAACATTTTTACAAACAATATAATATTATTTTTATTTTATATTTAATTTATATTTAAGTTTGTATTTTTAATTTCCTTAATTTTTTTTGTTATTATATTTATATAATATGATAATTTATAGGATCGAACAGGATCTGGACTAGCCATAACTGTTTAGTTTAGTATATACCAATCTATTATTTATCATGTGCTATAGTTATATTAACATGTCCTGGTTGTTGTAATGCTATTGATGGATGTAAATTTCTTTCATGTATTAGAACACGATCTTGAAGGACTCTCCCATGGAGAGTACCACGTTCTAAAACGATTGTTGATTTATTTTCATTTTTAAATTTGTCGGTTGAAATCTATTTTTTTATTCGATTTGTTTTAATTTTTTTTTAATACGATTTTAAAAATTTTTTTTTTTTTTAATTTTGCGTTTATTATAATATTATTTTACCATTAATAATTCGTTCTTGTAATGCTCGATCCTGTATTGCTATTCGTTCTTGTAATGAACGAGCACGTTCATGTATTGCACGTTCTTGCATTATACGATCATTAATGTTCATACTGTTTGCATCATTTAGGGCTAGAAATTAATTAAAAATAAATATTATATATTTATTACGAAATGAAAAAAAAGTTAAAAATGTTTACTTAAAGTTGTTGTTTGTCGAGATCCTTCTTGATTATTTAATCCGATTGTCCTAGAATCGCTTGGAGATGACATCTGTGAAACGGCTGGAGATGAATTGATGTTGTTTAAATCTGATACATATCTATAAGTGTAATAAATGTATTTTTTACAAAAAAAAAAAAAAAAAAAAAAATAAAAAAAAAATAAACCAACCAAAGGAAAATAATATATAAACGTATTAAAATAAAAAAGAAATTGTAAAATTGAAATAAAAAATATTTAAATTAAATTTTTTGAATTTATAGATATTCCAACCTTAAATCACAAACTTGTGAGCTATTCGAATCATAAACTTCACCAGATTCTGGTGTATTACTTGCACCAGATGCTACATCATTTATTGTTTGTATACTATTAGCTGTCGTTCTTTCTTGTCGATGAACACGATTATGATGCCTTAAAATATTTAATTTTTATATTTAATTATTAATTCGCTTAATTTATTATATAAAATATGTATGTACCTTATTAAATATGAATCACGTATAAATGTTCTTCCGCATACATTACATTCAAAATTTTGACCAGCTGAATGAGTACGAATATGGACTGCAAATTGAGTTTTACTAGTAAATGTCATCGAACAACGATCACAACTTAATGGTTTTTCAGAAACATGAGACCATCTATTACATTAGGAAAAAAATATATAATATTTATATTTAATTTATAAATTTTTAATATTTATTTTAATATAATTATAAAAATTGAATGTCAATTTAATTAATAAATTTATCAAAAATAAGTTAATTTAATTATAAAAAAATATAAAACATTTTAACGAACCTGTGTGCTGTCACGTAACTTTTAACAGCGAACGTTTTATTACAAATATCACAAGCATACGGCCGTTCACCTGTTTAAAATAATAATTAAAACATAATTTTAATAATATCTTTTTATATCCACTTAAGTATATACATATAAATATATTTTTTAATTTTAAAATAAATTTAAAGAATCAGAAACATTATACATTTATTTATTTGCAATTTAATAATAGAAAAATTATATATTCATATTAATATTTTTCGATCAGAATAAAATAAATTTAAAAAAATTGTAAAAATGCAAAAAAAATTAAAAAATAATTAAAAACATTAAACATTATTACTATAATTAAGCGTAAAATAGACTTTAAAATATTAATATACATATAATTTTTTTTTAAACTATGTTCTAAATAAAAAAATTAAGGTGAACTGTGGGGTTAATTTTTATAATGTGAACTGTTGTACTAGTTTTAAAGTTCTATAACTTTTTTGGTATTAATTTAAATAAATAAAATATAAATAAAAAAATATTAAATTATAATGGAAAACATCATTTACAGTTGGTTAAAAAAATCTTTAAAATTTTGTTTGTTTGTTATAAGTAATGGTTTTTAGTCTTTTCTTTATATTATTATTTTGTTTTTTTTTGTATAAAATCAAATTGTTCAAAATACTTCTTTTTAAAAATCAATTATCTTTAAAAAGTAAATGTATATCAATAAAATATTTAATAGTTTTTCATTCATGATCGAAAATTATTAATATTAAATATTTTTATTTGTTAAAATTAATAAATTTTTTATTTTCAACTAATTTTAAATAAAAAGCTATTGAAAATTTTCTATTTTCTAAATTTTAAAACAAAAAAAAAAAAAACCTGCCTGTATGAATTCTTTTGTGTATATTTAGGGTCGATTTTTGAGTAAATCTTTTGCCACATACTTCACAAGAGAATGGTTTTTCACCAGTATGCATTCGCGTATGTATATCTAGGTAGGTTTTCCGATAAAATGCTGCAGGACACTGTTCACACTGAAATGGGCGTCCCTGAACTATATATACCACCACAGTAATATACATTTATGCCACATAATAATGTATTTATCATTATTATTATTATTTTAAGTTTTTTTTTTATAAATATTAAATAAAAAAAAAAATAAAAAATATATAATTAGTTATTTTTTAACGTATTTTTGTTGTAAAGTTTTCAATATTTTAATTTTAAATTGGAAACAATCAATTTTTACTTTCAATTATTTCGAAATAACGATTAAAAACTTTTAAAAACCTTTAAAAATAATATTAAAGTTTTAAAACTATATTATGTTTCATTTAAAATTGATTATTCGTAATTTAAAATTGAAATAAATACGTAGTTGTAGAAAATTTTTATTATTAATTGAAATGCAAATATATCATTTATAGACTAAATAAATGCTTTGTAGTAATGCTTAAATCAATTAATATTTATTAATATAAAAGTTAAATGTTCCGATTTTTTAAATTAAATTTGTTCTAAATTCTAATTTGATTTTAGATTTTTCTGTTATATTAATATTGTCGTAAAAATTTTTGAAATTTAGCATTTATATAGTCATTAAAATTTAGAAATCAAAAGTATCAAATGGATTATGTTAATTTCGTCGAAATTACAACTTTTATAAAACTTTTAATTTTGCATTTTCCATAGGTACATGAAAAAGTGCGTCACGGAAAATTCTGATTCTAATTATCGAAACTTTACTCAATTCTATCAAGCTTAATAAAAACAATATTGTATTGTATTGTTAACAATATTGCATCCTACTTTCATTTGCCCCATTAACGTTACAAAGAAAACTAAATAGATAATGATAATATATTTGTCTTAAAAAACCCTTAATATTATGAATAATTAATTTTCCTGTACACAAACCCTCCAAAAAATCTAATGTTTGTAGTACAAGTTTAAAACACACTTAATAAAAAAATATTTAAATTATAATGAATTGTATCAATTGAAATATATACTTATGTGTCAGAAAACCGAATATTATTTATAGCATGAAACCACTTCTAAGTTTTTTTATTTTCGACGAATTAATCATAATCCGAATTAATCATAATTAGTACTTTTAGTGATATAAAATTAATATATATAGTATTAAGTATATTATATAATTGAATGAAATTTTCAAAAATACAAGATTCAAAATATTTCTACACAATTAAAATTCCAAGTTTTTCTTTTTAAAATTTTTTTTTTATTTAAGTTTAAAAATTCGAAAATTTTAAAAATCCCAACCAACCTCTGCTAATTGAATTGAATTAATTACTTTTCCTTTTTTTTAATTTGTAATTTTTCATATAAAATTTTTTCAATAATTTTTCTTTAAAATGCTTATCTTGCATTTTTGATTTTCAAACAATTCAAATTTTTTAATTTTTGTTAAAAATAATTACTGATCGAATTAAAAATCCTCAAGATATTATTAATTTATTTAAATTCTTTTACATTTTGTTTAATAATTCTTTTAAATATTAATTGAAATATTTAATTTTTGTTCTTTTATGATGAAGATGCAAAATGTCAAATGCAAAATGTCAGACGTAAAATATATATTATTTGTTGTTCAATTTATCAACGCACCCTCAACGCAACACTTTATTTTTTTAAACTTAATTAAATTATAATTATTAAATAATATATATATAAATATAATTTTTATTATTAAGTAATTTTTTTAATTTAATTAATTAAATCTAATTTAAAAAATCAAAAAAATATTTTTTTAATCTGTTTTGAAATCATTTAAATGTCATGTTGAATGAAGTTTATTTTAAAAAAGTGTTGCCGTTTATGTTTAAAAAAAATTAATAAACAAAATTGAAGTTTTTTAAAGTTAAAAAAAATTTAGAAAAAATTATGAAATTGTTTTGAATTAATGAGATTTAAAGTAATGTGAATTTAATGTAAATAAATATGATTGTTGAATTTAAATTATGAACTTAATTTTATTTAATTTATTATTTTTTTTATATTTGCAATCAGCAATTATTTTTTTTTTTTTTAATATTAATAAATTTTTATTTTTCTTCTAATTTTGAATGTTATATGCATTTTATAATTTTTATTTTATAAATTTTTTTGTTTTTTTTTAGTATTAATATAAATACCGGATGTATGACTGAGCATATGTAAATTCAATGCACACTTCTGTGAGAAACTTTTTAAGCATGTTGTACACTGAAAAGGTCTTAGACCTAGATAAAAAGAAGATCGAATAAAAAAAAGAGAAGAGAAAAATAAAAGAAAAATAATGAAAAATGACAAATTTTTAATTTAAGAAAAAAAAAATTAGCAGAGGAAGATTTTTTTTTTTTTTTTCATTTCATTTTTTTTGTTTTTGATTTTTTTTTAATTTTTTATTAAAATAAATAAATTAATTGGAATAAAATTATTTAATTAGATTTTATTTATAAATGAGATAAAAAAAAAAAATAATACGAAAAATTAAATTCAAAAATAAAAACTAATTTTAAAAAGATTGTTTTTTTTTTTTTTTCTAAAATTTTTTCTTTAATTTTGTGTTTTTTTTTTTTTTTAATAATTTGGAAGAAAGTATTTTTTATTTATTATTGATTTTATAATTTTTCATTTTTTATTTAATTTTAATTGTTGTTTTATATATTTTTTTTTTTTTTTTGTAATAATTTTTCTGGTATTTCATTTTTGCTTGTTTTTTTTTATTAAAAAATAAAGGAAAACCATTATCCGTATTTATTAGGAAATTTAGAAAATGAAATTTTAATGAAATAAAAAATATTATTTTAAATATTTATTGCAAAATTTCTGATTCTTTATTTTTTATTTATTCAATTTTTAAAGTAAATTTTTTATATTTATTGTAAAAATCCAAATTTTGAAAATTTACTATCATTTGTTAATTTTGCGTTTTTGTACTACACAAAAGAAATGGTTATAAGAATCTTAAAAAAGTATTTACTTGTGTACAGTTATCTATAAGTTTAGTTATATTGTGTGTGTGTGTGGTATCATTTTGTTAAAATAAAAAAATAATGTTTTGGTGTGTATAATTTTGATCGTTTAATCTACAGAATATTTTATTTCTAATATCTATTGTATTTTAGTTTAAAAATATCACATATCATTTAAATATTTGTTTTAATCAATTTTGTGGATTTTGAAATGGATTTTATTTTTAATTTATCTATTTAAAATATTAAATGTGTATTTGTTTTAAGCGCTAACTGTTCAACTGTTAGGCTAATAAGCCTGTCAATACCATAGGTACATGTTGGAACAGGGGGTCATATTATATTCGTGTTATTAGAATTGGTCTTATTGAATTCCACATACAATTTAAACATGAGATAGTACTAGGCTTTATGACATGTAGAAAGGTCTTAGATTTTCAATATTTACAATTCTATTTTTTGTTTTATATTGTAATATTTTATATTTAAATTATATGGTATTCTATATCTGTGAGTTATATTATTAAATTGAATTATTTGTTTATATTTTGCATTTGTTTATATTTTTATATTAAAGTATTTTTTATTAAAGATTTATAATTATTAATTATTGATTATGCCATTGATTTGAATCCAATGGCGAATGGTAGCTGAGTCGAGTCGAAAACCAGAAAATTTTTTTCACTTTCACTAGAATTCGAACTCGGGCCCTTCCGCATCAAAGGTCGGCACTCAACCACTGTGCCACCCAGCTTAAATCTGAACACAGAATGGAATATTCTTTTACTTTTATTAGAGTTCGCATGGAATTTGGAAATTCACAAGTGATTTAATAATTAAAAAGACTGTATATTCATAAAATAATCTTACTTTTTACAAGAATTGTAAATTACAGTTAATACAAAATTCATTTTCATGGATTTGAACTAATTAATCAAAATATATCTTTAAATACATCTTTTTAATAACATTAATGTTTAATTTTTCAAATTTTTTATAACATTGATAATATATATAAAATAAAACCATTTATATTAACACTAGATTTTGTTTGAATATTGTATCACAAAAAATGTGAGTGTGAGTGGGAGTGTAAAAAACTAAATAATTTTTTAAGATTCTTATTTTAAATGTACATTTATAATATATAATTTATTGGAATATTATATTTGTTTTTGTTTTTTTTCCCTATTTTAAATATACATTTTTTTCTTATTATCTGTTTTTTTTTTAATTTGATTTTTTTTTTTTTTTTTTTTTTAAACTGACCTGTATGAATTCTTTTGTGTATATTAAGTGTAGATCGCTGTGAAAATCGTTTTAAACATACATCACATTCAAATGGTCTCTCGCCAGTATGTGTACGTTGATGAATATCCAGATATGGCTTCCGGCAAAATGCCGCCGGACATAATGTGCATTGAAATGGTCGTATCCCTACTGTTTATGCAAAAATAATATTTGTACAACAACAAAAATAATGTCAGTTTATTTTTGTATTTTAATTTGAATTTTTTTTTTTAATTTACTTTTTATTTTGTATTTTTTTTTTTTTAAATAATAAAATCCAATTATTTTTTTTTTAAATTTTTTTTTTTTTACTTTTAATTAAAAATATTTTGTTTTTGTGAACAAAATTATAAATTAAAGAAACAATTTAGAATTTTTTTTTTTTTTTAAATAAAAAAAAAATAATAAAACATAAAAAAAAATAAAATCAAAAAATAAAATATAAAAGATAAAAAAAAAAAATAATTTAAATAAAATATAAAAGAAATTTTGAAAATAAAATATTTAATTTTACTCAGAAAAATGTGATTTTTCATTTTTAATTTCAGTTTAATTTGTTGTAATTGAATCGCAATAACTATACATATATATATATAAAAAAAAAACAACAGTACATATTTACAAAGAAACTAAAGTTCGATTTCAATTTACAGAAGTTGTTGAAAATATAAAAAATTATATTTGAACATTTTTACAATGTGTTTTGGTATAAAAACTAACGAGAGTTAATAAAAATTTACCATTGGACACATAAGGACGAATACTTAATAATATTCATAAGATTTGTACAATTTTGTTTAAAAGTTTTAATAGTCAATCAAAAGGAAAAAAAAACCGTCATCACGTAATTAACTAACTACATAATATAATATTATATTAAATATTCGATATTTAATTTCTAGCTAAATTACTGTTGCCCAGCTCTAATAAATATTCAACAACGAGATTAATCATAAATTAACCAATACAAGTATAATTTTTAAGATTCTGTTAAAGTCTAGTATGAACATTTAATAATTTTACCTATTAGTTCCTAAAGAATTAAATTAAGTTTTGTAAGTTTGATTCTATTTTTAATTATAATTTAAATAAATGATTTTCTATATAAAATTTATTAACTTTTTCCTACTTGAACATTTTATATTTAATTAAAAAAAAAAAAAAAATTTAGGGATTTTAGCTGCAAAATTTTTCCTTATTTAAAATTTAATTTAACTGGTAAGATAAACAATGACGTATAAGAATATTTCAATATATAATTGCATAATTGCAGGCGTATTAGAATATTTTAATATATAATTGCATAATTACAGGCTGAATTACATTTTTAGTCGTATAGGGATTTTTTTTTTTTATGTGAAAACTTTTGTATTTTCTGAGCTTAATCAAATATTTTTCTTTTGTTATATATGTATATATAAATATAAATTTAATTTGATAATTTAATAAATTGTAAAAATTAATGACTGATGAGCCAATCGAAATAATTTTATATTCACAAATTCAATTTTAAAAAAATTTATGTATTAATTTATTTTTGTATTGTTCTTTGTTTTTTTTTTTTGCAAATTAAAATAATATTAAAAAAGATTTAAGTATTTTTGATTTTGTTTTTTTTTTTTTTTTTTGTTTTTTTTTTTAAGATTTAATTCAAAATGTCGTTTACAAAATGAAAAGCAAAAAAATTAAAATGAATTTTCTTTGAAAATCATCTTACCAGTATGCACAGTTTTGTGAATATTTAGTGAAGATTTTTGTGTAAAACGTTTTCCACATATATCACAAGCAAACGGTCTTTCACCTGTATAAATTTGTATTTTTTTTTTTTTTGATATTGTTAAATTAATTTCTTAATAATGATTTTTATATTTTTAAAAAAAATTTTTTTTAAAGTATTTTAAATAATATTTGTTTTGTTTTTCTATTTTTATTAAAAATTGATTTTATCACCTGTATGAGTTCGCATATGTATATCAAGATAAGGTTTCCTAGCAAACGCGGCAGGACATTGTTCACAATGAAACGGTCGATCTTGAACTGAACATATTTATATTTTAATAATATAAAAATATGTTAAGGACAGGAATTAAGTGACCAAGAAAGAAAAAAAAAAAAAAATAGAAAATCATAATAAAAAATATTAAAAATTTAAGAAAACTTATTAATTGTATTTAAGGTATAGAAAAATTTAATTTTAAATTTTGCGAAATTATAAAAGAATTAAGTTTAATTTTTAAAAATAATTTAGTTGTTTTTTTTTTTTAATTTTTAAAAATCGAGTTTTTATTTTTAATTTTGATAATTAAATTATGGCGAAAAATAATTTTATTTGAAATTGGAATATGAATATCTAAGTAGTTTAAAACTGTTTAATAGATAATTAAATTTTTTTTTTTATTCCTTTTCCACTCCTTTTTAAGGAGTATAGGGCATTCACCAAGTTTTTATTTTAAACTAGGCTTCAGATTCTTTAATCATAATATTTACTAAGCTGTTGATTACTCGACTGTAGCTATTGTATAAGGTTATGAAATATGAATGCACAAATGTTAACTTTGTGCGCCATCTATAATCTTACACAGGAATTATTTATATATTTTTATTAAATCTTATTTTATATTACGATATAATTAAACAATTTTACGATATTTTTTTATTGGATATGATCGGTTTGAACCCGAGACCTTCCACATGAAAGACGGCGTCTTTACCAACACGCAATTGGTCAGATAATTAAATAGAAGTTTTTATTTCACGTAAAATGAAAACCGAAGAATATGAAGAATAAATTTAAAGAATTAAATAATATGATATAAAAATCTACGATATTTGATTAATTCCATCAATTTTTAAAATAAAAATTATTTTTTTCCTTAATTTAATTATTCTTTCAATTTGAATATTGATATTTATTTTTTAATTTAATTATATAATTTATGTATTAAAACGTTTATTTGAAAAATCTACACTGTTTTTTTGTTTTTTTTTATTAGATTTTGTGCATTTTGTGTGTTATTTTTGTTTTTTTTTTTAAATCAAGTCCAATTTTTGAATTTTATTTAATAGTTAATAAGTATATATATATATTTATTTTTTACTAGTTAAATTAATGTATACATTTATATTATTAATATATATATATTAAAAAATGTCAAAATATTAATTAGAAGAATATTAAAAGAAAAACATTTTTAATTATTTATATAGAAAAGTAATAAAGCTGAAAAATATTTGCATTAAAATTAAAAAAAAAAAAAAATTTTTAGGAAAATTTTCAATATGTGTTGGTTTTTTGTTTTTTTGTCTAGCAAAATTGACGAAACTATGAGTAATTTATATATTATACGAATATTTTATATATGTATGTAGTTGTTATGTTATATGTGTAAACAAAAAAAAATTAAAAAAAAAAGGAAATTGAAATTAAAAATAATTAAAATAAAAGTAACAATGTATTAAAACAAAAAAAAAAAAAACTAACCCTAAAAAAAAGTATTTTTTTGTCAGGAGTTCTAAATAATTACTTTAGATTCTTATCCATTTTTATTAAAAACAGATTGAATGTGTCAAATCTGTTAAAGCTATTAATAGAGACCCTACAGGCAAAAATGTCAGACTACAATTGATTTATTTACACTGAGAAAAACCCTTAATAATTATATAATTTTAAAATTATAAGTAAAATATAGCCTAGGTTCCCAAAAAAATGTTTCAAACATTTTAATTTGGATTTTTTTTTACTTAATTTTAAAAATTTATTTTTTAAATACCATTTTTTTTTATATGTAATTTGTTTTTTATATTTTGATTATTATTATAGCATAAGTATTTATTATTTCATTATTTTAAACATTAGTCAATCTTCTTTTATTCGTTGAATATTATTGAATTAGAGTATGAGTAAAATTTATATAAATAAAGAGTTAGTATATTAAAAAAAAAAAAAAGATTAATAATATCAGATATTTTTAATAAAACTTTTCTTGTTTTAAAACAAAAATAAGTTTATATTAAATATTATAAAGCCTATATATATTATATAAAGATACATATAGCCTACATAAAGTTACATAGGTAATGCCCTGGAATGATTTCATGTTTTTATATTCAATATTATGTAAATGTTGTAATTAAATACAAAATAATTAATATGTAGTTTTTTTTGTAAAAAAAATTTTTTGAAAGAAAATTTCAAGTTAAATTTATCTTATAATATAAATTTAATAAATGAATATATTAAAATATATATGTATATATAAATTTGTATATATTTGTTTAATATTTTTTTTTTTTTTTTTTTTTTTTTGTTAGGAAAAAACTGACCAGAATGCGTCCGTTTATGAATATTTAATGTAGATTTTTGGGTGAATCTTTTAAGGCATGTTTCACACTGGAACGGACGTTCTCCCGTATGTGTCCTCATATGAATTTCAAGATAAGGTTTTTTGCTGAATGCAGAATTACATTGAGTACACTGGAACGGTTTGTGCATGCTCCAATAACCTGGAACAATTATAACAATATAGAAAATATATATTTGCGGTCAGTGGTTATATTGAAATTAAAATCTTTTTTTTTTTTTTTTTTGTTTTTTTTTTGGATTCATTTGATAATTTTTTTTTAGAATTATTCTAGGAGACTTATCAAACTTATAATAAATATTATGAGTTAAATTGTTAAATTGATTTCTAATAAATAAATATATATTTTATTATAATTGGGAAAAATTTTATCATTCGCAATTAAATTGGCATATTTGAAATTGAATAAAAATAGTTAATTAATAAAAATTTATATTTTTTTTTTTCAATACTTTTGCAAATAAAAATTATTAAATTAAATGTGTCTCTGCAAACAACAAGTATATAAAATTTTTTTTAAAAATATATGAATTTTTATGAGAATTCACCCAGAAGAGTTCAAGACGCAATATAATCATTTAATAAAATATTTTTTTTTAATATTATACTGAATTTATTAAATTATTTTAATTTATAATAACTTTGTATCTAAAAAACAAAAGACGTGGGAAAATTGAATTTTAATGTTAAAAAACAATTCTGTGTCAGGAGTTCATTAAAGAAATAAAAATTTTTAAAAGTCTAATATTTTTTTTTTAAATAATTCTATTTTAAAATGTTAAGTTGCAAGCCACAAGCAAATATATGCATATAAAATATATAGGTGTTGCGTTCAGTATTTATATTTGAAGGCTGGTCTTTATATCTTAGATCTTAAAATTGTCATATTGTTCTATATTTTTTATATTTTAGTTTGCCTCAGTCATTGCCATAAGTTTTATTAAGTTTGCCTCAGTTATTTCATAACATATCATTTCCTGGATTGATATTCAATTAGATAAAATTAGATTTTTTTTTTCAATAATTAGTTATGAGAAAAGCTATAAGAAAATTAAATTTAGCTGCCGCTATAATAAGAATAGGGCACTGTTTCATTTATTTATTCCTCACATATAAATTCTCTTTTTGTTCATGGAGCAACAATGTCGGAATAACTTAAAAGCTATAGAAGGACCAATTTTTATACCATAATCGGTATCGATTGGAATAAAATAGTATACAATGTATTTTGAAATATTTGAATATTCCTTTGGTTATAGCAAAATTTTAAAAAAAAATTTGTAATGGCATAAAAAGCGGTAGCATTTTTAGTAAATATAGCATTAATAAAATAGTTAAAACTTAATCGGCATTCATTGGTGTGTTAAATACTTGAGTAACCCATATATATATAAAATTTATTATAATCAATTGAATCAATTGTTTTAGAACATATCAAATTTTATAGTTTTTTATTCTAAGTGCATTCTAATAGTAAAACAACTGTATAGTTTAATATATAGTTCAATTCATTCGCATTTCAGTGTTACCACAATTTTATTAAATGTTAAGTTCCATGCATATAATAAATTATACCTATATTATAATTTGATTCCTAATTTTTAAAAATTTACTTCTAAGTTTTCTGATGTTTTATATTGTGCTTGTGGCTTCAATACCATAATTTATATTCTTTAATTATCTTAACAATTTTATTTATTAATATTAATAAAATAAAAACTTTTTTAAATATAATTAGTATAGTTTTTTTTTTAAAGAAAATTGACTTTCAAATTCTCTAAGTGGTTTTGCTTTTTTCATTAATTCATTTTTATTTAATTAAATGTCAATTTCTAATGTCAAATTTTATTTAAAAAAAATTACAGTTTCATTTAAAGCATTTTGACAGTTTGACTTTAAACAAAATCTTGAGTTATTTAATGTGTTTAGACATGGAATAAGTGCCCTAATTTTTTTAACTTATTTAACATATAAATATTCTAATAAAATTAAAAATGGAATGTTACACAAAATAAAACAAAAAATTTTAAGATTCAAGAAATCTTATATTGAAATTTTTACTTAAAATACATTTTTGTTTTTACTTTTTTTTTTTTTAATTTGTTGTTCGCCGAAATGTCATTTTGTCAGAAACACATAGAATTTAATGTTTTTTTTTTGTTTTTTCTTTTAATTGAAATAAACTAAACGTAATTAATATTTAATGTCAGTAAAACGTATTAAAATAAAAAAAAAAACAACCCAAAAAAAAAAAGATTTAAATAGTAAAAAATAAAAAAAAAAAAAAAAAATAATATAAAATCGAAATTAAAAATTTAAACTTAAAAATTATAAATTTAAGAAAACTGACCAGAATGCGTCCGTTTGTGAATATTTAATGTAGATTTTTGGGTAAATCTTTTAAGGCATGTTTCACACTGGAACGGACGTTCTCCCGTATGTGTCCTCATATGAATTTCTAAATAAGGTTTTCTGCAAAATGCAGCACTGCATTGAGTACACTGGAACGGTTTATGCATGCTCCAATAACCTGGAACAAGTAATAAACAGCGGTCGGTTAGAATTTAAAAACGAAAAAACATAAACCAAAAACAAAAAAAAAAAAAAATAAACAAAAATAAAATAAAAAAAAAAAAAGGAAAAAATAAAAAGGAAATTTTCCAAAAAAAAAAAAATTAATTTTATTTCTTTGTCAAAGTTTTTTTCTATTAAAAAAAAAAAAACAGTGTAACATTTTTGTAATTGGATAAAAAATTTTCAAAAAAAATCGAGGAAAAAAGTAAAAACACATTAAATGAACTTTCAAACAAATGTTAAGAAAAATTGTTGTCAAATGAACAAAAGTGTATTAAACAGCTTCAAATTTGTTATTTTCAAGACATTTTATTTTGTTTTAAAAATTGGTTTGGTTAAGTTTTTTTTTTTTTTTATAGCATGTGTTTGTGTATTAATAAATAATTATAAAAATTATTTCAATTAGCTAAATAAAAATATTTTTATATTTTAGTGTTTTTTTTAAGAAATAATATTTAGCAAAAATGTTTGTAAATAATTGAAAAGTTGACAACCGAAACA
>OY720445.1:30957175-31367695 GCA_963082915.1 Dolichopus griseipennis
ACAAAATAATCATATATACTTACATATATATTTATAATTAAATTTATATAATATATTAAATAACATGCATACAATTAATAAACGTTGTCTATAGATTCTATTACTAAAATATATTATAAATATATATATATTTTTTTTAAATAGAAATGAATATATTATTTATATATTATATAAGTAGGTATATGTTTTTTTTTAAATAAATATATAATTTAAAAAAAAAAACTCAACATTTATACATATATATGTACATACATTTGTGTTATTATTTTTTTAAAAGAATTCGACCTTGTTTTATTATTTAAAAAAAAAAAAAAAAGTATGTTGTTATTTCGTAGTTTGTCGTACATACGAATAAACTGACTTTTTTTTTTTGTTTTTTTTTTTTTATTAAGAATCAAAATAAACGATAAATAACAATAAAAAAATATATATATATATATATATGTGCTTTTTTTTTTCTTTTGTTTAACAAAATATTTACATATGTATCTCTATAAAGTATATATATAGAGAGATACACAACATAATATTATCAATATATATATATATATATATACTTATAATAGATATTATTTTTATATTTTAATATATATAGAGAAATTTATAGGTAAAAAAAAAAACAAAAACAACAACAACAACAACAAATAATAAAAGAAGAAAAAAAAAAATGTAGAAGTGATTTTTTGAGGTTATGATTATTGTTATTATATTGCTTGCAATATACACAATAATAATAATAATAATGATGATGATGTTGATGTTGATGATGTTGATGATTATAATAATATTTATAAAAAGGTAATATATATATATATATATATATATATAATAATATGTGATTGTGATTATTTTTTAGAAACGATATAGAGATGCGTTCAAAATAAAAATAAGTTCAAAAACCTTTACATATTAGTTTTTATTTTTTTATTTTTTTTTAATATCATTATGTATATATATATATATATATATTTATATATTTATTTGTATATTTAAATAGATTAGGGATAAATGTTTACGGAAATTTTATTTTGTTTTTTTTTTTTTGGAATCTTTTTGTTGTATTTAAATATACCTACGGTGTATAATACCTATTGGCTATGAATGAATGAAATTCAAAATATACATTATATCGGATATATATTTTAGTTATATAGTTATAAATATACATATGTACTTATATTTGAAATGAACATATCGAAATGTTGATATTTTATTATTATGTATTATGATTTTTATTTGAATATTTACAATATATACTCGTATGTACGTACGTACAAATATATAATAAATAATAATATTAGCCATGCATGTAAAATAAATCTGTAGAAATATAGAAGAAAATATTTTATTTATATTTAAAATCGAAAGTAAAATTTTTAAAATTTGATATTGAAAGTGAATTTAATAGATAGGTATTTAAAAAAACAAAAAAAAACATAGGTAAGTACAACAAAAAATACATAGTATCTAATAATATAATATATGAATTGTATAAATTTTATTATTTAGATAATATACCTATATATGAAACTATTTAGACAACACAATGTGTTATTTTTTAAGTGCAATATTGCAATGAATTTAATTGACATGTTATAGATATTTAGAGTAATTGAAATTATAGGTACTTTTATTATACAATCTATATATTTATTATAGATAATGATTAAGTCATTTTATGCTTAAAGATTTTCAAAAAATTAGTTAGGAAACCTATCAGACTTATACAGGGGAATTTAAAATATGTCTCTTAATACAGCGGTAGATTTATATCATCATAGTGATAAATTTGAACTTAAAATATTGAGTAATTCTTAAAACTTTACTCTCTAAGAAAATTATTTCATTATATTAATAAATTGAAAATTTTATATTTAATTTAATTTAAAAAAAAATTAGTTAAAGATTAAAATTTAAATCTATCAGATAGATTTTTTAAAAAAGCGTTTACTTTATATATTTAAATTTATCTTAAAAAAAATTTTACAGTTTTTGGGGGGTTTAAAATTTTATAGGTTATTAGAAACAGATTTATAGGATTTTTATGTAAGGTAAATAGTAAATTGAAAAATTCAAAATGTAAAACGTATAGATTTAAAAACAATACAGCAGATAACGCATTCAAATTTAAACTGCTATTTAAAATTTGAAAAAAAAAAAAGTGAAAACTAATACTTAACACCTAACAATATTGATAAATTCAATGTATTTAAAATAAGAGTTCACGATTCTGAGAATAGAATATGTTAATAAAATATATTAAAATTACTATGAATTTTTTGAGAAAAAACGTCCTAAAGATTAAAATTTTTGGAGATGAAGGAGTACATTCTAGTATTACTTCATGACTTCCAATAAAGAAGGCAATGTCACAAAAAGCGTTTTAGAAGACTTACTTTTGGAAAAAATTTATACAAAGTCTTATGGGAGCATTTAAAGGAGGCATGTTAAAATACTTTATAACTCAAAAACTAGCTATTTTTTTTGATTTTCATCCAAAGGTGGCCTTAAAATTTTTAATTCAAAATAAGGTTTTTAAAATAAATATCTTCATATTTTTTAACTAATGTAAAAGTCAGCCTTTAAACCATGCTCAGTCACTACTCTAACATTTCTCATTTGTACACAGCAAAAATAAACTTTCAATATAAATTTGATAATTATGAGGTTAAAATTTTGATTAGAAAGCTGAAACTTTGATATTAGATAAATTTACAAATTTTATTGCAACATAAAAATCGGTATTGGCATATCGCAATAACGAAACCTGGTAAAAATCGACATTTTTTCATAAAAACAAACATAACCTACCAGAACTTTAAAAAAGAAACAGAAATTCGAGGAACCAAAAAAATCGAAGTTTTCACTTAAATTTACATTGATAATTTTAACATAATGCATTTAAAGGTTTCCTTGACAGAGCCTTGAAAATTATTGTAAACACTGATTATAATTAGTTTTCTATTGCAAGACTGTGCTAAATTTGGCGATTGTCTTTACTAAGTATATAAATTTACAATTGAAAGTATAGCAAAATACTTGAATACTTCAATTTTTATATATCACAATTAGGTAAGCCTTTTTAGAAAATTTTTTCAGTATATTGTTATAGGATTTCTTGTAAATAAACGGACAGTCAGGGAAGATAATAGAAACGTTACTTTTAAAAATATCTTAAATAAATGTAAAAATAAAAAAGTAATAATGTATATTTTAATTTAAACTTTAGAAAATAAACTTAATTAACATCTGTTAACACTATCACTTAATTAAAATAATAGTAAGTTAAAAATAGAATATTATTGATAATTTCATATAATATATATGTAACGTATGTGCAAAATAATATAATATTAATAAATAATATAAATATTTATGAAAAATAAAATAAACTTTTCTAATTTAACTCAGAAACTAATTTTAAGGTTACGTAACCTTTAAATAAACCGTGTTTTTTATTTATTTTTTTTATTGTACATTTTTAATAATAAAAAAAAACAAATAAATTAAAAAATTATTAAATTAGTTTTTTCAAATGTTCGTTTTGTTGCGATAACAAATTATTTATGTTTTAATATTTATTTTTAAAGACTTTTAAATTGATTTTATATTTGCTTAAAATTTTAGATTTTTTAATACTAACCATTATCGATCATTCTACTTGGTTAAGTTAATCTTCACCATAAACCTATAGAATTCAACATATATGTTGGATGCATTTTCAATTTTATTTCAGAATTAAATTGTACATTGTACAAAAGTAATTAGAACAAGCTCGATAATAACCTTTCGCAAAGGGAGGTTCAGTCCAAATATAATTTTTAAAGGATTTAATGGGAAATCAATCACACTCATCATAAACTTTATGTACATCTTCAGTCTGTATTTATGAGCTTAGCTTTAAAAGAACCATTGCCAAGTTTACAATTAATAAGGGTGTTTTGTCAATAGACAGATATATACTGATTGATCTGGTTGTTAAATGTTCATATGATTTACTTTATTTTAATTGTTTACAATTTAGATAAGATGACTTAAACATCATTAATAACAATTTATTGAAATCTGAACATTAAAATGTTTTTTTTTTTTTTTACGAGGGAATTGGAAGCTCGAAAGCCACCAATTGAAACTATGCGGTGTTTCTTTGGGTAGTCTGTGATTTTAATACACCAAAATCACACCCTTTTTGAATCAAACCTTAGGAGGGAACCTGTGATACAAATGCACAGTTTGGTTACAGGGATGGAGATATAGAAGGACTAAGGATTATGATCTGACCAATGGCGTAGTGGTAAAGACGCCGTCTTTCATGTGGAAGGTCTCGGGTTCAAACCCCGGTCAGATCATATCCAATAAAAAAATATCGTAAAATTGTTTAATTATATCGTAAAAGTTTATATCGTAATATAAAATAACATTTAATAAAAATATATAAATAATTCTTGTGTAAGATTATAGATGTCGCACAAAGTTGACATTTGTGCATTCATATTTCATAACCTTATACAATAGCTACAGCCGACTAATCAACGGCTTAGTGAATATTATGATTAAAGAAACTGAAGCCTAAGTTTAAAATTTAAACTTGGTGAATGCCCTATACTCCTTAAAGGAGTGGAAAAGGAATAAAAAAAAAAAAAAAAAAGGATTATGGTGGAAATTGTTTGGAATTTCTGGATTATAGGGGATGGGGAAAATTAGATGGGATGAGCGCCGTAATGGTAGCACCAGCCCAAATATATGCATTATACTCAATTTTCGGCCTAATTTAAGTTTTATAGATGTAAAGGAGATTTGAGGATTTCTAATTTCATATGAACAATTTAATTAAATTCAACTCGCCACTATACTTTGAATTTGAAGATTTCCCAAAATCATTCGATACGCTGAAAAAAAACTCTATTTGAAGAGCACTTGAAATAAATGGAATCCCTGGTAAAATAATCAACATTATTAAAAATTTATACAAAAATTCTACAAGACAAATACTTCATAAAAATTTCTAGAACGACTCAATAACTAGCTTCAATTAACGGCATATAAAAAAGTTTCAGATTTTTGTCAACAAACATCTTCGCAATAAATGGAAATGGTAGCACCAGCTGTGGCTAATAACGATTCAGAAACCTTTTCAGATACAGACAAGAAAGAAATATAGATTAAGAGGAAACATACTATAATAAGGGACTCTATTACCAAACAGACATTATATTGGAATCCGCAGGAAAAAAGAAGAGAAAGCACACCCTAAAACACTTGGAAAACAACCATTAAAAAATAAATACAATGCAGAGACATAACAATGGCCAAAGCTAAGTCAACAGTCCAAAATAGAGTTAAATAATGTGCCTTTGTGGCAGCCCTATGCTCCCAAAGAAATTTTGTTTTTACTTTAAGTTAAATGCGAACTTGAAGATATTTTTGTAAATTTTAAATATTTTTAACAAATTTATAAATAAGTACAATTACTAAAAAATGTAATCAAATGTTTTAATTACGTAATTATTGAATAAAATCCTTTTATATTTTATTTTTTTTTTATTATTATACACGTATACCTGAGAAAAATTCTTAAATTTAATTAAATCGAAACAAAATGAAATATTATTAACAATTTTAACTGAAACCAAACCAATTTTATCTTAATTTTTCAATTTCTCCTTCCATTTTCATTATTTCCTCTTCATTTTCGATTTTCTTGTTATTGTTGTTGTTTTTTTCTTTTGACGAATCGTTTTTTGTTTCATTTCATTTAATTTTTCTTTTAATTTTCATTTTCTTTTCCTTTCTCATTTTGTTTTTTTTTTGTTTCTTTTTCTTAATTTCAAATCCTATAGGATTTATACACAAATACACACACAAGAAATCCTGAATAAAAAAGAAAAGGAATAACAGAGAATAAATTTTTGAACCCATCATTCATTTAAGTGAACATAGAACAGAATTAAAGCAAGACAAAACCATTCTTTTTTGAGAAATCCAACACACAATCCAGAAAAAGGAGCACAAGCATAACTAAAAACAAAAAAACAACAACAAAAAATTAAAAAAAACACGAAAGAAATCAACCATTAGGGATTTGATCCCAAAACAAAATTCATCTAATATAATATATCCAAAAAAAAAAAAATGAATGTAATCCCTATCAGAGAGACTAAAACCATGAATTTGATACGAAAAACAAAATTAAAAGAAAATATTTCAACTGAAATTTTCTGAAGTTGCTGTACACGTAAGTAGTAATTCAAGAAATATAACAAGAAGTGGTGTGTGTTGAACCATTTATACTATACCATTCTATACCATACCATACCATCATATACTAAAAGAAAGAAAGAAACACAACAAATATAAATCGTAAATATCGATCGATTCATTGATGTCCCATCCAATTAATGTTGTTTTTGAAATAAAGCCCTAAAAATCAAATTTTATTTTATGCTTTTTAATTTTTTTTTTTTTTTTTTTTTTTTTATTCAATAAATAAAACAACAATCAAAGAAGCAGCAGTCAATTTAAGTTTTTCTATATTATAATGTATATATACTATATACATATACTATTCGGTGCAATCAAGACTCAATATTTTAAAAAGAGATGAGAGATCCCATATGATATAATAACGAGCTCAGCTATAATTCAAATTCATTAAATGACGGACGATTTCAAAATAAATGACGAGAAAAAATAAAAAAAAAAATAAATAGAAATCTTCATTTGCTTTTTATCATCGGACCGAAGAAGAGTACCGAAAAGATAAAGAATTGTTAGAGAAGTTAAGTACATATAGTTTGTTTGATTTCGCTAAGATAATTGAGGGGTGAAAAGAATGAGGAAGGGAGGGAAGGGAAGGTATGGGATAAAATATGGAATGAGAAAATGTATTTCATGAAAAATTATCCTCTATTTTATTCATGTACAGTTGAGAAAGCATAATATATCTCTCCCCCCCCCCCCCTCCCCACACCCTTAACATGGAATATTATTTATGGGGTGGTAAATTATTTAACCACCTGCTGTCCAAACGTTTTTAATACAATATAAATGTATTGTATTAAAACCATATACTATATGAATACAAATGTACATAATATATATAAATTTCAAATTTTCATATGCTTGAAAGTCGCCTTTATAATCTGTAATATATATATATGTATGGTTGGTCGATGTATATATATAAAACGTATGTATATAAAACTAAATATAAAAGTCTGAAACTTTTATTATTATTGTTGTGTTAAAAAATAAGTAATTGTATATGTATTATTACATTGGTAAAAAAAGAATTGGAGATTGCGCACATATACATATACAAGAAAAAGGAAAATTTTATATTTAATACAAACAAAATCATAATATTTATACAAAAAAAAAAAAATAGAAATAATATAAAAAAAAAAATTTTCTTTAACTATTTTGAAAATTATAAGTTTTCTTTTGTATTAAGACTGACTGCTAAAGTTTAGAATTTTAAAAATAACGAATACAGAAAAGGGTATTTTGATATTAGGAAAAAAAAAACAAAAACAAAAAAAAAACAGAAATAGTATAATTAGAATAAAATGAAATTGAAAAAAAGAAGTCGAAATAATAAATAAAGAATATTTTAATTTATTATACTCATTCTATATCAAATTTCAAATTTAGATTTTTTTTAAGTTTTGATTTAATTCAAATTGAAGCTAGAACCAATTGCAACCTGCAATTAAAACACATATTGGGAGTCATGAATACCAATTCAAAAAAAAAAATACTTTAAAACGTCCCTTGAATCTTTTAATTTTTTCTATAACACTCGTATACGAATTGAAGTATATACATACTACCGTGCTAATGAAAAAAAGTCGTAAGCGCCAAAACTGCATTTTCGAGATAATGAAATATTTGACACCAGATGTTCATCACAATTTAGTAATAAGAAAAAATGTCACATATTTCGTTGCAAACTCATTTAAAATTAATAACAAATGTGTCGCATCTATCTCTAAGTCGCATCTGTGTATAAACTTTAATAACTTAATAAATCTATTATTGCTTAGCAAAACAGTCGTATGTCCAAATTAACTATCAACGTCTAACCCTATTTTATCTCTAGTAAGTTCATAAAAATTGTTTTTCTTTATTTAACATAATTGTTTTTCAAAAATTCAAAAATAAGCCAACATATAGCGATGCGCGAATAAAAAAACTTAAATTACCTAAAACCAAAAAAATGTAGAAACAACTTTCTTTCTTAGGGCGGCAGTATAACACTCAAATTAGATGTAAAAATTTTAGACAAAATGAAAAGTTTAGATACGAATTTAAATTTCTTGTCAAACTTGATTACAGTACTTGTTCGAATTTACAGTATCCTAAAAAAGGTTTCTGAATTTTAAAGAAATTTTATCTGAGAGATTAGAAATTTTGTTTCTAGAATTTTAGAAGACATGGATTTTTAGAAGTCAATAGGTTTAGTTTTACATATTCAATTAATTTTCACTGAAATATTTCATCACATTTACGTTGAGAAATGTTTTAAAAAAATTTTTTGTCAAATTAAACTCTCAGAAATGAATTAGAAAATTCATCATCATTCATATTGTTCACTTGACGGAATGTGTATAATCAAATTAAGTCATAGAAGTGAAACAGGGATACTGTTATTCACTACATAGTCATAGTTATTTGAAGATACATTTTTGCAATTATTTTATGGTATTTTAAATTGAATATGGCATATTTTAAGTATATAAAATATATATATGACGCTTTGTATGTTCAGATTTATCAGGGACGTATGAACTAGAAAAATAAGGTAATCAATGATATTTTATAATATTTTTTTTCTAAAATACTATTTTACTTTATTACAGTTTCTTTGCAGCAAGGAAATATAAAATTTGGAGACAAATTATTCTTTAATCAAAATTCGAAGAATATTGTTATTAAATTTTAGAATGTGAGTTATAAGGTATGAATAAAAATTATTTATTTTTTTATTTGTAGTACCAGACAATAGTAAATATTGCCTGATAATATTAATCCTTTGCCGATTTGACATTTGAACTTATTATTAAATTATTGTAATATTCACCATATTTTTTTATTAGATATGATCTGACCAGAATTCGAACCCGAAACTTTTCGATTGAAAAGCTCCCACTGTACCACTGAGCTATCGGTCAGATTGATTATTTATTTAGATTAGAATTTGAATATTATTTAAATTGGATTTTAATCCAAGCGAAATTACGAATTTTTCGTGTTAACGTAAAAATCTAACTGTACAGATATTTAACCAAATCAAAAACAATTGGCGAGATAACTTCACTTAAGCTTTCGAAAAATACAAAATGAATCAAAAACAGAACTTTAATAAATGATCACGGAAAGGCAGCAAAATTGTGCTAAGAAGTTACTTGGTGTTACGGTCTTGAAAACTAGACCTACCACTTCAAGTAACCAAAGCTACATATTCTGCTATAGTACTATATGAAAAACATTTTTTAAGAGGAAGAATACCTTATTATTCAAGTAGAATCCGGTTTAATTTTTTGTTGTGTTCTAACTGTTAAACTAACAAGCTTATCTATCCCATAGGTACATGTAGGAATAGGTGAATCATATTACATTCTTGTTATTAGAACTGATCTTAATTTTTTACATATGAATATTAACACTTTTTTTAATTCCTTTTCCACAACTTTAAGGGGTATAGCACATTAGTCGTTTAGACTAGCCTTCATTTTTTTTATCTGTAAATTCACTAAGCCGTTGATTACTAGGCTGTAGCTTCGTATAAAATTTTGAATATACAAATTGTAAATTCTGTAGGGCTATCTATGATCTCACACAAGAGTTATATATATATTTTAATTAATATTATTTTATATTGCGGTATAAACTATTATAGGACATAATTATACAAAATAAAATTCTAACGATATTATTTTTTAATTAAATATGATCATACCGCGGTTGAACGCGAAATCTTCCATTTGAAAAGTCTAAACCAAAACGCCATTGATCAAATGAATTATAACCCCAGTCAATATAAATCTGGCACACCACTGAGAAACGTAATTTACTTATTATTACAAATTTAAAGAATTTATAAAGTAAAACCAGGAACAATTTTTTGGAATACATTAACGAAAGAAGACATGAGGAGAACCAAAACTTTAAAAACGAATCATCGTAATAAAGAATGAATGTGATAACAGGAAAATGAAAATATAAAAAAAAAAAAAAAAGAAAAGGAAAAATTACAAAATTTTACCTAAAAAGAGGAAAAGAAAATAGGAATTAGAAGAAAATAACAAAATATATATACGTATATATATATAGAAGAAAAACACAATATTATTTACGTTCTTAATTTTTGAACTAGGCAGGTCCTTTTTTTGCCAGTCTTAATATAAAATACATTTAAAAAACTAAACTTAAAATACATACATATATATATATATATATATATACATATATATATATACGTATATATAATAAACTATAGCCTTGCCTTTTCCTGGAAAAATTTTAACTTCAGAAAAATAAAACAACATTTTGGCAAAGAAATAAAATAAGAAAGAGGAGGAAAGTTTTTTTTTTGTTGTTTTTATTCTTCTTTTTTTTTAGAACGAGTTTCGTTTTTTTTTCTGGTGTTTTTCTTGTTTTTTTTTTCTTTTAATTTGATTTTTTGATATTAAAATAACCTCAACACAATTTAATATTCCATTTTAGAATATTTTTTTTTTTGTTTTTAATATTTTATGATACTTCAGATTTAAATATTTCAAATACCCTTAGATTAATTCCATCAAAATTTTTTGAAATATAAAGGTAAGTTAATTTAAAATAATTAATTTAATATTTATTCAAAATATTCTGAACAAACATTTATAAAAAGGTTTTTTATTTTGAAATTACAAAAAAAAATATGTTTGATTTTAAAGTAAATTAAGAAATAAAATTTTGGACAGTAGATGGCGCAGCGCAATCCAAGTACATTTAAATTAAAAAAAAAAAAAAATAAAAATTCGATTAAAAATGTAAATCCCAAAGTAAATAAGAAGAATGGGAAAAGAGAATAATTAGAAAAGGAAGAAAGATACATACATAAGTATTATGATAACTTTTCAATGTATATACATTTATAATAAATGAATATACAGTGAAAGTTCTCTTAACCGGACGTTCTTATATACGGACATCTCTTTAAGACGGACAGTTTTTTCAAAACGTATTCTTTTTTTAAATTTTTCATACAAAAAACATTCTTTTAACCGGACACTCTAATAAACGGACACGGACACTTAAATCATTCATTAAATTTCAAAAAAAAACTCCCGTAAACGGACACTTGTAATTTATGAGCAAGCTTTTTTTATTTAATGTGAGTAATATGATGTATAAGAGGAAATTTAAGAAGAGGAAAGTTCACCAGTTCTTTGAAGAATTGGAAATTAAAACCTACAATGAAGCCTTAAAAACTGTTGATAGTTTAAAAAAATTTGCAACATAAAGAGGATCTTACATATATAAGTATATAAAAAACTTAGAAATACATAACGAAAATAATGTTTCAAAATTTGACCAGGAAAAAATACGGCAGTCAAAGATTTCAAATTATTTTCAGTAGTCTACTAATTCTTAAACTCTGAAATAGATAATATGTATATACAAAATATATAATATAGTTGTATGTAATTTAATCAAATAATGTTAATCTGTATTGAATTTATTGAATTTTTGTTTAGGTTTTTGTAGAAATTTTCATTTTCTGTTGTTATTTAGTTTTTATGTTGTTTTACCATTATAATTTTGTCCTTAAAAAACCATTATTAAAAAAGTTAATAAAGAATTTAATTAATTTAATTAAACATTTTTTTTTCTATTAACCGGACAATTCCCATAAACGGACGAAAATTTTAGAACCGTGAGTGTCCGTTTATGAGAGCTTTCACTGTAATAATATATGTATATACGAGTATATATATATATATGTGGCACGGTTTAAATAAATGACTTAATTTGATTCAGTACATTGTTGTTTATAACAGCTATATTATTTGAATTCGCCTCGCTTCACTTGTCACCTGGTTAAGGTCTATGAATTTTAAGATAAAGAATATTTTATATTAAAATGAAATTTAATTTTATAAAGAAATTCTTTTTTTAAAAATTAGTTTAAACCTAATTTTAACCAAATCTTGATAAAATACTAAAAAAGTTCATCATAAATAATGATTATAGGTTCATTTCTGAATTTTAGGTTTGTTTTTTTTTTTTGTTACTGAGCGGAAATGACTTGGTTCTTTATATTTTATATTATGGATACTACATACATACAGTTTTATGTTTTATCAAAGTTAATTTCCTTTGAAGTTGAAGGAACTTGTATACTATATTTCTCTCACTTGAAATGATTTTGTTTTTTTTTTTTAATACTATTACTAACTATCCACCATTTATTGACACTAAAAATGAAAACGAATGGTAGAAGAAGTGAAGATAGAAGAATTATACATATATAAAAATATATACATACTCTATTTAAAGAAATAGAAGCGATTTCTCTTATATATATATATATATATATATATATATATATATATATATGTACATATAAATATGTATGTATATAGATTCTCTAAAAGTAGATACTTAGTAGATACATATATATATATAGATAACTTTATATATATAGTATATATAGAATAAAAAATTGTGTTTTTTTTTTTTTTTTTTGGAACATTATAACAGAGGTCGTCTTTTTTTGAGGATTAAGGGCGTATCCATTTTACTTGTATAGTGTATATTTTTAAAATGAAAAACTTCATTAATATTATGATGAAAAACTTAAATTAGTTTTTTTTTTTGTTCTAATTGTTGTTGTTGTTGTTTTTTAAACACAATGTAGGAGTATTTAATGAACTCTTTTCATATATTAGTTGTGTATAGTTACATATATATGTACAATATTCAATATAAGATTGGATATGGGATATTGGTGTTCTCTTTTTTTTTTATTCTATGTAATTTTGATGAAAGGGATGAAAGAAAAACCGCTTAACACAATTATTTTGCAATAAAAAAAAAACACAAAAACAAGAAACTTTAAAGTAAAGTTAATTATTATAAAGAAGAAAATGGACAAACAAATTATTAGTTCTTGAATCAAATTACATGTTTTAATAAAAAAATAAAAAATAAAATTAAAAAGTAGAAAACAAACAAAAAATAAACAAAAGAATTATTAGTACAAACAAAATACAAAAAAACAAAAACAAATAATATATAATAAAAAAAGGGATAGGTTTTTAGATAGTTATTAAAGATACTTTTAGTCGTTATGTTATTGTTTAATTAATATAAAGAATGTCAAAAATATTCTATTAAAAAGATACAAAAGATGTAGGTGTATATAATAGAATGTAAATAAAAATTTTGTAATTTTCAAGGTTTTACCGTTTAATACTTTGCACTAATTTAAGTAATAAACAAGAAAAATTTGTAGATTCTCTTGAAAATTTTTTTATTCTATCAAAAAGTCCAACAAGAAAATTTCTAGGAATTTTATGAATACTAATACATTCCTATATACTAATAGGAATTTTAAAACACAGCTAAGTTTTAAAATGGAAGTCCACTGTCTAGTTTTGAAACATGTTTGAAATTTAAGGGGCTTTAAACCAGAGTAGGGTAATTTACAAAGCAAATTTTAATCTCTAATACATATAATTAAGATAGATTTGTATGTAGTTAAGGTCACTTGATCCTAACCATCGTGTAGTGGTTAAGACGTCGACTTTTTAAATGGAAGGTTTCGAATTAAAAATCCCGGTCAGATCATAACTACTTAAAAAAAATATCATAAAATTGTATAATTATATTGTAAAAGTCTATATCGTTATATAAAATAAGATTATATTAAAGTATATATTACTCTAGTATAAGATAATAGATGGCGCACAAAATTCACGTGAACCTAAAATCGAATAAAATAGATACAATCGAGTAATGAACAGCTTAGTGAATACAACAATTAAAGAAACTAAATTCTAGTCTAAATGACTTGATGAATGCACTTTTATACTTGTTCTAGAAGTGAAATAAAAAAAGAGGGCGTCACTGTGGTTCTGAACTCCGCACATAAAATCCAAAATGAATTTTGTAAATTAAACTGTGTGTATGATAGATAAATTAAATTAAAATACTCCTTCGTTTTGTAAGTTCCGAAATTAAGTTCAAAAATTCTATAAAGACTTTTACAGTGTCTTTATAACATTGGAATTCTTAATGTATAAATAAAATATTTTATCTATATCTATTCCGATCTATCTACTTTCTATTCCGATTTTGTATTACAAATTGTTAAATAATACGTAAATTGAATTCTCAGAATATTTTAATTAATCAATAGAATTAAATTCTATTGATAAATTGTTGTTATTTTAACTTGTATATTTATATTGAGAATTGAGAAATATGTACATTATAGTTAAGATATAAAATGTTGTTCTGGATTAATTTAGTGTTTCTAATATATTTTGCACAATTTAAAATATTTAACACTTTAGTTCAATTGTTCAAAATTCTAGTGACATGTAAAAAATTTTAAGCTTGTATTTTACAAGAAACTTATTAAAATTATTACACTTTACAAAATTCGTACAACTTAACTACGTGGTAAGTGAGGCGAATTCATACCAGTTTATTAAAAAAATATTTAGGCAAGGAAGTATAAAAATTCTACAGTTTGGTAACGTACATTTGTAGAAAAAAATTATAAAAAATTCTAGAATAATTATCAATACTTTTAAATTCTAATTTGGAATTTAATTTTTAAAAAATTCCAATTCTTAAACCTTAGTCTTTGCTTATTCACTTTGGAAAATTTTATCTGAGCCCTTTTGAACCAACAACATATCTTTTATCTTATATAATAATTATTGTGATTACTTTATGTTACATCAAAATCACATTTCACATAATAAATCAATAGTGATACTGATAAGTAATTGCTGCAATAGCACTATTACTTTCCATATCCATATCTAGTTATTACTTTCCATATCTTATAACTAGGACTTAAAATACTAAAGCCTTTAAAAATATTTATCTACGTAATGTTGTATGTAGAAATTTTTTTAAGCTGGAGAGAATCTCAAAGCATATTCTATTTGAAAAATTTCCTAAAAATTACACTAGATCCATTCAGTAACATAAAAATTAATACTAATTAGTTCCACAGTTTAATGTTAATTACACCAGAATCCCTACATAACTTTTAACTTAGTTTTATATATATATTTAATATTTAATTATTTTATCATAATTACTATATAAAATTTTGTTAATATTGACAATATTTCAAAGAAACAAGTAAATAAGTTATTAAATAAGTTTCTTTTACTTATGAAAAAAAAGTTTACAAATTAAAAAAAATTCCCTTAAGGGATTGGAAAATAAAATTAATTTATTACAAATAACGTTTCATATATAATTTATTAATAAGTAATAATTTATATTAATACTAATTAATAATATGAATATATGTATATAATAATTAATAATATAAATATTAATTATTATCTACGATGGTTGTCCCACAATTACCCCGCCTAACAAAGAAAACGCAAAAATTTTGAAAAAAAAAAATAGCCATGGCTGAAAGCTTTAACCTTATAAAGCTTAACTGTCAAATTACATTTTTTTTTTTTTCTTTTTTTAGATTGGCCGACCATTAATAGTGAACGTTTTCAGTAAATTTTTAATATGCAGAAAACTAATCATCGTTATGTGATTCAATATTTTTATTTAAAAGATCTCAGTCCAACCGATATCAAAAGTGAACTTGATTCTACTCTAGGGGAGTCTGTTCCCTCATTTACAACAGTGAGAAATTGGGTTGCAGAGTTTAAAAGAGGCGGTACAAGTTGTCAAGATGAACCCCACAGTGGTCGACCAATGAGGTCACCACGCCAGAAATAGTTAAGAAAGTCCACAAAATGGTATTGGACAACCGTCGATTCAAAGTGCGCGAGTTAGCGGATATGGTAGACATATCAAAAAGTGCTGTAAGTTATAATTGTTAATTTGACCTATACAAGTCCAAATAGCCAAAATCTTCAAAAAACTTTTCTAAATACTAATTAAGTATCAATAATAAATAATTGAACATCTATTAAAAATATCAAAGGAAACCCGAACCTATTACAGTATTACCACATTTCATTTAAATTTGTATCTTTAAAATTCAAAATTCTTAATATCCTTTGACACTAAATACAGTGTTATCATCCTATCAAATAATACATTTTTTTTTTTGTTGAATTTGCATAAGAAAACTCTTATTTATTAAATTATATATATGTACTTAAATATAAAAACATATACATATTAGTATATATATATATATATGCTGTTTTAATAAAAAGATATCAATGCATAATCACAATATGCACAAAAACATTTCATATATCAACAAATAATAAAAAAAAAAAAAAATGAAAAAAAGAAGAAAATCATAATCAAACCATTAACCCCGTGAACTTGAAAAAAAAAATTGTTTTTTTTTTTTTTTTTTCTTCTTTTCTCCAACATAATCAACTTCACCAACCGTTATCATCATCATAATCATCAACATAAAAACAATCATACAAATCTAAAAGTTACAGAAAAAAAAAATAACAATTTTTTTATTTTATTCAACTTTTTTTTTTTTTTTTTTTTTTTTTTGAATTCACATTTTTATTTAATAGAAAAAAAAATATACACTTGTATAGAGGGAGACAAAAAATGAAGAAAGAGAAAATAAAAATAGAAAAAAAAAAAAAAAAGTTAACTTTCTGTCTACATCATTAATGGATAAAAAAAAAAAAAAAATCCGGAAAAATTCACAGTTTTTTTTTTCTCTCTAACTTTTTTTTTTTTATTTATAAATTTTACATTTTTTTTTTTATTATACACATATTAATTTATACACACATATATATTTATAAATATATATAATTATATGCATACAAGCGTATATATAACTGACATGTATATATATACATACTTATATTGTGTATCTATAGATAAAAAAGATACACAAAATAATTTCCTCCCTTTTACAAAATATATTTACAAGCTTATGCAATATGTATGTATGTATGGATGTTTATATATATTTATATGTACGTATTGTATTATATGTATATGAATTAAATTTAATTTTTTGTTTTTTTTATTTGTATATGGGGGCAATTGGAATTACTTGAAAAAAAAATTTTCTAACGGGATAAATTAATAACCTGCACGGAAAATGTATTAATAATAATACAAAAATATAACAGTTAAAAATGACAGATAAACATGTTATATTATATTTTAAAAGATATATATATACATATATACAACATTTATTAATATACAGGTATTTTCACACATTCTTTTGATTTTTGAATTTATTTTTTTTTTCAAAGATAAATCAGATATACGATTTACCTAAAATGCTTCTGGCTATTTATCTATTGCAAATATAAAATTTTTGATAAAATTTGGATATATATATGTACATTTATATGTAAATAAATTATAAATATATATATATATATATATATATAGATACTAGTATGTAGTTTTGGAATATTATTTTGCTTTTTAGAAGAACTAATGAAAGTGAAATTGTTGAAAATTTTTGTAATTGAATGTATATTCAATGGAATTTATATATAGTTATTAGATTTAAATAACTCTCATACATAGCATCAATTATTTATAATAAATAACATGAACTGTTATTTAAAGAATACTTAAGGCAACACACAGTTACATTTAATGATTTTTATTTGATAAAATATGAATTAGAAACATATGTATATATTTATGGATATATTTTGAATTATTTTAATAAAAATATGTCAATTATTTGAAAAATCTTAAATAAAAAGCTTATTGGATTTAAATTCGAAGTACGAATACCTATTCTAAACTTAAATCGTAAAAACCTCCATAAGCACGTTTTACTTTTGTATTCAAAGAGGATTGATTACAGTTAAGAAAATTCATTATAAATGTGAATAACGCATAAAATGTTTCCCCCATTTATACTTACAATTAAATATGTTATATACAAAAGTTTACAAAATTGTATATAACATATTCTGTCAGTGTACTACTGTATATATATACTATATAATGCATAAATTTACGCACGTGATTTTTCGATATCTATAATTTATTAAAAAAAAATTTGTTCATTTGAACATGTAACAGCCGCTTTATATGTGACAAATGGCAAATGATATATGGATAAAAAAAAAAACAAAATGAGAAAATGAAAGAGAGAGAACATAAATTATATTTTTTTTTATTCTATTTAAAAAAAAAAAAATTAATTTAAAATAAATTTTAATTTAAATTGAAAATGAATAATGACATTAAAATAGATATAGAGAAAAAAAAAAGGAAATAAGTATATAAAATTAAAGTTAATTTAAATCGAAATTTCAATTAAATTGATTTGAATTTATTTAATACTTTTCATTATTAGTTATATTTTTAGGAACTGGAGTAATGATCTTAATCATAGTAATGCTTAATTAAAGATAAGAATATTAAATTAGTTTTTTTTATAGACATATGCTTAAATATATGCATTAACAACCGCTTATATGAAATATAAAAAGCGGTAGGTATTGATTTTGTAACAAAAATAGGATTCGGATGTTTTTGTAATATTCATTACTAATGGTGTGTAGAAACCCATAAAATGTATTTTTTTATGATGTCCGTCCGTCTGCGCACACGTGTACAGATTAAACGGCTAAGTGGAGTATTTGGAGTGGAAATTTTATATTTAAGATTTTGATGTAAATATCTTGAATTGCGATAAGCTTTTAGAGGAAATCGGGTAATCCCAAGGGACACTTCTCTAAGATAATTTTAAGGTTTTTTTCGAATATTTTGTGAACTAAAATTAGTACAAAAAACTTATTACATAAAAGTTGTTACAGAAATAAAGAGCTAAAACTTTGTCATAAAAAGCTTTTTGATCCGATGAAGTTTAGTGTCCCCTAAATTAAATTAAATAAAAATATGTGGATTTTTTCTAAGCTCAAAATTTTTAAATTACAGAAATTAAAATTTTATTTTATTAAATTATTGATACGACTCTTTCTTATAAGTATTTCGTAAGCTTACATTGAAGTTCTTTTGCTTTGTCTTTTATTTTATATAAAGTTTTAAATATATTAAAGAATAAGCTATAAGTACTTAATGATTCAAGTGGAGGTTCATAAATCTGCTGCTTTTGTTTGGTCTGCTTGCTTTCAATTTTGAACACGTTTTTTCTATTGGTAAATCCTCTTAAGGATTACGGTAAATCCTATTAAGGCTGCAGACTTAATTTATTTAAATAAATGGCTTTAACTCTTTTTTTATATCCTTTAATCCTTAATTTTAATTAAAAACCTTAAGTAAAACTTTAAACTTTAAAAATTTAAAACTATTGAATGAAATATTACGTGTATATATAAAAATATTACAAAACCTGGATGTATGCAAAGTTAATTTAAAAATTTACAAAACCTAAATGTATGCAAAGTTAAATTGAAAATTTTTTAAATTATATAGGCATAAATTAATTTAAGTAAAGTTACATAAGGTTAAAGCATATTTTAATAATTTATTTTATTAATAAGTAATTAATTAGTATAATTAAAACATAGAAACAAATATCAAATTGTCCGCTATAAAAAATTGAATTCATTTATATTTTTGCAAAAAGAACATTACAAAATTGACGCTACCACAAGTACTGAAGACATTTTTAGACTACTGTCTACTAATAAATTCCAGAATATAATCGAAATGCTCAAAAGTTAATTTGAACTTCTTTTTTACACTGTTATCCTTTTTTAATTAAATTTTTTTTTTAATTAAATTAAAAAAAATAGTAATTTAATTTCAAAAAACTTTATTTTAATTTTCATATTAAATATTTTTCAAATAATTAAAATCTCAAGATTATATGTATTAAAGTTACATAATATCATATATATATATATAACCATCTTTTTTTTTCACCCATCACACAAATACAATTACTTTATTACTACCATTACTACTACCACTATTACAATTTACTTATATATATATATAAAATATAATTTAATTAAAAAAAATCATAAAAAAAAAACAAAACTATTCCTGATGGAATTTTAAATCGATTTTTTTTTTTATAGTTTTATATTATTCTTAAAAATTAAAAACTAAAAAAATAAAATTTTTTAATTAAAAAAATTTATTTAAAATTTCTCATTATTTTCATCATAATAATTATCACTTGATTCTTAATTTATTTTAAATATAAATATCCTTTTTTTTTTCGTCCTTTCAATTTTTTTCTCATAATAAAATATTCATCACAGTTTATTTAAAAAAAAAACAACAAAAACACAAACAAAAGTAAATATATATTCGCAAGTCAAAAATTTAGTCAATTTGTTGTTTTGCAAAAAAAAAAAAAATAAACCCTTTTTTTTGTCCAGCAAAAATCAAATAATTTTTTTAATATCTAATTTTTTTCACCCAGTCTAAAAATCCTTTAATTCCCATAACACAAAAAAAAAACATTTTTTACACAATAAAGTTTATTTCAAAAAAAAAAAATATAAAACATAAGTTCAACGGGAATAATCCACGATACAAAAAAAACACCGTAAGGAAAATATCAACAAATTGATTTTCCCACAATAAAACAAAAAGGACATGCAAATCCTTAAAAAAAAAAAAACTACCAAATTTAAAATTTTTTTTTTTTTAACTTTTTCAAGAATTTATATATAAATTCTATATATGTATATAAATCAGATTTTAAGAAGTATATCTATACTATATATTTATATATATGTAAATATCCTTGTATGTATATATGTATGCAATAGAAGTTGAAATATTTCATAGAAAAAAAAAACCGATTTGTAATACCTAATATAGAACATACCAACTTTCTTTTTGATATAATGATAATACTGATGATGATAATATTAATCATATATACACATATATATATATATACTTCGAACTATGGATGACGATGAAATATATATATACATTTTTTTGATGATATTGATATTGATAATAATGACGAGAGAACGACGACAAACAACAACAACAACAAATAATAATAATAATAAACTTCACTTAAATTTTTTTTTAGTTTTTTTATAAAATAAAACAAAAAAAAGGTCCTTTCAAAAAGGACTATCCCAATATTTTGATTTGAATATAAAGTCAATGTAAAAAAAAAATTACATTGAAATTATCTAAAAAAACATATAATATATAACTAATAACTATGTATATTTATATTATATGTATATTAAATACTATATGTAATTTTTATTAATATTAATGTATATACATTTTTTTTCCTATTTAAATATAAATATATATATTTAAATATTTATATATATATATATATATATATACATAAATTTTCATATACATATATATGTATACCGGAAGTTAATAAATTTATAAGTAAAAATAACAAATAAAAAAAAATGAAATGTATTGAATTGAATTATTATAACACCTTACACTCTTTTAATTTTTTTCTTGTTTTTTTTCTTGTTTTTTTTTTTTTTTTTTTTTTATTTATTATTGTATTATTAACTGTATATATATTTTTTTGCATATTTTTTTTTTTTTAACTGTTATCATCATTATTTAAATGAATGTTAAAAAATTCCTTAACTTTGAATATTACTATACTGTATAAATAAGTATAAGTATAACAATAATTTACAATAAAAAAAAAACATAACAGGATGCTTTAAAAAAATAAAAATTCAGGATATACTTACCTTTTATTTTTTTTTTAATAATATTATTTATATTCTATTATATATACATCTTTTTTTTTGTAGTATGTATGTATGTATTTATAAATTTTATTACTTATATATTAATATAAATATATATATACATATGTATATTAATATGAATATATATATATATTTTATATTTTATTTATATATTTAAACACATTATGATTGAATTTACTCTCAAAGAATTTTCTTTAAAAAGCGCAAAATATCCTTAAAATAAAAAAAAAATTACAGTTTTTTTTTTATTCCTTTACAGTTATAAAAAAAACAATTTATTTTGATTTAAACTTTTTTTTACATTTTAAATTTCAACTTTAAAGTTCAAATGAGGGGTAAAACCGAATAAAAAAAATAACCAAAATCAAAAATTAAATTAAATCTATATATCTTATATAGTATAAAAAAAAACAAATCGTCCTTTTAACACACAATAATAATAATAATAATCATGGTGATTGATAATGATGATAGAAATTTACAAAAAAAAAATAAACGCGTATTAAAATTCACGTGAAAGTAAATAAAAAAAAACCTAAAGTTTGAAGAATTTAAAAAAAAAAAACGATACACAAAAAAATATATATATATATATATAAATATATATAATTTTTTTTTTATTTCTTTAACATACCAAAAAAAAAACATTTTAACAGGAATAAATTTACCGTTTTTTTTTTTATAAAAATATATACGTATATATATCTGTATGTATATATATATTTCATCTATAATAAGGATAACAAATGAAAAATAAAAAATAAAAAAAAAAAATAAGGGAATATAAAAAAAATCTTTCACTTTTTTTTTTTTATTAAAAATAAAAAAAAATTTTTATAAGAAAAACAACAAACACACAAACCTTAAAACAAAGTTACGTATCATTTTTTTTTTTTTTTGTATGCTTTCCTTTATATTTTCAACGAATTTTTTTTTTCTATATGTTTTTAAGGAATTTTTTTTTTTTTATTTAATTTTTTTCTCTTTGAAAATTTTTTTTTGTGTATTATTAACTGTATTTTCCTTTTTTTCTTTTTTTTTTTTACTTTTTTTTAACTGTATATTATACCCGATATGAATAAACGTTATATTAGTTTTTATTTTTATTTTTTTATTTTTTTTTTTTTTTATTATTGTACAACCAAACCAACCAACGTATATTATATGCGCTGAGCAACTGAAAAACACAAATTCTGTCTGACGACTTTTTTGTTCGATTGTAGAATGTAGAAAAAAAAAAGGCAAAAAAAAAACAAAACAAAAAAGGAAAAACCATAAAAATAACAGTAAAGAAAAAAAGGAAAAGCAAAACAGCAGCAGCACCAACAGTAGCAGCTTTTAAAATATATGTTGTGTAAAAAGTAATAGATAGAAAGGTGGGAGGACAAAAAAACACTATATATATATATACATTGGGTACAAAATAATAATAAAAAAAAAAAAGGACTGCAAGGACTCATGACAATTTTGAGGCGAAAAACAACAAGGCATTGTGTGGTGGGGAATAACTGAACTAAAGTTAAAAAAAATATTTCAAATGCGGTATAAAAAGAGAAGAAAAGAGTGTAAAACGAAAGCAAAGGTGTAAGTAAAAAAAGGAAAATCAAAAGTAAAAAAAAAAAAACAGAATACCACACACAAGAACACAAAAAGTTTAAGTGAAAACCAAAAAAAAAAAAAACAGAATAAAATCAGAATAGCAAAAAAAAAGGAAGAAAAAAAACAACAAAAACAAAAGTAACTAACGAACAATACGAAACAGGAGTCAGCCAGTTATACTTTTTGTATATATGTAAACAATAAAATATTATATAGAAAAAAAAGGCAGAGAGAAATCCCCAACACAACAAAAACAACAAACAAACATTTTAAAAGTAATAATAAAGTTGTATGTGTAAATGTATAATATATATATATACGTATATACATATAGAGAATTTAAATAAAAAACAAAACAATATGCAAAAAAAAAATAAATTAATAACATAATACAATATTGGAAGATGATGGGAGAAAGGACACAAATATATTAACATAAAAGGCACAAAAAAAAGGATATTCTATATATTTATTTAATGTTATATATATATATATTGTATTTATACATGTATATGTATGTATATGTGTTGATGTCAAAGAATTATCTATTTAATATTCTATATAAATATGTTTTTTGTATATATATTTCTATATATATAATTACATAAATTACTATATTTTATATATACTTATTTATAAATATATGTATACATTCGTATGTGTGTATGTATGTTTGTAAATTGAAGAAAAATCTATATTTTATGTGCATATATAAAAAGTAAAAATTATATTTTATTTTCTTTAGATAAAAATTGGAAGTAATACAAAAAAAAAAAAGTAGTAAAATTATAATGCATATAGGTATATAATTTTGTATTTTCTAATAAGAAAATTTTTTCCTAGTAAAATAAGTATGAAAATTAATGATATTCAATTTTATTATAAATAATATATTGAGGTAATTTTAAAAATATAATTTTGATATTTTTCAATTTTAACAATTTTACAAGGTAATTTTTTTTTTTCTAAAATATAGTCTATTAAATAGATTCAATGATTTATGAATCGGGGGGGTATATAACTGAATATATATATACCCCTACTAAGTTAAAAATTTTTTTACAAGATCTTGGTTTTATTAGTTTTAATAATATTTGAATTTATATTGATGGTTCTCGAAAATATGTTCTATGTATTTCAATTGTGACTCGTATCGATTTTGGTTTAAGGTATTCTACTGGTGGACGGACTTACAATTGGACTGACACTCCGTCTATAATCATTTTTTTTTTAATTCTAATCCAATTTACATTCACTTTTAATTATCATTCGTTTCCATCTCATGCTGAGTTGCATGCATTGTAAGTGGAGAAGTAATTTGAACATACCCACATCAATTTGTAGGATTAAATACAGTGTACCAATTTGTATGATTAATTTCAGCGTAATTTTACATATAAACTTGAAAGCTAAATTCATAATTCAGTCACATACTCGAATAAAATTACAATGTTCTATCAATTATTCGATTGACATATGTCATTGAATTCATATGTACCCCTTAAGTTAAGTTAAGTTAAGATTTTAACAAGTTAAGATTTTAAAAGACCCTGATTTTATAAATATGACAAAGGCTTCCAAAAAAATATATATCAAAAATTTCAGAAGGCATGGCCTGATATAATTATTTGATTAGTATTAAATAACTTCGATTTTTATTAATTTCCAATAATCAAAATTTTCTTGTTTTTTTTTTCTGAGTGTATTTATAAGAACCCCTAATAAATTAAACATTTTAAAAGACCCTGATTTTAATACTTCGAAAAATATGACAAATGCTTGCAAAAAATATATATTAAAATTTCCGGAAGGCATGGCCTGATTGAATTATCTGGTTTGTGCACAAATCATTATCTGATTTGTGGTTTTTTTTTCTGAGTGTATTTATTCGCAGTAATTTTTAATCTGTTCAAACTATAAAATTCAATGAAAAGTTTTTTTTCAAATAAAGTCCTGTTTTTTTTTTTTTTAATATAGTGGTGACTGGTGACGAAGGAAATAGAAAAAAAAAAAAAAAGGATGAATATAAGAAAATATCAAACAAAATATCAAGAATAACTTTATATATTTCAAAAATATTTTAAGTTCTTTACTCTTTTTTTGTTTTTTTTTTTTTAATTTTTATTGTTGTAGTTAGGTTAAAACTTTAACTTTGGTCAGGAAAATGTACAAAAATAAAAAAAAAAGGGAAGGAAAAGGTTTTCCAGAAAAAACAAAAAAAATAAAAGGAAAAACGGAAAGAAAGAAGAACAAGAAAAGAAATTAAATATGAAAGCCGTCCTCTGAGACAAGAATCACAACAGCGATTTTTTGTTAAAGAATAACTTTACAACAAAACCGATTACAAATTGCAAAAAACATATTAATATATATACACATATATGTATAACTATGTACATATACATCTATTTACATATATTTCTTATCTATATACAAATTAAAATCCATAGAAAGCCTTTGGGTATTTCATAGCAATCCCTATGGGCCACAAAAACAAAAATACAAAAAAAAAATAACTCATCCTTTAAGTTTTTATCCTTTTTTTTTATTTTTCTTTTTGTGTTCTCATTTTCAGAAAAATCTATAAAGTGTTAACACAAACACATAGCTTATAGGCGAATATTACACTTGCATACACATATATTTGTTTTTTTTTCTGTTATATATTAAGTATATGTATATGGCTTATTTGAATGTATTTGTTATTTACATATATATATACTTATCATTGTGATTAACTGTATTGTATATGATGTAAAAGAAAATTTGTTTGTTTGTATTATTTTTTTAATGGGTGGATATTTTGTCCTATAAAAAAAAATACAAAAACTTTTTTCCTATTCTATTTATTGTTTTTGTTGTTTTTGGTGTTATTTTTGAAATATTTTTGTAAGTTCAGAGCTGGATCTTGATTTAATACTCTTTTAACTCATTCCTTATTGTTTTCTCTTTCCCTAGTTCCAATTCCAATACCAATGTTATACTATTTATGGCTACTGTTATTGTTAATGATGAATGTGATTTTGTTGTTGTTTTTTTTTTTTATGTAATTTTAAATGGACAATGGAGTGCTTTACATGGTTTCCCATAAATATTTACCATCGTGACAATAATGGTATATTTAATTTATAAATTTCTTTAACTTAATTAGATATTTAAGTAGAAGTAGATCTTAGTTATTTTTTAAACCACTTTAAATTATTTAAACTAGAGACAGTTATTCTATATAGAAGTAGAACATAAATCGTACTAGAATACTCCATGGTTAAGTTTATATCAAAAAAATTTATGAGTATTTTGGAACTTGTAATTTAGGTCTCACAACAGTACTCAGCGCAGCAAAATACCACTTAAATAAAATTGGATTGGCTTAAGTCAACAGACGTGCCACCCAGTCAAATAAAATGTAAAATTCATTGTTGCTTAAATGTATGAATTGAAATGGTTATTCAAAAATAATAGTCTACTAGTAACGACTATCGTGAATTATGTAGTTTAATGCACAAAATAATAATCAAGAAGAGTTTAAATGAAAATGTCATATAATTTTCTAATTCATTCTTACTAAGACTGAAACTAATTACTCAGAATTACAAAGAAATTATAAATGTACATATTTACTTATTTTAATTTTAGTAATACTACTTACATTCTTATAGGTATATTTTTAATAAGATTTCACTCACCTAAAAATAAAATAAAAAACAAAAAATTAGTAAATTGAAGTAAAAAGTTATTTAAAAAATATTTTTAATATATTTTATTAAATTATATAATGTAATGATTATGTATATCTTCAAAATCTATTCTTTACTATTTATTGTTTTTAAAACAAATATTAAAGATAAAGGCTAGAAGAAAAATGACTAACTCAGATTCTAGAAATCTAAGTGACATTAAGCCTATGTAAAAGTTGTAAAAATGTCTAGTCCAAAATGATAATTATCTTATGATAATCTTTTGAAGGCGAGATACTTCTTTCACGATTACAAAGAGTTAATTACCTCTGTCAATATGTACTGTGCAAGCAGTTCGGATTTTTATTCCATTATTTTGGCTACAGAGGGACGTAGTTTTAATAGGAAGAAGTCTCACCCTACTAACAGCTTTTTAAGCCATTATGAAGATTAACTATTAAAAAAAACTAACAGAGTTATGATGAAAGGTAAGTGTCAAGATATGAAGTCTGCTGTTAGTAAATTTCCTCAGTTAATGTACTGTAGAAGCAGTTCGAATGTTTATTCCACTATTTTGGCTGCGGATAGCTTGGTTTAGTGGAAACCACACACTAATAACAGCTTCTTTAAACCACTATGAAGGTGAAGTATTAAAACAAAACTAACAAAGTTATGATGAAAGAAAAGAGCCAAGGTATGGGGTCTGCTGTTAGTAAACTGATAGTAAAACAGGCATTCTTTAAAAAAGTCAGAAACCTTTCAAAAATTTATAATATTCAATAACCTTGTAAAATCACCCATAATACAAAAAACATTATTAATTCCTCTTAAACAAATCTAGCTCAATATTTCTAACAAATAAACTTATAAATTATCATACATTTACATTTGATGAAAACATTTACATTAATTACATTAATTTCCAACTTAACTGAAACAATAAATCGGAAACTAAATTTTAATGATTTGTTTTCATCTATAAAACAAAAAAATGACACCTAAAATATAAATTTTTACCAAAAAAAGATTTTTACATTTTTTTTTTTAATTAAATTTCTTAAATTTCACATATATATAAATTTAATTTCTTTTTTAAATTATATTTTTATATTTTATTTTTTCATTTAAATTACCTTAAGTTTTTTTTAAAGTATAATGAAATGTTAAAATAAAATAAAAAAAAAAACAAAAAAAAAAACTTTCTTTCTTCAAGTATCACTTTAAGTGGAAGTTATAAATTTCATTTATATAGGTATAATTATTTTTTTATTTAATTTTGTATTTTCATGTAAATAAGAATAAAAAATATATGTATAATTTCCGGTTTATACTCTATAAAGAAAAAAAAATAAAAAAAATTTACGGAAGTTACGTAATCAATTTTTTTTATTTTTTATATTACAAAAAAAATTACCTCTTTCTCTTTTACTCATTTTAATATATATATGTACCTTAAGTACATATACATACACTTACATTCTTAAAATAATATTTATATATATTCTATATATACTAATACATATAGGAATGTAATAAATGCTTGTAACGAAGGTATTTTTATATATATATATATATGTATATACATCAGCATATATATAAATAGATATACATAAATATTTACTTAAAAAAATTTTATTCTGTAATATTATGTAGAACAATTTCAGTAAATTTCAACTAAAGTAGGATTTAAGTACTTATATTAAAATAAATATATATATATATATATTTGAAAAATTTTAATCAATCGTTTTTAAATTGTTAATTAAAGAAAAAGATGCCAATATTTAATTAAAACATTTAATAAAAATATAAAACAATATAATTATTAATTTAATATCTATATTTATTCTGAATTTCATTGTAAATAATTTGAAGTCGAATTTTAAATTATTGATTTTCTTTGGCTAATTTTACTGTACTATTTTTGAGGTTCGCAATTTGTAGGTTTAAAATACCGTTAGGTTCGCAATTTGTAGGTTATGAAATTGTAAAATACAATCCTTTTAACTATTTAACAGTAGATCTTTTTAAAAATTTATTTAATGTATTTATATTCATTATATTCATTAAATGTCAACCAAATCCTGATTGAGAACCAAAGATTTATTATCTATTGTGTTCAAATAATGTCCAAAGGATTAAAAAAAAGGACGACAATAAGAAAAGATATCATCTTAAAGTTAAAAAAAAACCAAAAAAAAAAAAAATAAACAGGGGAAAAACCGCGAACAAATGATTTAAAATTAAAAAAAAAAAATGGGAAATGACTGAAAATGGGAAATACGACTTTAATAAATGGAATGTATTTGGCTCCCTTGAATTTCTTACTTCTCTATTTTTATTTTTTTGCTTTTGATTTTTAGGCCCAATTTATTTATTTTTTTTTTTATTATCTTATTATCTTATTTTTTTTTCTTCTCTTGAGGTTTTTTTTTTTTTAACCCTTTTTTTATATACAGGAAATCAAAGAATGTGGGGAAATTTTTTTTATTTTACTTCTAATAATTCACAGTTAAGACATTTATAGTTAATATATAAAAAAAAAAAAGAAAAGCTAAGATTATCATTTAAATTTACTTTGTATATATATATAAATATATATTATAAAAAATTATAAATACAATGTAACACATTAGGTATATATACATTGTATTACAATATTATTTCGCTTACATAATAGTGTAACTTTTATTGTATATAAAAAAAATATATATAAATATATATACATATATATTTTTTTAATTCAATTTTTCATTTTATCCTCTTAAAGGGTAAAAGCAAAGTTCACAGTAAATCCTTTTTCTTATATATACTATTTTATTGCTTTTATTACTTGTACTGAGCTTTTTTTTAACTTGTTTTGATTTTTTACAGGCTTTAGTTTCCTTTCAATCTTCCTTTTTAAATGAAATTCAATGAAACTTTTAATGTTTTACGAATATTATTGTATACTTATCAAAATAATAAGTATACAAGAAAAAAATACTATACAACTTTAATTTTATTCCTATGTGCAACTCATATCTTTTCAAGACATAATTAAAGTTTATTTTAAAATTAATCTGATTTGTTCTGAGAAATGAGAATTATTGTGAGTATAATTGTGCATTGAATCGATATACTTTATTGTAGAGTTTGTGCAAAATTTTTAAAGTCTCCTGCATCGCAATTTCTGGAATATTTTGACTAAATATATATCATGTAACGCAATAGAATTAATATTAACCCAAGTGATTATACTAAGTATATTATTAAAAAATTTGACCTAGAAATTTTTAAATATTCAAACATGTATATATATACATATTCAAAATATTTAAACTGCTCTTATTGAAACTCTCTTGTTATCAGTATTAATATTAAAATCCAATTTAAAAAAAACAAAACCTAAACGGATTAGAACGTCGAAAATGATATTTCAAATTTTATTCAGGAAAACTCAATCACCTTGGTGATTACAAATTTCAACTTAAAATCTAATCGTTAGAATTCACATCTCAAAAATTAAAATACCAATTAGATAGCTTAGATAAAATAGAAATAGGATTAGATTAATTTTAATATCAAAATTTTTAAGAGGAAAAATCATCTTTTAAATCCAATAATTTCAAATCTCCTCTTGATTCCAAATATAAAATCACGGAAAATATGAAAAACCTAAATATTTAATCTATGATAAAAAAAACCTATTGTTGTCATGAAAATTTTTGCAAACAAAATCTATTTAAGTGTAAACAAAAAGTCAATAGTCCTTGAAATCAAAAATACATATATACAAAAAAAAAAAAAAAATAAGTAATAAACAATTGCAAATAATCAAAACATTCATGCGGTCACCATAAAAATTTATAAAAAAAAAAAAAATATAAGAAAAATTTTTCAATTACACAAAAAAAAAACAAAAATCAAATAATAACAAAAAATTACAAGAGAAATTCTTCCTTAATATATAGAAAAACGAAAAAATAGAAAGAGACAACAACATTTTTAGAAAAAGACAAGAAAAATCAAAGAAATGAAAATATAAACTAATTCTTAAAACATTTAAAATTACAAAAACTGGTTTTCTCAATATATATATATATATATATATATTATGTGTATATACATATATACATAATTTTCTTTTTATTGATGTATGTATGTACATTGTATGTATATATTATTGGGTATATATGTACGTATATGTATACTATATTATGTATATCTTATTGAAAAAGATACCCAATTCAAATATAAAATTTAACTTACAACAAAGAGGCCAGACAGAAATTGGTTCGGTCGTTTTATTTAACATTTTCTTTTGTTTTTGTTTTTATTTCTCTTTCTTTCAATTTTTCCTTTTTTTCTTTGAAAACTCAAATTTTTCTCTTTTGTTTTTTTTTTTATAATTGTCGTATTTGTATTTTACGAGTCGACGACGACGACGACGACGATTATTTGCGAGTGTATAATTGAAAGAAAAATGCTTTTTATATTAACAACGCAAATAACAACAACAACAACAACATCAATACTTATAATAAACAACAAACACAAATAAATAAATATATAGTAAAAAAGGACTTTTTTAAATACAAAAAATTAAGGATGTGTGTAGTAAAAATTTATTAAAATCAAAAAAAAAACAAAAAAAGGAAAAGGAAAAGTATTTTAAGGATATTTCATTCACATGTATGAGAATGTATATATATAAAAATATATATACAAAAAAGGATATTTATTCATGAACACCCTTTATAATTACTTAGATGGCGCTATATACTATTTATAAAATACCAAAAAAAAAAAACAGCATTTTTTGGTTAAGTGGAGTGAAGTCATTTTTCACAAACATTGCATTATACATATATACGTATTTTAAAGTATATATATATATATAATCGTATGTAAATATGAAAAGTTTCTGTTGTTTGTAAAAAAAATGTTTTTAACTCTTCAGTTTTATTTTTGTGTATAAGAAGTGTGGGAGACTAATTTTATTTTTGTTTTTCTTTTTTTTTTATAGTACATAGAATTTCCTTCATTTCCACAGTTATTTCCTGTATTTTCATTTATTTTCTTTCTCTTTTTTTCCTTAGAAAAATAAATTTCGTGAACCCTTTAACTAAAAAATTTTCTTTTAATTTTTTGTTTTTTTTTTATTATGTTTTTCTTGTTTTTATTCCGATGATTAGATTTCAAAATTATTTTTTAGTATATAGAGAATGAAATTATAAACAGGAAAAATAAGAAAAACAAAAAAAAATTAAAACAAAAGTGGGAAAATTGGAAAAAGGAGGAAAATTTTTTTTATCTATGTTGTTGTTTTTCAGTAAATTGAGAATTTAAGAAGAATAAAATGAAAGGGTTAAGAATTTATTTGTTTTGTTTTTGTTTTTTTTTAACTTCGATTGTGACGCCGTTTTCGTAACGATTATATCCTTTACAATATACATACATACAATATAAATTCATATATACATTTACATATACAAAGATACAAACATACAAAAAAAATTTATTTGAAAAAAGAATATAAGGATAAAGAAACGTAAAACGAAAGGGTGCAACAACACCAAAGTCTAAGTAAATTAATTTCAGGGAGTTTGAAAATAGATTTGAAGAGGATAGTGGGTGATCAAACAACATCAACTAAGTGAATTAATTTGAATGAGAAGTGGTGGTATGGAGATGAAGAATGAGTGGTGGTAGTTGATGTTATATATATATACTTGTATATAAAAAGGGGTTTGCTGAAAAAAATTATTGATGTTCCTGAAGGATGATAATTATAGGTTTTTAAAAGATATAAAGTATGAGATAGTAATTCTACACAAGTACGCTTATATTTATATTTATATATATGGGTATAAGGTATATATATATAGTATATGTAAATAAATAGATAGACAGATAAAAAGATAGATAGCTATTTAAATAGCTAAAGGGAGAAAATGAAATAAAACAAAAAAAAAATTTCAATGTGGAAATTTAAAACCGGCGAAAGGGTTAAAGATTTTTTTTTTTTGTTTTATTTTGTTTTTTTTTTTTTTTTTTTTTTTTCGATAAAAAGTTTTTTTATATACTTATGTTTAGTTATATATTATGTATTTAGTACTGTGTTAGTACATATATACACTGATTAAATTTCTAATTTGATTTTCTTACATTTCTTGTGTATAGTTAAAATTATATTATACAAGAAATAATAATTGAGAATATTGTAAATGTATTCGAGAGAAGAAGAAGAAGAAGCAAAATATGATGATGATATTAAACGAAGATGATGATTTTGTGAAAATTCTTCTTGTAAAAAAATTTTGTAAAAATATATATACATATATATATACGTTGTGTACTGGTGTAATAAGTTTAAAAAAGAAAAATAAAAAAACAAAATCAAATATAAAGCCAAAATCACAAAACTAGAATGAAGAATTTACTGAACCCTTTCATTTTTAAGTTATTCCCATACTTATTATTTTCATTTGAATTTCTTATTATAGTTTTTTCTCAACATTTTTGTGCTGTGGTGTTTTTTAGTAAAAGAAAAATTTGGGGTGGGGTTCTTTTTTGGGACTTAGGACTTGGGAGAATATAACCGAAAGGAAATGAAAATAATATATATATATATATATATATAAAGGAAAAGAAAGGAAACGAAAGCAAAAAGAATAAAATTAAATCTCAGATCAGAGTAGATAAACTTTACTTGATTTATATTTATATATATATATAGTTTTATATGTGTGTTTAGATATAGTATTAGTATTATGTAAGAAAATTATGGGGTTAGCATTGGTTTACTGCTGCTGCTGCTGCTGATTTTACTTCAAAAAATCTTTTTCAAAAGAATTTTTGCGATGATTGTTGAATTTATAAAGTACTCAACATTGAATATAACTTATATACATATAAGTTATATTCAATGTGTTAAAACTTATATATATATATAAAGATGAAATGAGACCAAAAATGGAAAATTAAGACATTTTCTAATATTTTCATATACTTAAGTATATATAAGCTTTCACATTTATAATCTATATGTATACAATATTCAGAGGGTAAAATACATAGATATACTTATACATATAAAAAAAAATAAATATATATATATATATACAATTAGAATGAAACAAAATATTGTAAATGGAAAGGGAAGACAACAGAGACTTTAATTTCAAAATAAAACAAAAAAAAAAAGAATAAAATCGATAAAAAAGAGGAATTGTAGAAAAATTGTGATGGATCTCCACCACGGATTTTTCTTCATCAATTTTGTTTTTATTTTTCTTAATTCATTCTTTCCCTTTCTGTTTTTTTTTGTTTTCTATAATGGCTGACTATAATAATTGGAAATTTTATCGTCAAAATTAATTGAATAAAGACTATACGACGTAGCATTATATATATATATATAGAAATATTGTATGTATATAAAAATTAAAGATATAAAATTGTAATTTCAGAAATAATAAAAAAAATACGAATTTTTCAATTCGAATTACAGAAATTGAATTGTTCTAAAAAAAAAAAAATTAAATTAAAAATTTGTAAAATATTATTAAAAAAAAAACTTATTTTATTGAATTTTAATTATTTTTTTCGATAGTTTTTTTAAAGGATGAGATGAATTATAATTTAATAATTGGAAACAAGTTGAGAACTTAATATACAAAAATTTAAGAATTTTATTTTAAATTTTTCAAAAAATTCTGAATTGATTTTACAATTGAAAACTTTTATGAATTAAGAAATTAAATATAATAAATATGTATACAAATCTCTAAATACTAGCTGTTGACCCGTCACAAAATGACGAAAGGTCAATTGATAGAAGAACTTTTTCTAATTAAGAACTTTTTCTAATTTCATTATATACATATACATATATTGTATATCAATATCATATTCTTAAATAAAATCGTAACCACTTAATATTTTTTGTTAATAAAAGATTTGAAATTTTTTTATAGGTTTATTTTGTTTCAATAATGATAATTTTCTCCATCTATTAACTTTATGTAAATACTAAGTTTTGTATACTGTTTCACAACCTTTGTTTAGATTCAAATCTAAATACTTGTGTGTTGCCAACATTCTACAATGTACCTACTCAATATGCTTAATCATGTACCTATTTCTATGGATATAAAATTGAATTAAATAAATCTTGAGTTTGAATTGAGTTTTGCATTATCAAATGCAAATTACAATTTTATTTTTTAATTTTTTTTATTATACATACCTAATTAAGTTAAAAAAATATATTTATGCTATGGCGCAATTCATTTGGCTTTATTTCAGGAATGAGGGAAACTTTGAAATTGCTTTGATACATAGCTTGGTTTATTTGCTTTTCAAAGCTAAAAGCAAGCAACGCAATGCAATAAGGCATACTTTTGGCCTTGGCAATTATTTCAGATTTTCACTGAAAATAATGAAGACTTACTACAGAACTGTTCCTGTGAAGCATAGTCTTAATTTTTAATACCAATACGTTTTACCATTTATATAAAATTTTAAGAAAATGTACTGTGAGTTTTAAAAACTGAAATGAACTAATTCATAAACATGAAAAATAATTTAAATTCATTAAAAAAAATTTTTTTTTTATTTTATTTATTTATATATTTTTATTAATTAAATAAATAATTTATTGATCTGCTTATGATTATTTATGATATTTTATTTTCTAAAATAAAACACATACAACAAAACATTAATGTATTATTTTTTATAATTGAACACATTTATTTGAGTGCTTTTGTTACACCTCATTTCCTAGACAAATATATTATTAATAATAATAATAATAATAATTTGGCATATAAAGATGTAAAAATTTTATTTGAAATAATTGAATTAAAATTTTTATTAAATCCCTTATTTTAATTTTGAACCATTTTAATTGCAATTGCAGCAAATTAATGTAATGATCAATGTCAGTACCGTTATCATTACGTTAATTAGCTGCAATGGCAAGTGTCATTAAGTTAATTAGCTGCGATTTCAATTAAATTTTTTCATGTATTATTGAACTACACAGTTAAATAAGCAGCTTGCGGCTTTCCATAAAAAATATATTTATGAGAATTATATTTAATCTTAGCCCTTTGACTACATAAAAATTAAACATTTTTAAAATATAATGAGACATAATATGTATACCTATCTAATATACAATTAATCGCAATGAAGCACAAAATATTAAATAATCACATATTATCTATAATTAATCTCACATACCCATAATTAATCTCATACTATAAATTTATTAAAATCATTTTACCAATAACTACAATGTTTATATCTACACTATGTTTATATATACTATATACATAAATAATATACATACACATATACAAATCAATAAAAAAGATTTAACTGACAGGACCTTACACATATAAAATTTAAAAATCATATCCTGAATGACTTAGCAAAGAATAAATCCCCCTGAATGGCTTGGCAAAGTATAAGGCATTGTGTTCTTTACTTTCTAAGAATTGTAATAGTGTAAAAAAAATATATTATCAATCCACAGCCTTTTCAAATTATACGGTTTTTAATTTTCAACTTCTGAAGAGCTGTTAAGTTGTAAGCTTCAATTTTGAGATTTGAATGAAACTTTGCTCTTAATAAATAAAGTTCTTATTTTGCAACTTCAAAAAATTTGTGTTTATAAACTAAATACTTATTTATATATATTAATATTGTAATATAATATGCAAGAGAGTTTTATATAAGGGTTTGCTGCTTTTTAAGTTCATATTTCATTAATATTTGGTCAAAAATTGTAGAAAACTGAGTTGGAGTTCCCATTGTCATTTCCTGCTCTTGTTCTTCATTATTTATTAAGTAAAATAAGCTCATAAATTTGAATCTCTAGCATATTATAAAGCTTATTAGTGTTACTGTGTAAAAGCACGTGGTTTTCTTGAAAAATGACTTTCCTAAGCCGACGTCACTTTTAAATTTTAAAAAAACTAAAATACACAGAGTATGTCTGGTATATTGTTACTTCAATTTATTTAATTGGAAACAAAAGAAAAAAAATACGAAATTTTTTTAAGAAAAAAAAAAAAACCCCCGAACTGAAATGAAAGTCAGAAAACAAAATTCCAAAATAAAAAACAAGAGGGAGAAAAATTATATTCAAAAGGTCAAGATCCACTACCAATTTGTGCACTGTCATATAAATTTTGTATTTAATTAAAATGAAATATAATAAAAGAAATGAAAAATAAAACGAATTGAAGGGCTTCTTTTCTTAATAATCAATGTTAATTAAAAATAAATTAAATTACATTTTAATTATATAAAGTATAAGATAACAAATAACCAAAAATGGTTTATATTGAAGTTAGAAAAATTGTTTTTATTGATTTTATTGATACCAAATTTCAATTAATATTTTTGGTCTTCATTTTTGGTCTTTGTATTATATTTTAACTTATTGCAAGAATTATTTTTATGGCGGCAACTAATAGACAAAAATAATTAAATTTTATTCAGAAGAAATTAATATCTTGTTTCAGTTTTATATTTTTCTTGATTTTAAAAAAATAAAATAGGTACTAGATAATACCGGGTGTACGTTTGCTGTGCCTTTCAATGAGTTATTAATTGAAGTTGGGATTATTGAAAAAAAAATTTCACACAAAAATGAAATGTAATAAATTGTGCCACATTACGTTAATGGAAACATTTTTTCAGACTTTCTTTTGTATCAAAGCAGTACTAGGCAAAAATGGACGCAATTCGCTTCCAAAAGTTTTTTTGACGAGTCGTTGTGTCGATATGGGTTAACAAATTCCAATATCTCCTAATAGAGGCAACTCTGTTTCGGTCAACTGTAATTTAGAACAAAAAAGTTATAAACATTTTTTTAACGGCTGGGTGGCACAGTGGTTGTAGTGCCGACCTATCATGCGAAAGGCCTGGGTTCGAATCCCAGTGAAAGTGAAAAATCTTCGGCTCAACCGAGCTAGCATTTACCATCGGGTTCAAATTAATGCCTTAATCAATAATTAATAATCATAAATCTTTAATTAAAAAATGCATTAATATAACAATATAAACAAATATGAACTAATAATTTAATTGAATAATATAACTCACAGATATGGAATACCATATAACTCAAATATAAAATATTAAAATATAAAAAAAAATAGAATTATATATCTATTGAAAATCTAAAGCGTTTCTACATTTTATAAGGCCTTGTATACTATCTCAATGTACCTACAAGGTAACATGTACCTATAGTATAGACAAGCTTATTAGCCTAACAGTTAAACAGTTAGTGCTTTAAAAAAATACTTGTACTACAGACCCAACTTGCTGGTCCGTTTGAGCAAAATGGTTAGCCCAGAAGCAGTGTTTTCATTTAGGGAGTATATACGCTTCAAACATTGGCATTATATATTAGATTTCCTTTCTAAAACTATACATAACACTTAAGTGTTTTATATATACGTTTATAATAACTTTTAGGTTTTTTGAAGAAAAAAGAGTGAAGGATTTTCTTACAGGAAGACACAAGAATTTTTAAGAGATGGGAAATGAAAATATAAAACCAAATTTTATCTTGTATTTTTCTCAATAAAACACTGAAAAAAAAAAATATAAATAAAGTACTTAAGATAAGAATCGAATAACAGATAAATAAATAGTATATTGCGAATTTAGTCAGCAAATTTTATTAACCATTTCTTAATAGGAATATTTATCTTAAATAAATAACTAAGTCCCAGATAGACGATGTACGCTGCAATAGCTGAATAAATTTAAATCCAAAAAGAATATAGTAGTAAAGAATTAAAGGACGAAAAAACTTGCTCTAGAAAATATTTCACCCACACAAGAAGAAGAATTACAATGCATAGCTAACAATTAACTTCAAACACAACAAACCATCAATTTAAAGGAAAAATTTCAGGCCCTTACAGTTATTGAAACAATATTCATTTACATTTTTTTTAGAAATAAAAAACGGTTAAATATGAGTTTTGGTTTTTTAAAAGTCCTACGACCCAGCACGTCCATCCCAATTGAAAATAAATTTCTTTCAAATTATTTTATCTCTATATATTTTATAAGAAACAATTTTTTAAGCTTTAAATTCCCAACGCGATTTAACAGTTTGATAATACATATATCTATATATCAAATTGTCAAAAATTTTTTTTATTTCATCCCTTCATGTGCAGTAAAACGCTCTATTAATGCAGTATTACTTACTACTACTTGAAATAAGTGTATTATATTCACGTACATCATTTTCGGACATGATAACCCTCCATGTCCTTCGAAAAATATGAACAAAGCATGAAAAATGTATTTGTTAAATAAATATTTTTATATTTAATATTTGGGCAATCGTTTTAAATTAAAATATAAAATGTCCCCTTATTTTTTTTTTGTAAAATAAAAATTTTAAAATACATTAACACAAAATTGTCCTCACTATATACATATACACTTAAAGTTTAATATTCTTCAAGTTTCGTCACGTAAATGGATTATATTATATTTAATTTTTTTTTTTTTTATTTTATTTATTAAAAATCAAATTTGACATTTAAAAATATATGTATATATAAATCATATCTATATATATACAAAATACAATATATATATATATATAATTAAAAAAACAAAAGGGGAACTAAGTAATTTCTTTTATAAAAAAATTTTTTTAAATATTATACAAATTAAATATGAAGTTTCTAAATGAATGTTCACCCCTATAATAAAAAAAAAAATGTTACCAACAGTACAACAACGTCAATGACAAATGTTATAACACTACATTTTTTTTTTTTTCAAAAAACAGTCATGTACATACAAAAATTGTCTTGTCAGTGATGAGAGGTGTTTTTTTTTATTAAATTTTTTCATTAAAAAACCATAACTTTCAAAAATATATATAATTTAAATTATATTCATGTATTTCCTTTTTCAATTTATTTTTTTTTTAATGAAAAATTAAATTTCATATTATTAAAAAAATTAAATATATGATATTTTTTTTTTTTAAAGTTTATGAAATGTCGTCCAATTTGAATTTTAATAGAAAAATATTACAGAAAGTACCATAGAACAGTCTAAAAATCTTTTAGTCAATATTTCAGGATCTATATATAGGTATATAAAATATAAATACATATATATAATTAACTAACACATACCCAAAAAATTACTAAGGTTTATTTTTTTCAAAATCTTGTATATATATATATATGTATGTATGTATGTATAAAAGTTAACTGAAAAATGAAGAATAAAATTGCTGCGGTAACAATTTTCATCTTCTATTACAACTTACAACATCCTCATAACTTTAAAAAATGCAAGATGAAAAGAGATGAAAATAAAAACAAAAAAAAAACAAAAAACAAAAAAAAAATGAAAGAAATAGAAAATAACAGTAAACGTACGATGACTTATCCTTGAATGCATAAATTGAGCAGAAATAATTCAATTTTCTATAAAAAATTTTTCAAGTGGAGCCATTTTTGTTTTTTTATTTTTTTGTTTTTCTTCTTTTTTTTTTTTTTTGTTTCTTTTTTTTTTAATAACCAACCATTCAAAGAAATATGAGAGAAGATATTCTGAAATGGTGGGGAAGAGTGGGGAAAATGAAGGGGGGTTAATAGTTAAATTTCTAGAAAATATAATAAGTAATTCTCAGTGTATTGAAGTGAAAATTTTGCTGAATTTTATAAAAAGTTTAACACCATCATAATAATTGTATATATAAGAATTGAACTACAAAATTCTGGTCTCTAGTATTTTGTGAAATATTTTATATTTGAAAAACTTGGGAGACGACTAAAAGTATAACAAAAAACATAAAACATTTTAAAAACGGCCCTTAGCTCTTCATATTTTGTATATATGTACTTACATTTGAACAAGATTAAAGATGAAAATGATAGAAAATGATGAGGCTTTGAAATTTATGATGTTGCAGAAAATTTTGTAAAATGGAGGATAATAAATTGTGTAAATTAATTTTAACTTGTAATTTCTTAAAAAATAAAAAAAAAAAGAGATTATTAACAAATTATAAATTAAGTTTTTTATAATCTGCTAGTTTTTTTTTTGAATAAAATTAACATGTCTAGAAAAATTGATTTAATTATTTTTTTAATCTATAAAATATTTAAAAAAAAAAATGTTCAAGTAAATACATAATTTTTAAATTCTTTGAAAATTTATTTAATCTAATAAATTGCTTCTTTTGAACTGGAATGAGACTTTTAGAGGCACCCAAACTCGATATGAAACACATTTTTTGTCTTGAATTTCTTAAGTTATTATTTAAAAAGTATAAAATCAACTTTTTGTAATTTTGGTCATTGACCTTATTGTTTATTTACAAAAAAATATTTTTGAGAAAATTATTGAAAAATTCTTAAAGGGTACGTGATAATTACTTCATCCTTTTTTTTGACTAAACATAGGTTAATAAACTTTTGGATATTTAATTAATATCCAAATATTTAATTTTTAGACATAGAAATTGAATTGAAAAATAAAGTAAGAAAATTGAAGAGGTTGTGAAAAAGGGGTTTTAATTGACAAAAATTAGATGGGTTAAGAGTAAATAAGAATATCATAATGAACAACGACGTCTTTTAATTGCTTTTGTATTATAAAATAAGGTTTGTTCGAGTGACACGCAACTCACTACCTGCAGGTAATAGAATTTTCAATTACATACCTAATTCTTCTAATGCTTGTTTTAAAATGTTTGCTTTTATTGAAAAACTTGAATTAGTGGATTTTAAATGCACAAGTATTTGATAAGAAATATTTAAAGAATTAAGACGAATAATTGAAAAAATTAAAGGAAATAATCCTAATTTACAATTAAAGATTTGCTTTGCTATTGGCATTTGATTGAAGTTATATTTGAGAGCAAATATTTTCACAAATGTAATTCATTTTAAATTCCATCAAAAATAGATTGAAGCTGGAAAATGCAGATGCCTGTACAAGTTGAAATCAGGAAATAGCAAACCTACCAATTTAATTTAGAAAAAGTATGCAATTCAGAACCAAGGAAATTTTTATTTGAAAGCATTTTGAACTTTTCTTTGAATATGTCATGAATTAACAATAAATATGAATTAATTAGTACTTAATAAATTCTTATGTTGTTTTTACATTTTTTCAAAAATATTTCAGTTCAACAGTTTTATAATTTCGCAATGTTTACTAAAAAATTTCCATATTTTGAAGTTTCCTGATATAAATGATTTAAAGTAATTTAATATACCGACTTTTAGAAGTTTAGATAGTTAGATTTTGAAATGGTGAGTTATATATACCTACATCATATGCGATTTGGGTTTATTAAAATAAATACCTATTTATTATATATTGTTATGATAATACTTAGCAATTCCTGCGTTAAGCTTTAGGTACTATAATGTAAATTCATTTTTATATATCTGATTAAATCAATCAAATTTAATTTTGTTATAAAATTTGCAAATTTAAAATTCCAATGATAACAGTTAAATATTATAAAAATTATTCTTAATTCATCAACTTTTGTCGAATGTAAATTTCAATTTTTTTCTGTACGCAATTATTGCAAAGACTAACTTTTGTGAATCAACAAATCATTCTCAATTATTTCAATATTTCATGATACCCATCTTTTCCAATTACTTCAACATTTTATTGCAAGTTTAGTTTGCTGGTTGGCACAGTGTTTAAGTGCCGATATTTCATGTGAAATGCCCGGGTTCAAATCCTTAGTGAAAGTGAAAATTAATGGCTTAATCAATAATTAATAATTATATATATTTAATAAAAAATTCATTAATACAACCATATAAACAAATTCAAAATATTAACAAATAATTTAATTGAATAATATAACTCACAGATATAGAATACCATATAACACTAATACAAAATATTACAATATAAACAAAAATAGAATTGTATCTATTGAAAATTTAAAACGTTTCTATATGCTATAAGGTCTAGTATACTATCTCATGTTTAAATGTGAAATTCATTAAAATCAATTTTAATAACACGCATATAATATGACCCCCTGTTCCAACATGTACCTATGGTATAGACAGACAGGCTTATTAGCCTAACAGTTAGTGCTTAAAAAAAAATAAAAAATTTCGTATTTATTTCCCCCCTTCTGACATTCATAAACCGATATATATTCAACATAATTATTTATCATTACAATAACAATAATCAAATTACAATTTATCATTTTTTTTATTTTAAATTTAACCAAAATACCACTCAAATTCTTTTCTTAATTTCCCACAGAATTCCTCTTGTATCTTAAAGATTTTTTTTCCCTTTATTTATTTATTTAAACACCATCTTTAAAGTACAATACAACCCTTTAAACTTCCAAGTATTTTTTTTGTTTTTTTTTTTTTTTCTTTAAACAAAATTTTTTTTTTATATTTGACCCAATTTTTTTTATATTATAATATAACATACATATATGTATAAAGTACATGAAATATATATTTATAAAAAAAAAAAAAAGAAGTTATTTAACCTTGAATTACTTTATTTCAGCAGTAACAAAACAAAAGTATAGCAGACATAAAATCAAAATAAAAAAAATAAAAAACAAAAAAAAAAAAATCAACCCAATAATAAAAAAAAAAAAGAAATACAAATAATAACATTTCAAAGCAAACCAAGTAAAATAATTCACAAATCTATTTAAAAAAAAACACAAAAACAACAACAAAATGAACAACAAGACCTATAATAATTTTTTTTTTTTGTTTCCATATTACTAACTATGTACATATCTATACATACCTATATGTATATAATCATAATATAACCAAAGTTAATATATTTATTTATTTATTAAATACAAATTATTCTATAAACATATATATATGTACCTATATATAATAGTAAGTATATATATTTATGTAAGTATTTTACTTTTTGATAAGTCATTCAACTTTCACCTTAAAAAAATAAAAGTAAAGTTAAATAATATAATATATGTGTATATACTTATATATATATATATATATTATTGTATATAAAAAATAAAACCTACCATAATCTATGTTCATTCTTCATAAAACGTTTACACTTATAAACATGTACATATATAAATAATATTATTATACTTATTATTATTATTATAATCAAAAAAAAAAAAAAATCTACATAACATCTACATAATATGATATAACCTCCAAAATGAAATAAAAAAAACAACAACAACAACAACAAAAACAGAATATAAAAAGAAAAGAAAACAACATTTTTTTTTATTCTTTCATAGAAATTATTTCAAAAAATACTATCATTATAATATCTATATATATATATATATATATATATGTATATATTTATATATAATAATATTATTTATATATATATATATATAAATATTTATATAATATGTACTATATATCTATCATTTAATATAGTACATCCATATATATATATACATATATGTATGCAGAAATTCCTCTTAAAAAAAAAGGTTGATTTTTTTTTTTCATTCACTTTCCTTTTTATTTTTTAATAAGAAGTAAAAAAAATGTGAAAAAAAAGTTTTTATTTTACTAAAATAAAAAAATGTAAACAATTTTTTTTATACTTTGTATTTTTTTTTTGTTGTTCCTTTTTTTTGTTTTTTTTGTTCTTTTTACTTTACAAATAAACACAACAACAACACATCTATTCCACAACAAACTCCTCTAATAATAATAATAATAATATATTCTGCTCTATAGTAAAATAAAATATAAAAAAAAACACAGTAACCCAAATTTCTTAGTAAAACAACATCTACAACAACAACACCAACAACAACAACAACACTAAATACAAAATATATATATAATATATATATATGTAAAAAAATAAAATAAGAAAATACTCAGAAAATTTGTTTATAAAAAAAATTTTTCCACCCAACTCTGAAATCAATTTATATTTTTTTTTCCATTTTTTTATTCTGGAAAAAAAAAAGTACCGAAAAAAAAAAATACCAAAAAAACAAACAACCAAACTCATATACAAAATAAAAAAAAATGCACCGTTATTCGCAAAAATACTTAACGGTATATAAATGTGTATAGTAAAAAAATATATAAAAAAAAAAATCTGAATGTATCTAAAGATATGTATTTTAATATAAAGTATAAAATTTATGTAACTATATATATATATATATATTCATATATATCTATATAATATTAATATATATATCTATACAATTATTTTCTAACTGTATCATAGATATTTTTTTTTTTTTTTATAAAATTGTACGTAAAGTGTAAGTAAATTATATATATTCAATTTCCGGATCACCCTCTTTCATTGTTTTGGACCAATTTTTTTTTTATTTGGTAAGGAAAATTAGGGAAAATTTTACAATTCGAAGAAATACAAATCTTAAATAAAAAAAACAAAAGGATTTGAATATATTTTATTTAAATAATTAGAGTATAAATTTTGGTATTATAATTTAATACCTAAGTAAATTAAAGTGTTTTTACCTAAGTAAATTTCGAAAGAAAAATACTCCGTAAAATTATCGGGCCAATTATCGACCAAATATCGGGCCAATTATCGACCAGCGTCAATTTAGAATGCGACGCAACGCAGAGCTATACAATGTATACACCGACAGCGACGTTGTGACATACATTAAGCTACAACGCCTTAGGTGGGCCGGTCACATACAACGTATGCCAGATTCCCAAAAAAAGTATTAAACGGGAAAATAGATAGAAAAAGACCAGTAGGAAAGCCGAGAAATCGATGGGTTGATGCAGTCGAGTCAGACGCTGTATCAATGCTGCAAGAACAAAATTGGATAACTGCTGTCCAAGATCGCGTGAACTGGAAGAGGATGATTCAGGAGGCCAAGATTCGACAACGGACTGTAGCGCCATAGAAGAAGAAGAAGAAATTAAAGTGTCAACTATTATAGAATTTTAATATTATTCTAAAACAATTTTTTAAAAGAATTTGATTTATTTTGTATTTGTATGTTTCATTCTTGATATGATGTATGTATTCTTAATCCTTGGTTAAATACAAATTGAGATTTTATGGCTCATTTATATAGGTATGTTTCATCTTTGATATGATGTATGGATTCTTAATTCTTGTTTAGACACAGATTTTTAGGCTTAATGAACTTAGGCTTCAACTGATTATATCTTTAAATTAATAAATGGTTTTTGGATATTATTATACTATAAGTATATTATTATTGTATTATATATATATATCTATAACAATTTAGTCTACCAAAAAAGAAATAAACTTAATCAACTTCTGGATCAAATTTGATTCATATTATAATCAAAATTGTATAGGTACATGGAAATGTGTAAAAATATGGACACACATGAAGGTCTCATTCGTAATTCAAATAGTAAAACAACTAAAATTTTGGAGTATAAGATTCCATTAAAAAAAAATAAAAATTTAGTATCTAAAAGATTGCTTGATAAATTAACAATAAAACGTACAAGGATCAGCTACTAATTGTAATATATATAAATCAAGATCGAACAATTAGTCAGATTATTAGATTGAAAGCATTCAAGGGAAACAAAATATTTAAAAAAACAAATAACAAAACAATAAGATAATATCAAATATTAATACAATATTATTTTATGAATATATCTTAAAAATTCAATTTGAAATTCCAACATTCATTAAAATTGCATATTTTTAGGTTTGTCAATATCACTAGGATTAAAATATTACATTTTAAGGATCAAATACAATTGAAATGATTTTTTTTTTAAAAGATAAATTAAAGTTCAATATTAAATATTAATATTCTAATATTAAATATTAAAATTGTAATATTAAAAAAATGGAAAAACCTTTATACAGTCGGAAACGAAAAAGTGCATAATGGTTTAGTGCAAAAACTGCTTAATTGCACATATTTTTTACTCCCAATTTTTTATTTATCATTTTGCCATACAAACTTTTACTATAAGTGCATTTCTCTTAAGTACATTACATTGAAAAGTCCCACAAACAAGATTTCTATGAGATTCAAAATAAATAACTGTAAATTTTCAAAGAGTTTTGATTTTTTTTTTTACGTCATTTTAAATATGAATTATAAAGTGTCATCCCTACATAAATATTAATGTCACAATTAATTCAATAATATTAATTGCCAAAATTATTCAAATTTGGCATTTGTATCTATGGATAAATGCAAAAATGTACACTTATGGATAAGTGCAAATCACAGATAAGTGCAACAAAAATTCTAATACCATAGATGAGCAATTATCCGTTTCCGACTGCAACAGAAGTAAAATAACTATTTGATGACAAATCCAACCAATTCCTTTTTAATTATAAATTTTTAAGATATCTATTTGAATTTTTTTTTCAGTAACTTCTGGACTTCTTCAAAACCTTACCTAATACTTTAAATGTAAACTAAAAGTGTTTTTTTTTTTTTAATTTCATCAACAAGTTTTATGCAACAGTATATAAAGTAAATGGAATGTTATTTAAAAAAAAAATCAAATCAAATACATACTTAAGTAACCTTTTTTTTTCTGAATTAATTTTTTAAAAAAAAACCCCCCTATTACATTTAAAAGTTCTGTTTTTTTATTTTATTTTAACACTTTTTTTCATTCTTTATATCTTTGACTAAACATTCATATATATTATAATATGTATATATGTACTATATTTATGTATAATTATATAAAAACATATATTTAAAAAACACCCTTTATTTTCAACATCTTTTACCATTATTTTATTAAAAAAAAAAATAAAAGTTTCTTGATAATTTTTTTTTGTATCTGATAATCATTATCATAGTCATCATCAACCTCACAAATTTGACTATATAATAAAAAAACGGAGGAAAAAAAATGGATAAACAGTTTATAGTTCTTAAATTGTTTAAAATATAAAATATAAAAAAAAAATAAAAAAAAAGTAATAACAAAAATATAAAACGTAAAGGAATTTAAAGAATTCCATTATGAGCATCATTTTTTTGTGTTTTTTAATTCCTATAGCATATTTTAAGGCGCTATATACTTGTAATAAAAAATATTAATATAGGTATAGTAATAAAAGCCTTATAAGTATGTAAAAAGTATATATATAAATAAGTATGCACAAATAAAACATTATTGATAATGTTGATGATAAAAAAAAATTATTTATATTTCGTTTTTTTGCTTTCCTTTTCATTTTCATTCAAAAAAAAAAAAGATCCAAAGAACAAATCAAACTTTGTATTTTTTTTTTTTTTGCCATTTCCTTTCTTTACTCAATCTCTTTTTTTCACACGCATAATATACATATATATATATACAAATATGTATAGATATATCAGTATAATAAAACTAGGAAAACCCGGAAACATTTCAATTTGTTTTATTTTTTTGTTCCATCATCATCATGATCAACGTCATCATTTTTTTTTTTTTGAGAAAAACTTTTTTAAAAAACTGAAAAAAATTTAAATAAAACCCAATATTAAAAAAAAAAAATGACTCGCCATTCGTTTTTCTTTTACTTAACTTTGAAGAATAAGTAAAAAAAAAAAAAAATACAAAAACACAGCACAGTAAAAAAAAAGCCCCATAATAATAACAAAAAAAAGAGAAAAGAAAAAAAAAATAACGGAAATTCAAATATCACAAAAAAAAAAATGTCGAAAAACTTTCGCTTTTCACTCAACAGAAAAACATTATATTATTTTTTTATTTTTTTTTTTTATAGGTATATATGCAACATTATGTTCTGATGCTCTTGAACTTGAAATAAAAAGTAACAACAACAACAAAAACAAAAAAAAAAACAATACAAAAAAAAAAAACATGTAAAAGAAAGCATCAAACTACCCTTCCTCCAAAAAAAAAAACTTATTTATGAAAAATATAAAAAAAATGAAAAAAAAAAACTGTTTATACACATAACTGTTAAAGAATATAAAAAAAAAATCTACATACATCTTTTCTATCTATACATATCTATCTATCTATATACAAAATTTATTATAACACGGTTTGTATATATTCATACGTACGTATATTAATATGCATAGAAAAAAAAAAGATTTTTCCTTGCTTTTTTTTGTGTGTTCGGCTTTGTTGTTTTCTTTTTTTTTCATTTTGTTTTTCTGCTTCTTCTTCTTTTTTTTTCTATTATATTCAATATTCATAGTTATAATATAACGTTTTATTAAAAAAAATTTTATATATAATATGCATATACAGGGTGTCCGGGACTCAAGTACGCGCATTACACTCAGTGATTGGGGGCATTAAAACAAACAAAAAATTGTACTGGAGGGGGGGGGTCTATTGTGGAGCCTTTTCGAGATATAAGGGATTAAAGATTTAAGGAGACTTTTCATAAAAAAATCAATAACTTTTGAACAGCTTACTACTGCAGAGAGATAAAAAAAAAATCCATTTTGTAGAGTAAGTTGTCAGCTTTAATAATTATTGTGTAATAATGATCCCCATATACCCAACATTTACAAAGTTATAAAGGTTCAAAATGATTTAAAATGAAAAATTATGTTTCAAACTCTATTTTCTTTTGAAGCACACTGTATTTCGGGTACTTTTTATAGCATATTTCAAGACAGCTTTTCAAGCCCTATAATTAGTACATGATAACTTTTTCTCTATCTCTAACCATTTTTGATATGAAGAATAGAAAAGTGTGTTATTTTCAATCGGTTCAAACAGAAAAATTATGAAATTTTTTTTTATCTATTTATTTTTTCATTATATTTTATAAGAAATTTTAAATCATTTTGAACCTTCATAACTTTGTAAATGTTGGGTATATGGGGATCATTAGTACACAACAACAATTTATTTTTATCACTCTACAGGAAGCTGTTCAAAAATTATTGATTTTTTTTTTGAAAAGTCTCCTTAAATCTTTAATCCCTTATATCTCGAAAAGGCTCCACAATAGACCCCCCCTCCAGTACAATTTTTTGTTTGTTTTAATGCCCCCAATCACTGAGTGTAATGCGCGTACTTGAGTCTTGGACACCCTGTATATATACAAGTATATAGTATATATGTTTATAAAAGGAAAAAAAAAAACGGTACTTTTTGTTACGGTATAATATTATAAAAAGTGATTGTTATATAATATATATAGATACCTATACTAGATATACTACTAGATATATATACTGTATTTAAATATAAATTGCATATATGAATGGATATATGTATGTATATTGTAAAGTTATATTTAAAAAAAAATATTGTAGGTAGATTAAAAATGTTGTGCTATTCAAAATAAAAATAAAATAAAAAAAAAACCCTTCAGATATATGCAACATGAAAATTCTCACCAACACCATACATACATTTTAGTTATACATATATTTATACAGTATACAATACAATATAATATCGCAGTACACTCACTTTTTTTTTGAATATACGATACGATACAAAATATTATATAAAGATTCAAACAGTAGTAAATAACAACAACAACAATATGTATTAAAATAAAAAAAAGGCAATCACACAATACAATCATTATAATCATGATATTGATATTGATGAAGACAATGATTATACATTGATATTCATCATGATGATTATGATTATGATGACGACAGAACAGAAAAAAAATACCGGTAAAAAAAAATCTTTTTTATATTTCCCACCCTTTGATAACACAAAATTATATTTATATAGATATATATATACCTATTCTTATATTATATAATATATATATTTATATATTATAAAATATAAAAATGCAAAAATAATAAAATGTTGAAATAAACAAATATATATATATATATATTGTATATATATATATATCAATATATACCTTAAAAAACAGAACATAATCATATCATGTAAATATTGTATAGAAAGAAAAAAAAATATATCGCATGCTATAATTGTAAACACTGATATATAGAGATATTGTATTATGTATTTTTTTTTTTATATATTATAATATAATATATGCATGTCTCATGATATATTATTGTTTCATTATAAATAATAACATTGAATATAAGTTAGTAAAACATGCTACAAAGCTATATAATATACAAAATAAAAGCAGATCTCATGTATTTTTTTATTTTATATTTGAATTTTATTTCAGCTGTTTTTGTGTTTTTCTTTTTTTCTTATTTTTGTTGTTGTTTTTGTTTTTTTACGTAATATTAAGAAAAAAAAATATATATATTTAACATTTTTTTTTTCAACTTTATTAAACATATATATACCTATATATATAGTTTGATTGTTGCGTTTGATTATTACTATATATTGTATAGGTTATTATTATTATTATTATGATTATGAATGAAAATATTTTATAAATGAATCTATTTTATAAATATATATTTACAATCTACATATAATATACTTATGTAGAGGTATATATATATTTATCGAAAAAAAACAAAAATAAAAAATAAAGCATGTGTTCTTCATTATAAATTTAACCAAACAAAATAAAATAAAATTATGATCAGCTGATTTGTGTTTAAAAGAATTTTCTTTCTATCATTAACAATGGAATTTAAATGGAATTTTTATGTAAAAAAATATATATATAGGAAGCATATAAATGAAATGACTGCCTTTTTTTTGTTTGTTATTTTTTTACATTATGATCTCTGGTGGATAGTATGCTATATAAATAGCCCATTGCATTCATTCAATATAATAGGTATATAATTTAAGTACATTATTGTGTTAGATAAAAAAACGTGACCGTAAATGGTTAAGTTCCTGATTTAAGAGTAACTCTGTAAGTAACTAACATAGGAATTATTAGCATAATCTGCTATAAATACAGATATATTAACAGATTATTGAAATCTTACAGATTATTATTTAAAGTCCGTATTTCATTTGCCTGTATTTCCGAAACCCCCGCTAAACAAATTATTGAAACCCGATTTTGTAATTAAAATCTCTAATAACTCAGAATATGAATTCACTGAAGTCCCTCAGAATGCAGATTCTCCCATATATATATATATATATAAATACAGGAAAAAGTGTATTAACCATCCAACTCCAAAATTTCTCCTAATTATACATAAAATTATGAAAAGATTTATCTAGGCAATGTTTATCATAAATGGGAGTAGTGCATTGATTTATCAATTAAATTAATTTGGCCTTAGCTATTATTAATGAAAGTGAATTACTACTAGTATTTTTTTTTTACGAAGGAATGGAAAGTTTAAAAGCCACCCATTCACACTATCCAGTCGTCCTTTGAGTAATGTGCGACGTTAACAAATGAAAACTACCCCCTTTTTTATACCAAACTTTAGGAATGGACCTGTGATACAAATGTACAGTTTGGTTACAATTTATATATTTACATCTTTTTATTCAATTTCAAATCACAGATATAGGTTCCATTGACTATTTAAGTTTTTTCATTTCCTGAAGGCGCTGAGTACACCTTAAGACAATAGGGGTATAAAAATTTCTAACCCCAGCCTAAAAATTGTTAAACCTTTAACACATCGAATGCAAAAATATAATTGAATAAAACCTTAACAGAATACAAACTATAGAGAAGTAGATGAAATGTAGCATACGATACATAATTATTCTGAAAATTTTTATATTAAACTTTAAGAAAATCTTGTTTACATGGGGATTGCCCTCAAAAAAAAAAAAATAATATTAAAGTTTTCTTAATTTTGCAAAGTCATAGATACCTTCTATAACCAAATATGGCAGTGACATATTTCACTTTTAACACTTACATTCCTCCCATTAAATTACGAGACAACAACTACAAGTCACCATTGCTCTACAAGTCACATCTGTCTGTCAAATGTATGCCAATGACAATATTAAAGCATCACTTCCAATTATTTAAATATGTAGTTATATATAACTTTGATCTTTTTACATAAGACAAAATCTTTTATTAAAATTGCAAAACACCTGTTTAATACATACAAACATATCCACAGACGAAAAAAAAAAGGTCGAGGTTAAAAAAAATTAAAACAAAATAAAAAAAAATAAAAGAAAAGTAAGAAAATAAAAATTTGACCTTGTAAGTAAATATAAGTAGGTAATCATTACTCAGTAACTTTGAAAGAAGCAAAAAAAAAAAAAGGGACTTACAATTTTTATAAATTAAATATGCTTTACTTTTTTTTTATTCTTCTTTTTTTTTTTTCTTATTTTACCCGAAAAAAAAACCAAAACATACACACTTACATTTTACTTACGTAATAAACATATGTACATTCATTCAAATATATTTTTTATTTTTTTGGTTATTTATTTATTTATACAATAATTGTTTACATTTTTTTTCTCTTTCTTTAAATTAATTTTAACAAAAAAAAAAAAAAAAAATAATAATAATAAGAAAAACAACAACAAAATAAAAAATTCAAACATTGATGATGAGGATGATTTTCATGAATGAAAAATAAAATAAAAAAAAAAAAAAAGTACACATAAAAAAAAAATTTTCCTGTTTCCGCAAGGCCACCATCATAAAAACATCAATTCTTTTTCTTTTCTTTTTTTTTTTATTTAATTTTTTATTTTTTTTTGTTTTTCTTTTTTTTATTCTTTCTTTCTTTTTTAATACAGCAGACGAAAAACTTACATACAATATCTGTTTTTTTTTTTCGTATCCAAATCTATAAATTAATATTATGTATAAGTATATTATTAGCAACATTATAAATAATAATATACATATATATATAATATATATATATGTTTGAATATTTATATAATTATAATTATATATATATATATATAAAGATTAGTGAGTATTGCTGTATTATCTTTTTATTTGGTATGCCGGAACAACGGAAACATAATATATATTAAAATGTATATAAATTATATATAAATTAAATATATATATATATATATAGGTTTGTATAACAAATAAAAAAAAAGCAACCGTCTGTTAAAATGTACTTACAACGACGACAGAATAATATTCTTACCTATATGTAGGTATATATATATTATATAGATTGATACAAATAATAATAAGTACTTTATAACTTAATATAACACTATATATAGTAAATTATAGAATATCCTAGTTAATATTAATATATATATATTTATATATTGTATATTGTATATATATATATATGTATATAATAATATGATATAAATAATAATAATAAAAAAAATTCAGTGTAAGTAAACAGTTTATATATATTGTACAAGAAAAAAAAATTATTTAATATACAAATGTATATATATATATATATTTATATATGTGCATTTTATAATATGATTAAATTAATACAATCAGTATATCAAATACGTAATATATATATAAATGAATATGTTAAAAAATGTTTAAGTTTTTACACAAAAAAAAACAAGAACTCGGAACTGTGAAGACAAAAAGAAGATATGAAATGAAGAATGAAAAAAACAAATCACTTTCTTTTATTATACATTGATATATACATATATGTATATAGATATATATTCATACATATGAAATTTAAGACTCAGATGAAATTATGCCCTAATTAAATATAATCATAAAATCATTTGCGAATGTTTTGATGATTTAATGAAATATGTACCTAAACTAATTTTATAACTTATCTGACCATAGGCGTAGTGGTAAAGACCTCGGTCTCGGGGTCAAAACCCGGCCAGATCATATCTAATAAAAAAAAATATTGTAAAATTGTATAATTAATAGTTTCAATCGTTATATAATATAAGATTTAATAATTATATATATAAATAGCTCTTGTGTAAGATAATAGATGGCGCATAAAATTACCGTTTGTGTACATTGTGTATTTGTGTATATAATAGCTACAACCGAGTAATCAACGGCTTAGCGAATATAATGATTAAAAAAACTGAAGCCTAGTCCAAATAGATGTGGTGAATGCCCTATATTCCTTAAGGAAGTGAAAAAGGAAAAAAAAATAAATGCGTAGTGGTTAGGATGCCAAACTTTCAAGTGGAAGGTTTCGGGTTTGAAACCCCAGTCTGATCATATTTCATTATAAAAAAATATTGTTTGTTGTAATATAAAAATAAGATATTAAAAAAATATATCTAACTCTTGTGTAAGATAAGTAGATGAAGCACCAAATTTATAATTTGTATTATCATAAATTTATAATCAACGGCTTAGTGAATATATTATAATGATTTAAAAAAACTGAAACCTAATCTTAATAACTTGAGAAATGCCCTTAAAAGAGTGTAATAGGAATTCAAAATAATTCTACCGTGTATAAAATTATACTTGATTAGTACTTAATTGTTTTAAAGTTTAAATAGAAAGCATATAGTAAATAAATGCAAAGGAATACTTATATTAGAACTACATATTTATTTAAAAGATCAAAATAAACTTGGGTTTGAACCATTTCCTTTTTATCCTTTTTAAATAAGAAGAAATATAGGTAGACCATTGTAATAACTCCGTTCGGCAATATAATAATTTAAAAATTTTTCTATTTTTTATGAGCTACGATAAATGAACTTAGGTTTTAAATAAGTTCCTAAATTAAATATGACATTGTTTTGGACATATTTTTTGGAGTGGACTCGTGGATACAATATTGAAAGAGAAAAGTTTGAAAGAATCATTAATATAACACGATGCAGTAATCCAGTGTAAATTGTAGAGCACCAACTCTTTGTTATAAATCTTTACATAATACATTATGTTTTACAATATAAGTTATTATAAGTTTTATACAATAAAGGTGTGTTGGGTTATTATTATATCTTTACTTTACTTATTATTAAACTGGACAAATGGTGCATTTATGTTGAAGCTGCGATAAACTGATAAGAACGTTGATAAGAGCATATCGTATAAAAACTATAAATAAGTGATTTAAATAGAGGTGTTTATATTGGAACATCGATCACGAAACAATATAAATTTTCTACCATATGCTCTTATCGAAGCTACTATCACTTATCGGGGCTCTAACATTAGCCCACCCTTAGATGTATTAGTATGTAAAAGTTGAAGAGACTACTCGCATATAAGACCCAAAATATAAAACTCGTTATAAACGACTACGTATATTAAAAATTTAATTTAAATATAAAATATCTTCAGATTCATTTATATACGTTTTTTTGGACATTAATTATCTTTTGGATATAAATCACACAACTCAAATTTTCATATGAATTTTAATCACTAATCTATATATATATATATACTTAGTTATATATATCTACATATATTTATATATAAAAAATCGAAACATTAAGTTAACACTTTTTTTTAAACTTATTTTTGGAATATTTTGTTCTCTTTGATTCGTATTGTGTTGAATTTATACTATAGTTTTATTTCATATTATTCATATATATAGATATATAGAAACATTTCCATTTAATTCATTCAAACAGACTTATATATATATATACATACAATTTTTTTTTTAAATGCTTGTACAATAATATACATATATATATACATAATACAAAATGCAACTGATATAATAATAAAAAAAAAATTTTGTATAAAAAAAAAGTTTGTATTTTTTTTTTCCTGCTTTTAACTAGATTTGTGGGATGTCTGAATCAAAGTCTGGCACTTTTTTTTTTTATTTTTGGGTACAAAAACAACAAAATAAAAAAAAATTTTTTTTTTTTGGAAATGAAAGGGAAACACAAAACAACTCAAAGTATAGAGACTATACTTATTGCATATATATACAAGTACCTTAAAATGTATAAAACAAAATTTTTTTTTAAATATACATATTTATATTATACAATAAAATTGTATCTATAGATATATCTATCTAATATATATATATATATCTGTCTAGTTTGATATTATAATAAAAGTATCTTGTTTTTTTTTTTTTTCGTATCTTTTCGCTCTATTTATGATCATGAAAAAAAAAATGGAAATATTTGAAAATAAAAAACTTTAAAAGAATCTAAAAAAAAAAAAATTGCAGATTTTTTTTTTCTAAGGGTAAATGTATACTACAAAAAAAAAAAAATTATAACAAATCCATTTTTTTTTCTATTTCTATAACGTTTTACGTACTATTTTAGATACAAATGTATATTCATAAATGTATCTATAAGATTGAACCAAATTTTTTGTATAAAAAAAAAAAAAATGAAATGTAGGATTGTTTCACAGGATATACGTTTGATGCTAAAAAAAATTTTTTTTTGTTTTTATTGTTTTTCTATTGTTTTTTTTTTTTTTGGAATATCCTGCGATGATGTTTGACACTATAAACAATATACTTGATGTAGTTATAATAAGCTGTAAATTATATATATACGTTTGTATTTGTTATTATTTAAAATTTTTGATTATTTTTTTTTTTTTTTTTACTTTAGTTGTATTTTAATTTTTTTGGGGGTTTTTTTATTTTTTTTGTGCTGTACTTATAAAATGTGGTTGATTCTATACTTTTGTATACATATATATATATATATAATATAGGATTGTAAAATGTATAGCTACAACAGCCACTTGTTGGTTCCGATGCGATGTGCAAATAAAAAAAAAAATGGTAAAGACTTAATATTAAATTTTTTTTTTTCTTGTTTGTATTTAAAAAAAAGTTCGACTAAGGGTTTGAAAAAAAAAGGAATCAATGAACTTAAGACTTCCTTTTTTTTTATATTTCAGTTTTAAGTTAAAAAAACAACAAACAAGGAAAGGAAAAATTAAAAAAATAAAAAAAAAAGGATAGAAAGTAAAAAGTATTGTAATATGTGTCAATTTATAAAAATGTATAAATATATATATCAGTTAATATAGAAATATAATTATATACGTATGTGTTATTTTTTTTTTTAAATACGAAAAGGGGATACAAATAGGATATATAAATATATAGATATAGGATATACTTATAGATATAAAAAGGATATAAAAAAAAATATACTTTATTCTAAATATCTACTATGAAAAAAAGAATTTGGGATAAACAAACTATAGTTATAGAAAAAACAATAAGAACTATGTTAAGGTAGTTCAAATAATATAAATATATATATATATATATATATCTATATATTAATATATATTATCTATATATAGTTATACTTATAGAATTGATTTTTTTGTGTTATAAATATTTTTGGAATGTTTCGTGCAACAATTCTATATAATTTGTATTTGTATATTGAATTTATATATATTATATAAAAACATAAGTATATGAAAAATATACAAATCTATACATTGTATAAAGTTGAGAAAGTTTTTTTTTATTTTTTTTTATAAATACTTATCAACACGTGACAATTCATATGAAATAAAACTCATATATGCAATTTGTATAGTATAGTATTGAATTGTGGAATTTTATATAGAAATGGAAAATTTAATAAATTTTAGTAGTAACGATTTTGTATACTAAGTATTCAGACATATATTTATACATATATGTGATAGTTAAGTTATACAAATTATATAGTTAAGTTAAACTATAACCAAATTGGTTACTTCCCTTCAACCAAGATTCGAAAATAATCGAAACCTAGTAAAAATGAATAAACTATTAGAACATCGTTTTTTGATTCAAATTGATGAAGTTGTGAACGTATTAGAATTAGTGACCTACTAACACATTAGAAGATCTTGACTACTCTAATAAAATATGTTTCTAAGACTGTATACACAAAAATTGCTAGACTTACCAAGTATACAACAGATATCGAGCTTAAAGCGAACATAGGCAAACCAATAATAATCGCATTAAATACTACTTACAACATATACCGCAGACGGTAAATTAAAAAGATACTTCTTAAACTATGTCCCGAAACACTTATCTAGGGTGCATAGTTACAACCTGGGGCGGAATTTTAAATGATGCTGACGATAAAATCAAGAAAAATTAAACGTCATTTGTAAGACTGCGGAGAAAATCTCGAATTGAAAGGGCAACTAAACTTAGGATCTTCGAAGCGTGTGTAAAATAAACCTTGCTGTATAACAGTGGAACATGGTTAGTAACAGGAAAAAGCCATCCAGAAACTACATGTATTCTTGAACAGATGGCGCACTATATGTAGAATATTCTGGTTACAGAAGATATCAAACCAATATCTGTGAATTAAACGAAGCTTTATATATTAAAAACTGATATATCAAACCAAGAGCTTAGTGGTTAAGACGTCAAACTTTCATGTGGATGGTCTCGGGGGTTTGAAACCCCAGATATCACATATCTATCGTAAAAAAAGATTAATTATATCGTAAAAGTTTATATCGTAATGTAAAATAAGATTTAATTAAAAATATATATATATAATAATAACTCTTGTGTAAGATAAATAGATGGCGTACAAAAATAACATTTGTGTATTTATAATATTATACAATAGCTACAGTCGAGTGAATATAAAGGTTAGAGAAACTGAAGCCAAATTTCAATAGACTATAATCCTTAACGAAGTAGAAAAGGAAAAAATAAATATTAAAGAAAAGTACCAAGGTCTAAAACTACATAGAGAAGAATTAATGATACAATTTTAGGCGCCAGAATGAAATAGAATTGAATACACAGGCTTTGTGGATATCTTATGCTCCCCAAATGAGTAAAAAAGAAAAAAAAAATAATACTGAATGCTTGTAACTATCTAAATAATATTTCAAATAAAATGTCCTTCTAATTAAATAATAATTACAAATATAACCCAGATATACGTTGAAGCCATAAAAATTTTTAGAATTTCAACAACTACAGTTTATAATTACTTCTTACATTAATATTTTTCGATTTTAGTACTTATGTATTACAAATTATTATTTTTTTTTTTTTTTTTAATTTTTAGAAAAATATAATTTATCTGAATAACAAAACGCATTAGTGTACAGCATATTAGTAACGATAATAAAAAAAATAATTATATACGATTACATATATGAGAAAGATTTACAAATATGTTTTAAAAAGTAACGAAAATTTTAATTAGACCCTTGGAATTTTGAATATTTATATCCGTATGACTATAGGTCAAAGGGTATAATAAATTTTCCACTATGTTTGTGACGCAGAGAAGGAGAGAGGGTAGATATAAACTCAAGATTATGGATCGGATCAGATGCGAAAAATAAATTGATTTAGCTATGTATGTCGGTCCGTCCGTCCGTCCCCACGATAACTTAAAAAATAAAGGAGCTAGGATTTTGAAATGTTCACAAATTCGTTTTTATGCAATAGCCGTCATCTTTATTGAACTCCAGCCATTTTAGTCCACAGGTTCGAGTACCTGCCATACAACTACTTCTTTTATATGAGCACTACTCTACACCTAATTAAGGTGGGTGTCTGAAATTTTGCTAAAAATAGCTTAGTTTTATGACCAAAGTTACTGCGAAATTTGGTTGATTTACTGCAGTGGATTCGAGTAGCTGCCATACAACTCCTTCTTTTATATGAGCATTAAAATACACCTAATAAAGCTGTATGTTTAAAATTTTGGTATAAGTAATTAACCGGATGATATAATGTTTATATTACGGTCATACGGGTATCCCAGAATTGACACAGTCTACTCTTAAACACTCTTCCTCGTTTTTTTTGTAATATATAAATAAAATCTCTTGAGAAAAGGTCTGAACTATTTACTTAAAGTTTTTAGAGCAGCTAATTTCAATGTAGTTCATAAATGTGACTTTTGTGATTTAAAAAAAAATTGTAAGTGAGTACTAGTAATTAGTAGTTAAAACTCCTAAAAAGCGTTGAAATTAAAAAAAATCAAAAAAATTTTAATGTTTTGGGGTTTAATTTAAATTTGGAACTTTAATCCTTTTAACTGTATAAATAGAGCTGCACTATCTACATGAAAGCTTTATCTAATTGTTAAATTAATATTTCTATAAAATATGGTTTTAGGAAAAAGAGTTTTAAAAATTTACATCCAACTCAACTAACAAGATAAGCCAAAAGGTTAATAAAAATGTTTGTAATTATAAACTTCAATTTAAATAATTATAATTCTTAAATTAAGTTATATGATCTCATATATATATACAGATATTTAAAACAAACAACTTATGAAAATATTATAATCATATTAATTACAGATCGTTAAAATAATTAACGATTTCTGAAAAGTGTTAACAAATATAAATTAAAATAATAATAATTGATCTTGATAGTTTGGTGCATTACAATATACTTAATTATTATGTACAAATAAAATTTATATAAATCAATATTTGAAAAAAAAAAAAAAACAAAATAATAACTAATTAAAAAAAAAGTTTCTGGAAAATCTTGAAGTTAAAAAAAAATAAGATATAAAAATAAGATAAGAAAGTTCTTTTAAGATATAAGGATATAAAGTCCTGATATCAGAACCTGCCAGAAGCAATTTTATTAATTAAGGTTCTGTGTTTGTTAATAAAGTATCTTTAAACGCGTTTTAATTTAGGGAAATGAAACTCACAATGCGTAGCTCTACAATTCAAAATTTTCAGGTAGATATACTAACGGCAACTGTAAGTAAAGCTTCCAAACCAAGAAATTCTTAAACTTCTACTGTCCCCACATATACGTATGTACTTATATAAAAACTTAGATTCTAAGAAGTAGGACAAAGTGAATAATGGGTATTGACATTATGATAAAATGCTATTTAAAATTAATTCAATATATGTCGTTGAATTCATTCATTGGATTAATAGCAGATTTTGGGTAAAAATAAAGTTTCGGTAAAATAGGAACAGTCTCGGTAAAAATGGAAAAGTCTCGGTAAAAATGGAAAAGTCTCTGTAGAAATGGAAAAGTCTCAATAAAAATAAAGTTCCTTAAGCTTTTACAATTTAAAAAAAAAACCAAAAATTAAATAGCCGGACCAATATAATTTATTTAAATTTGACTCTTAAGCCCGCCTTTATAAATACCTTTCAAAAATGTTGGTGCCACAATTTGGCACTTTTCCAAATTTTTTTTGCCTTTTAACTCACTCTACCACAGAATCCGGGATTAGGTTTTTTAAATCAAGTCGGTCTGACTTCTGGTTTCTATGATACGAGACCTAAAACTTTATTTCAATTTTAAATCAGAATTGTTTTGAAAAAAAAAATTTAATTTTTGTTCAATAACGTTCAATAAATTTCTCCCCGAAACAAAATTCCAAAAAATATTTTTTTTTTGCTCCGGACAGAACCAAATGTTAAAGAACAATTGAATTTTGCTACAATATAGTTTTGTTCCAGACCCCTGATAATTGAGCGTATAATAAGGAAAAGTGGATGAGTTTGAAGCAAGTCCTTTCTTCGTGAATCGTGATACATCAGTAGTTCATAAAACAATTTATCAAAATAAATTAACACATTTTTTTACACAATTTATACACAACTACCAAAAATGTACATATATGTATTAATATATATATATATAAATATATATATATTATAATATCATTTTAAAATGCAAAATTAACAAAAATGTCTTTTAAAAAATACATATATTTGTCAAAATTAAAATAAAATTTAATTATTAAACAAAAAAATAAAACAACATATAAAAAAATACATATTTACAATTTAATAAAGAAACTAATTAAAAATAATTGAAAAATAAAAAAAAAAAATAAATTTTTAAAATTTACAATTTATTTCTATTATTATTTATACATATGAAATTTATTATTATATAATGATTACTGTTTTTAATTTATTATTTATTAAACATGTGCAATTTATAATTTGTAATATAATACGTCAAAATCATATAAATAATAATAACAATAAAATTTATTAACATATATATAAATCCGCATAAATATATATGCTTTAAACATATAATTCATGTAGTGAATATATATATATACTTACATATATTACATAATGACATATTGATATATTATGTAAGTACATCATAAATAGAAAATTTATATGCAAAATAAATACACATTTTCAATATTTCTATATATAGAAAATAAAACATACATATATATACTTAACTATGTGTATGAACTATTATATATATATATATATAAACATAATTTTAATATTTAAAAAAATTTATGATAAGATAATTGTAGATTTTACAACATTAAACATGTATAGTTTACAATATTCAGAGGTGCCCAAAATGCATACCCCGACTTCATGCAAATTGCAAAAACAATAGGGTGTATTTTAGGCCGTTTAATTCCGAATAATTCATTTAACATGATATTTTCTTACCTTCCGAAAATACTTAATCGCACTCCTTACTCACAACCAACTATTTATTTAGTACTTTTTATTATCCGAACTTTTATTTACAAAGTTATGACAGACTTGAAAAATTTTTGGAGGTAGAATAATTATTATCAGGTATCACAATGAACATTTTTAAAAATTAATGGAGCAGGACCAGCTGTAACAACCTGTTTCCAATTTGAAAAAGGTGCATTTATGATATACATATAAGTATTAGGTCAATTTGATCAGGATTGAAATCAGATACCCTTCATTTGAAAGGCCGCAAGACATTGAGAGTAAAAGATTTTAATATTTATATAAAATAAATAGAATTCCAAATTAATGGAAATTAATTAACATGTTTAAAGTAGAACGATTTAATTAATAATCATCCCACTAAAATAACGTTACAATATGGTTTACTACATATAATACGATTTATGGTACCACATATCTGTCATAAGGTAGCGTAGGGAAAATATAGAGAAGTCCTATTTTACTTTTACTTAAATGGAAAGCCATTGATAAAAATATTTGTTTCTGTGCTACACACAAACTTTGCTTCTAGTGTTCAGCTTTTCGGCGCCAAGTGTTGGTGGATCAGCCACGTCCACTACTACCTTGGGGGTTCCTTTGCTGCCAGGTTTGCCCGTTTCTTGCTAGTTCAGCCTTTCTAGGGCCATTCTTGTTATGTTAGTTGGTGGGTGCCTCAAAGTATGGCCTATCCACCTCCATTTTCTGCGCTTGATTAGGCTAGCCATAAGTCCCTATTACTGATAGTGTTGGGCCAGAATATTCTGCATATGATTAATTGGCATTTATTGTCGAATCCTTGTAGCTTTTGTTTGATGTTGTTTGTAGTCAGTCAAGTCTCACTACCATAGAGAAGTGTTGACATTACACATGCTTTGAATAATCTAAGTTTCGTTTTCCTTGTTATTTGACCGCTTTTCCATATAAGATTTAGTTCACCAAAGGCAGCTCTGTTGTTGACATTTGTTGTTATACTAAACTAACTCTGAAACAGTAAAATTAATATCAAAAAATTAACTGATGTTCACATTGTCTTTAAATTAATTTTTGGCAAAAGTGAAGCTTCAACTATTAATTTTTGAAAATTTATATATATACATTGTTCTTTAATATAATATATTATATATTTTCTATAATTCAAAGAAATATTCTGCAGAACAGTTTTTATATAACCCAAAAAAACCCTAAGATTATTCAGCGTAAAAATTAATTTTTGAGAACTTGATAAGACAAATTAGTTCCAAGAAAATACTCATTTTTATTATTGTTTTTTCTTTTAAATATTTTAAAAATTTTCCAAAAAACTAACAATTGTTTCATATTAATTTACAATGACTTCTGCAGATGTTTTCTTATTCTACATTTATAATTGCATGGGTGTATGCAGAATGCAAAACAAATTTTTACTGAATTTTTAAGTTTAAAAATTGATTTATTCAATTTAGTAGGAAAAAATTTTGCACATTTTATTATAGTGTAAAAAGTATGTTATTAAGAAGATAAACGTTTCTATTCAAAAAATTTTAGTTAAACTTTTAAAAATTTAATCTTAATATTAATTTGGACTAATTAAAAAAAAAATAAGTCTTGGATAGGAGAAAATTTCGACGATGCGTTTTACACTTTTCATCCTTCAATTTCTTTTTAATAATTTTTTTTGTTCGCCAAGTTATTTAAACTAGACTTCATTTTCTTTAATCGTTATATTCACTTAAGGCATTGATTATTCGGTTGTAGCATATTGTATAAGATTATGAATACTCAAGTGCTAAATCTGCGCGCGCATTCTATTATTATACACAAGAGTTATATATAAATATTTGTTATATACTCTTATTTTGATATTAACTATTACGAAATTATTATACAATTTTTACAATATATATTTTTATTAGATATGATCTGACGGGAGTGGGGTTTGAATCTAAGACCTTCCACTTGAAAGATCTACGTTTTAACGTAGTCTTAACTACAGTTAGATCATATTATTCAGATCGTCATTCGTCTCTTTCAATTAAGTACATTAAAGACGAATTATTGTAATCGGTTTCTTAAATTTATTCTCAGGATACGTCCGAGCACGAGCACAGAATACAAAGAATATGCTAATCGGAGCACTCTGATATAAGTAAAAAATGAACAGGAAATAGCATCCTATTTCATCATTCAAATTTGACAGATAAAGAAATTTTAAAATAAATTAATTAATAAATTGAAGTAAGTAATGATAAATTATATTCATTTTTTAAATTTCAAAACATTTTTATAAATAAATTTACTAATACCATTCCTTAACACTATTTTTAAATGATACAAACACATTTATTACGAGTACTTGTCAATTGATAAAATTACTCATGTGTTCCTTTATATTTATCATTAAAATTAATTTTTTAACTTAAAATAGTGACTTCTATTCTTATTACATTTTGACACAATATACTCATAGTTACTTTGCTCTACTAAATGAAGCAAAACTTAATAAAAATCAAAAAGCGCACTGTGATTAAATGTTCAGAGCGCACTTTGGTTGAAAAAATGATTAAACTTAAAGCTCGCCTCTGATTCCTATCAGCTCTGTGCTAAAGTAATTTAACAAATTGTTTATTGCTTCGACTTATTTATGAAACGCCTGTATCTTCTTGTTTTTAATCTAACTGAACTAAGAGTATGTTAATAAGGTTTCCTTATTTTGAAGAAAAAAAAAATTTTGACGAACCCTGTTTTACATATTATAAATGGTAATACAAATTATATTAATATAAATAAATCATATTTTGTATGTAAAAATTGCATAAAATCAAAATATATAAATACATAATAATAAATTTAATTTATGTACATATACGAGTACATATAATTATTTTTATGTTCAAATATCGTCTATATATTATAGAAAAACTATAACTATAGTTACTATTAATACTATAGATTGTTAAAAGATTCACATTCTCTTATATGATATAAAATCGGGTGGTATAAAAAGGTGAAGGTTATTTAATTGAATTTTATGTTTTTTTTTTTTGATTTTTATTATTTCTTATTATATTATTTACCTGGTGATTTGATTCAGTACATATTAATAAATATATAGATATTTATATAATTTTAATTTTATATAATATATAAATATAAATATTCAAACTAATATGTTTAAAATATTTGAAAAATTATTTTAACATGTTAAATATATAAATAAAAATATACATATATATATATATATATATGCATACATACATATTATTTTATATAATAATATTATAGATTATACTATTTTGATGTAAGTAGTTAGTAAATATATACTTATATAATCCTTTAAATGAAATTGAAATCAAATTTTTAGATATCACCAAAATTTTTATTATATAAAATGAATATTTAAATGTATATTTTATATATCTAAATATATATTCATTTAAATATATCTCTATAATCTACCATATATAAAAAATTTAAATGAAATTGTGTACACATAAATGTTAGACATGTAACTATTTATTAAAAAATAACTGTAAAAATTTTAACTTTAAAAATTATGGAAATTATGGATGAAGATGATTTTAAACTGTTTATGTATATGAATAATAAATTTAAATTCACATATATATATACAGGGTGTTTCATGAGAAATTTTTTGATGTTTAATAAACTCTATCTCGATATGTTTGACACAAGAAATTCAAGAGTGTGTTTTTTTTTTTTTTTTGAAAATTATATTTTTTTTTTAACTTTCAACCTTTAACTTTTTTAATTTTTCTTCTACAGGGTTACTACGATTCAGCAAAAATATTGACAGGAAACAGTTGTTGAAAAATAAAAACTTGAGATCAATATATTTTAATGACATTTTTTGAATAAAAATTCAAAATATTCAATTTGGAAGAAAAAAAATTAAGTACCTAAAAAAAGTCGTCCAGGCTTTATTTTGTAAGTTCCTAAGTTATAAAAAATAAAATGGTAGGAAATCTGTATGGCTTTTAATTTCGAAAACCGTTAGGATTAGAAACTTACTATACTTACATTTCTTTTTTTTTTTTTTTTTTTTTTTTAAGCGCTAACTTTTCCACTGTTATAATATAGGCCTGTCTATACCATAGGAACATGTTGGAACAGAGGGTCATATTATATTCGTATTATTAGAATTGATCTTAATGAATTCTACGTACAATTTAAACATGAGATAGTATTAGGCCTTATAAAATGTAAGTCATTAATTTGAGTCGAATGACGAATGGTAGCTGAGTTGAGTCGAAAACTAGAAAAGTTTTTTCACTTTCTCTGGGATTTGAACCCAAACCTTTCGTGTGAAAGCTCGGCACTCTAACAACTGTGCCACCCAGCCTGTAGAATTACTTACTAAGTTGTTTGTTTTTTACAATTAAACCATTAAACCACCATCTAAAAGGATACCTTATGTACATGTGATACACCCTGTACCCTATATATATAAATTTTCATTTATTTATTTTGGATTTTTTTTTTTGTAGGTATTGAAGCTATTTAAAAAATCCTTTAAGGATATTTTAATTTTTAATCGAGAGAAATTTATTGCCCAATTTATTTTTTGAATTTACAGGTGAGAAATTAATTTAATTTTACGGAAATTTTTTTATTTTTTTTTTTTTTTTTTGTAAATCTTTATTTAAATTGAATTTTACAATTTTTTGGGATAGGAATATTTTGTGTTTTTTTTTTTTTTATTTTCCTTTAATTGATTTTAAATTGTCGCGTGTTGCCGTTTACAATCAATTAAAGGATTTTTCCTCCTTACAATTTGTCATTTTCAGTGAATTTTTCATCGGAGACAGATTTCTTTAACTTAATTGTTATTTAAAATAAATTTCTTGTGCATTCATTCGATCATGACTAAAAAAAATGGAAAAATTAATTGAAAATGAAGTTGATAGTAACTGTCAAAAATGTAAAAGAAAGATATTTGTATTTTTAGAAGGAAAAAATCATTTTTAAGATTACAAAAACAGTAGGAGATTTTAAAAAATGTAAGAACTTAAATTGAAGCAGAGGAATAAGTAGGTGATTAAAATTGGTGTACTAATAACTAGTTGATTACTTGGCTGTAGCTATTGTATAAAAGAGTGTTTATGTTGGAGCTACGATAAGTGATAAGAGCGTCGATAAGAACATAAAGTAGAAAACAACTTTTTAAACTACCTTTTCTCATTTTACTTTAAGCATTGCTTTGATTATCAATAAACAATATATATTTTCTACGCTATGCTCGTATCGACACTCTTATCACTTAAAGCAGCTCCAACATAAACGCACCCCAATACACAAAGGTTAATATTGTGCGCTATCTCTTATCCTACACAATAGTTATTTATATATTTATAATAAATCTTATCTTATATTGCAATAGAACTATTCCGATATAATTATAGAATTTATTTTGTCATTAGATGGAATCTGACCTGGGAATTAACCCGAAACTTTCCACATGAAAGACGGCGTCTTTAACACTACGTCGTTGTTCAGATCAGAGATAATGTTATTAAGAGAATAATAATTTTATATTAACGCATATATAATCGACTAATCTGAAATTTTAAAATTAATTTTTAAAGCTTAAAATTATTAAATTAACTATCGAACTTTTTTAATAACATTCAGATCTATCGAACTCTTTTAAGGAGGTCAGATCTAGAGTGGCGTAACCTACAAAGCAAAAATTTTGTCTTTCTTTGACTTACTCAATTACACAGAACTAGAAAACTAATATTTAATCTAAAATAACTAACTAATTCATATTAATTTATTTTTATATATAAATATTTAAAACCAGAACTTATTAAATTTAATATGTATTTTAAATTAGTTTTGTCATAACAAAATATTACGGTTTATATTTTTATAATTTTCAAACTTATTTGCAAAAGTTTTAGAAATAAATAAATGACACATATTTTTTTTTAACAAAAACTTTCTCATCAAAATTTAATTATGAATAAAAAAGGAAATACTACATAATAAAATTTTTCTAAAAATAAACTTTAATGTGAATAAAAGTTTCTATTGTATTTTCAGTTAAGTAGTTAGCTAGAAATTTATTAAGTTTTTCTTTAATATTTAAAGTTTATTTACAGAAAATACTAATTAGTAATAAATAATATTAATAATTCACCTTAATTGTGTTTGAAAAAAAAAAAAAAAATTTGCTAAAACATATTTTATAATTTTTTTAAAAAGTTTTCTATAAAAGTTATTTTAAATCATCTATTCACTAAATCATAAGTTTTATAAGGTTTAGTAAAATAATGTAAAAAAATTGTTTTTATAAATTTAAATTAATTAAATTAAAAATAATTCAGTTTTAAATTAAAAGTTTAAATTTCGTATAGAAAATCTAGTTTTTAGAAAATTTCGGTTTTATTAAAGATCTCGTTTTTAAGGATTTTAGAGTTAGATACAAAATCAGAATTATGAGTCTTTTACAGAATATACGAAAACCAGATTTTCGGAAAACGCTGTTTTCAAAAAACGAGATTTTCTGAAAATAAGTTTAAATAAACCAAATTTTCAGAACCAACCCAGTAATGTTATGTCAAAATGCATCGACAACAGAAACCTCAAAAAGCATAAGTATTTAAATTTTCAAATTTAACTTAGATTACAATGTCAAAATGAGAAATAAACCATTGGTATTCTACCTGAAATGTCCACCAGGCCTTACTAGGACGAAAAGAACCGTTGATAAGCAGCCTGCAAAAATGGATCTTAAAAAAAAATAAAAAAACTCGTAATATAAGCCTAACGATATGGAAGTATAGCAGCAAAATGTACTAACGCGTTACTTGAGGTACCGATCATGCGGACCAGACAAGCCAACTTCATTAAGAACATGTAAAAAAAAAAAAACTGAATTTAAAAAAATAAATATAGAAAATATAACAGTTCACAAGAAATTTAGATCTCGTCAAAGCTATTGCTGTAATAATATAGTTCTTTATAATAATAAAACATTAAACACGTTTAAACCGGCATGTGGACGTTGAAGACTTTCTTTCTAATTCAAAGTTGTATTATGAAATAAAGATGGATGATCACATGTATATATGCCTTGAGATAGTATGTAAATAGAATTTAAATTTTAAAAAGTATAAAAAATTGGAAGTAGATGGTAACACTAATTTTTAACATATTGCTTTAAATGTCATAGTTGGCAAAACAAATATTTAAGTCAGCCATATTGAATTGTTAGAAAATATCTAATTGTAAAATATTAAAATTTTTAAAATTTTTATGAGCTCAATAAAGAAAAAAAAAAAAAATAAAATAAAGATGGATGAAGATATTTAGATTTAACTAAGAAAGTGAAAAATATATGTGGAAGACATACTGCTATGTAAAGGAACTCACTCCTAAAACATTGAACCCATTCTTTTTTTTTCCATTTATCATCAAGTTTTCGCTTCAGATTAAAATTTACTTCTTTGATATCATTATTATTTCAGAATTGAAGACTTCGCGGTGTTAAATTAAAATTTTAAAAATTATTTTATATAAAATAATAACTGCTGTATATTAAATATTAACTAATTGTTATATGTATTAAATGTAAATACTTATTAAGTAATCTTTTTACTATAGCACCTATGTAATTAAATAAAAAATTTAAATAATAATGAATCATTTGATCCATTAAATAAAATAATTTCATACATTTCATTAATAAATATTAAATAATAATAAGTTTAAGTTCATCAATAAATAAGTATAATACTTGGATTTAATATAATTTTCTGATGAATTATAATAATAAATCTTTAATAATTTCTTTTTTTTAAGTTTAATACTTTAAGATTTTTTATTAAAATCAACTAATTATTTAGTTATTCATAAATACAAAAGTTTAAAATGGTTTACAATACTACTCTAATTGGTGTACCTTTTTTCAATACAAAAAAAAAAAAACATCTACTAACTAAATAAATAAATTTTCTTAAAAATGTAAATTGATGATTCATAAATTTGCATCTGACATAAAATAAAATTATTAATTAAATCCACATTTGTATTCATCAACTCACAAAATGAATAAGCTTTATTTTTTACTTGTTATTTTTTTATTTAAAAAAAAATAATAAACCACAATTCAGTAGCACTGACTAATGACTAAGTTTGTGAGAAATACCCAATAATATAATTTAATTTTTTAGTTTTATTTTTTTTACATTTAAAAATATAAATACATAATGTATTCATTTAGAGTAGAAATTTTCAATTTAATTTCACCACAAAATATACCATTTTTTATTTTCAAAAATGTAATAAAAATCCATTAGTCCTTTTCTGTAATATGATTTTAATAATTTTTAATTTATTACAATTGCCACGGATTCATTATGAAATTCCTAATTAAAAAATCGTAAATGACAAAATCTTTATGAGTCAAAATTTAAGGGATGATAGACAAAGACCATGCACAGTGGACAGTTCATTGATTCGTTTGAGGTGCAGCAGGGTGTAAGGCAAAGCTGTATATTGTTGCCTATATTATTTTTGCTTGTGATGGACGAAATTTTAACCGCAACCGTAGATGAGAGGTATGGCATTCAGTGGCGACTAGGAAAACATTTAAGCCATTTAGATTATGCTCATGACGTAGTTTTTAAGGCACACACAAGAAATTGTCTGAACGAAATGTGCCAAAATTTGAACACATATGGCAAACGAGCTGGTCTAAAAATAAATGCATGCGTACAGAGCAATCAACACATCATAGCAAATTCTACTAGAAGAAAGACAAATTGAAGAAGTAGAGCAGTTCAATTATTTAGGAAGCATGATGACATCAAATGGGGGAACAGAAGTTGATGTTGACAGCAGAATAAATAAAGCTAGAGCTGCTTTTGGAATTCTATCAAACATATGGCAGTCAAATAATATAGCCCTGCGTACAAAGCTAAAAATATTTGAAACAAACGTCAAATCAGTACTTCTATACGGCTGTGAAACATGGAAGGTAACCGTCAATATAACCAAAAAGTTGCAGACGTATATAAACCGTTGTCTACGCCGCATCTTAAGAGCCGCAAATCATTACCAACACACACCTGTGGAAAAAAACTAATCAAAAGATGATTGAAGTCGAGATCCGAGAGAGAAAATTGCGATGGATCGGATATACCTTGAGGAAGCCAGAAGAAAACATTGCAAGGAAATGTTTTGAGTGGAATTCACAAGGCAGACGACGAGTGGGTAGACCAAGGAAAACATGGAGAAGTACTGTTTTGAAAGAGGTAGAAGCGCAACGCAAATCGTGGTTACAGCTAAAAGGAATTGCTAAGAATCGTGAGAAGTGGAGAGGATTGGTTGATGCCTATGTCCCACCAGGGGTTCTAGGATCCAGTAAGTAAGTAAGTAAGACAAAGTAAAATAATAGGTTATAACTAACAAATATTTTATAAAGATAATGATATTGGTCAATAGAAATCAATTAACATGTTGGAACTGCTAACCCTCAACCCCATGGGAAAAGTTTATGAAACCCAGATTTTGTATTTTAGTCTAAAACCTACGTACAAATTTTCAAACACACAAGTCTACAACAAACTACTTATTTAAAATTATGAAAGCTGTTGTATTCTATTAATAATGATTTCCTGAAGTTTGTATTTGCTCTTAAAGTCCGATTGTCATTGATTGACCGGAACCCTGCATTTTTTTAACAATAATACTAATCAATTGGTACATCTTTTAAAAGTATCCAAGATCTTTTGTATTAAATGTTTGAAAAAGTAATGTTTAAATTTTGTCGCATTAAGATTTTAACTTTTGTACAATGTTAAAAAATAAAGGAATTTGTAGAGTAGCCAGTAGCCCATCCAACAAATAAATGGCGCAAAATTTATTGGCAATTTAAAATAAAATGTACTTTATATATTTTTATTATGAATATTTTTTTTTTTAATTTATTACTATTCCATTCAAATTTAAATAAATAGCATGTTAATTTAAGGTTTTTGAGGTTGGGTTTTTAGGATCGGTTCTAATATAATTAATGTTATATTAAATTTGTTAAATGTCCCGACATTTTTTATATTTTTAAGTACATTTTTTTATGTTAATTTATTATTACTTATTTATTGTTCAAAATATCTGGCTTCAAACACATTAGAAAATCATTTACAATTTATTTTAGTTTGATAAGAACATTGAAGATCACAATCCTAAATCCTTGGTAATTAAAATTCCTAATGTTTAATTAGTTTTCACCCATTTGATACTTAAGTACTTGACAGATTTGTCTAACAAAATAAAGTTCCAACTTAATTTTAAGATTTAAGTAAACGATAATGTACAGAGTTTTTAGACTATTTTAGTGTGACTTTTTTTCCTTGGTGTGAGTCGAGGTAGTTTACCTCCAAAAGTAGGCATTTTATAAACAACAGATAACCTATTAATTTCTAATTGCTAACCTCTTAGCTGAAATTGTTTTTCTCCTTATATTTAGCTGAATTGACAACTTATGACTGAATCTATTTCAAAATCAGGTACTTAATGATTTAAATAAAACAACCAACTTAATAAAAACTAACTTCTTAACTACTTGATAGATTCAATTTACAAAATTCAAAAATATAAATGGACTTGTTTTGACGGCAATTTTAATGAATCTATATGTGGTAATTTAAAAAGAATCTATTTTAATAAACGCTTATATTGTATTTTTTTAAGCACTAACTGTTCTATACCATAGATAGCACTAACTGTTCTATACCATAGCCTGTCTATACCATAGATACATGTTGGAACATGGTATTTTATTATATTCGTGATATTAGAATTGATCTTAATGAATTCCACGTACAATTAGGCCTTATAACTTGTAGAAACGTCTTAGATTAGCAATAGATGCAATTCTATTTTTGTTTATATTGTAATATTTTGTATTTGAGTTATATGGTATTCTATATTTGTGAGTTATATTTGTTCAATTAAATTATTTGTTTATATTTTTATATTAATGTATTTTTAAAAAAGAATATATAATTACTAGAATAATACCATATAAAGAATAATAATTTGAAACCAATGGCGAATGGTAGCTGAATCGACTAGAAATCCAGAAAAGTTTTTTCGCTTCCACAGGGATTCGAACCCGGGCCTTTCGCATGAAAAGTCGACACTCTAACCACTGTGCCACCCATCCGTTGCATTTTAAGCATATGGTACATAATATAGGGCTTACTAACTATAACTTTTTAAATTTGACGCTATAATAAACGACTTACTTTTCAAGAGTACTTAATTGATATTATTTGAAATTGGCCTAGACCTATTTAGTTTATTAATCATATATACTTAATTATTGCATTATAAGATCCAATAAAGTTCAAATTCGATTTAACACTAATTTTAAAAATGTCAACTACCAAAATTTAGCAGTAAATCCCTAAGTTTTTTGATGAATAACTATAGATTTAAATATGTTGACTACCCCTCCCCTCCCCTAAATTTTTTGCTGAATAACAAAAAAATAAAAAACCATTCATTCACAATCAAACTATAATTACAAATTATGCAAGTGATTCAATTAATTCTTAGAAATTTTAAGTTAAAAAATAAACCATTGAAAAAATTATTTAAATTAAATAAGGTTAAACTTTTTTTTTAATAACAATGAAAATGGTTTTTTTTTTTTTATTTTTATAATTAACAATAATTATTTGCCATTGAATTTTTAATGAATTTATCATTATTTATATAATTACAATATACATACTTATACATATAAAGAATACATTATTTATTTAAACAATAAATTAAAAAAAAAAAAAAAGATATTTTGAAAATTTTCAAAAATTACTTAAATTAACATTTATAATTGTATTAAATTCAATTTTTTAAAAATCTGTACAAATTTTATGTAATTTTAAAACATTTATAAATTGTATGTATATATATATACCAATGTAAATAATTTAACTAATACATTTTAATTAAAACTTTTAGTAACTTTATTCATTTTTATCAAAGTACATCTATAGATGCAAAATAATTTATTTTGGAATTAGATTTTTTTGCAATTTTTAAAGCATAGGGAAGATAATATTATTTATAATTTTGAAGCTACAAAGAAGTTTAAAGTTTGTTTATTTGGCTTCTAAAAATTTTGCGGTCAATGGAATTCAAAAATTTTTTACAAATATTGAATCTACGACGTCAGATGTTAAGTGAAAGACCATTTTTTTCTTGAGGCAAAGTGCTTTCACTTGTCAACTTTATCTTCCCCGAGGATATGTTAACTTTAATTTAAAAAACACCATATAAAAACCACTTTTAACAACTGGATGACCCAGTGGTTAGAGTTCGGACTTTTCATTTGAAGGGCTCAGCTTCCCAGTAAATGTAAAAATACTTTTATCTGGTTTTTGAAATCGACTCAGTTAACATTCGCAATTGTATTCAAATTAATATCATAGCCAACGATATATTCTAAATTATGTATTATTATGAATACAAATTATTACAAAATATAAACAAATAATTTAATTTAATAATATAACTCACAGATATAAAAACACCTTATAATGCAATATAAAATTATTACATTATATAAATGGAATTGTATATATTGAAAATCTAAGACGTTTCTACATGAAATAAAGCTTAATACTGAAGTTTAAATTTTAAGTGGAATTCATTAAGATCAATTCTAATATAAGGAGTATAATATGTCCCCCCTGATTTAACATATACCTTTGGTATATAAACAGACTTATTAGCCTAGCAGTTAAACAGTTAGCACTTGATTCTTTCAAATTTTAGATTTATTACATATTTTATTTTAGTTAGATAATACTCAACAATAGTTCTTAGGGATACATTTGTATACTATAGGAGTTACTACTAAATCGAATTCCACTTAGGAATTCCTAATAAAATAATTGCCCAAAAAGCTCAATTGTATAATATTATCTTCCTACATTCTTAAGCACCTACTATATAAGCATATATAACAAATACTATATATATGTATATATACTGTTAGTAAGTATAAAAAGAAGCATAAAAATCTCTACAAATTGAAATTTCAAAATATTCTTATTATACTTTGTAGCAAGTATTTAAAAATTGCCTTATTTTCTTTTGTACATCAATGATAAATTTTAACTCGAGATTTATTTTTTATATAAATTTTTAAAATTTTTTATAAAAAAAAAACTTTTGAAAATCTAAAAAATAGCGACCATTTTTTGAAAATGTGAAACGTTTTTGTTTGTACTAAATAATGTTAAAATTCTTTACAATACAAAAATAACCAAAAAAAAAAAAAAATTATTCGTTATTTTCATAAATTCAATAGAAACCCCATCAATAATAGCCAAGCAAGCAAGTAAAAAATGCCAGGCCAGTTCTTAATGTTTTTTTTGTTTTTTTTTTTGGTTGTTTGTTTGTTTTCTTTTGCTTCTTATCCTCTTTTGCGAATTTTTCGCAAAATGTCGCCACGCCATCATCGTTACGGTCGAGAAGAATTTATTTTTTTTTTTATTTATTTTACATGAATTATACGTATTATATGTATATATGTATATGTATATGTATATATACTGTTGTTAGTATGTTTGTAGATAAAATTTTTATATATATATATATAAAACATTTTCATTTTAAGTTATCTTTTTACATTTTAATTTACGTTGTCAATGAAAGAGTATTGTGATCTTGAAAAATGTTCATATATCGCTTTGATAAGTTTTTATAATTCTAAGACACTTGTGTCTGATTAATAGCACTACATGTAAACTGTTGCTTGTAAAACTAATTAAAACTATGTGCATACATGTAAATGTACTTATAAAACTAATTGTCTGAAAACTGATGATGATATTGTAGGTCTATTGTAGGTAGCGTCTGAGAATCAAAAACGATTATAGGTCGCCTCTGAGATTTCATATACAAAAGCATTTAACAAGAATAACACTAAAATTCACTGGACACATTTGGGAACGGAATATAATAGTTATAATAAGCATAACGGGTGACTTGTATTTAAATATTTATTTAATTTTTTTCATTGTTTACTGGGTTGATGGACTGGAACTTGTGTAAACAACATTTAATTGATATTATATAAGTAACCAATGTAGACATGTATAAATGTAATTATAAATTTTGACATTAGTGCATAAGCTTTCAATAAATGAACATTAATAATTGAACTAAAGTACCTATTTTGATTATAATACCATTCGCCATTGGGTTCAAATTAATGGCATAATCAATAATTAATAATTATAAATCTTTAATAAAAAATACTTTAATATAAAAATATAAACAAATCCAAAATATAAACAAATAATTTAATTAAATAATATAGGTACTCGTAGTATAGAATACCATATAAGTAAAATATAAAATATTACAATATAAACAAAAAATAGAATTGTAAATATTGAAAATATTAGACGTTTCTACATGTTACAAGGCGTAGTACTATCTCATGTTTAAATTGTATGTGGAATTCAATAAAACCAATTCTAATAACACGAATATAATATGACCCCCTGTTCCAACATGTACCTATGGTATAGACTGGCTTATTAGCCTAACAGTTGAACAGTTAGTGCTTAAAAAAAAAAAAAAAAAAAAAAAAATACAACATATTGCTTATTTTTCGAGAGATTTCAAGTTCAAATTCCGTACTTGACTTTTGGAGAGAAGAATTACTAAAAATGTAAATTTTCATTACAAATCTCCTTGGTGACCATATACATAATTTAAAACAAAAATATATACTTTAAAAAAAATTATGTTAATGTTGCGAATCTAGAGTCTAGTGTATATAAATTAAATCGTATTAAACGATTCTTAGTAAAATTACACGAAAAAGTCAATAGCTAAACACTCTAATTTTATTTTTTTCATATTCTTTAGTCTTTCAAAATAAAAACAAAAAAAAAAAAAATTCCACAATGAAAAAATAAAATAAAATAAAAAAAATAAAACACAAAACAAGAAAACTAAAAATAATGTAAAAATGCATCAATGCAGAAGAGCGATTACCTTATTCCTACACCTTCTTTATTTGGTTTTATTTTTTTTATTATTATTTTTTTTATTTTTATTTATTTTTCTGTCTCTGTCTTCTTACATTGTGTCTCACCTCACCTCTGCATTTCTACAATTACTTTGTTTAATGCTAATCTGGTTGAATTATTTTATTTTATTCTAGTACATAGTACCTTAGTACCTACAGTACATATACTAAAAAATTCAAAAATGCTATAAAAAAAATTCAATCCCGCATTTTATTTTCTAGGTTAGGTTTCAAAAATAAAAATAAAAAAAAAAAATGTAAGTAAGTATTTAATTTTTTTTTTATAATTTTTAACTGATCCGTATAAACTTTTCTTTTGTATATTACTGGTTTTTTTTTTTTTTTTTTTTGTAAAGTTGTTTGGAAAAAAACAAAAATCAAGAAATCCCATTTGTTTGTTACACAATTTACAAAAGAACAAGAAAAAGCAAAAAAATTAACAATTCCCAACAGTTTTATTTAATTTTGAAAAAATGTTTGCCATTTTAATTCTAACTGAAAAAGTAGAAAATGTAGAGTGCAACAAAACTAAATACAAAAATAAAAATTTAGTTTAAAAAATAATATTTGTTGAAAAAAATTAAGAAAACTGCAGAAAACCCATAAAACATTGAAAATAAAATTAAAAAAAAAAAAACGCCACCACCACTTAATTACTTCCGAATCGAACGCAATAAAAAATTTTTTTTTTTTTTTGGGTAGACGATGATGATGGCGTATAGTGGTGGAGAAAACTTAGTTGGAGAGCAGGTATATATTTTATTGTAAAAAGTACTTATTATACTTAATTATTTCTTTCCCGCAAAAATTTTTATAACCGCAGATAATCAAAAAAAGAAAAAAAAAAAAAATTTTTATTTATACTATACAATTGAAAAAAGGGGAGAATGTCAGAAGGAGAAACACAAAGAGAATAAAGAATGAAAGAGAAAGAGTATATTATATATAAAGCAATATAATGAAATTTAATTTAGATTTTAAGATTTTTATTTTCTTTCTTTCATTTTATTTTGGTTTTTTTTTTTGTTTTTTTTTTTTGTTTTTACTGAATAATTTTTTGGTTTAGTGGGGGGGTTGCCATACCTAATTTATTTTTTAATTAAAAAAAAATTGTTTTAGAATCTGTTTCTAAAAAACTCTTAAATTTTCTGAAATGTTGATTAACAATTAACACAAACAAATGTAATTCGGCTGTGGTTAGAAATGCATTAATGAAGAGAGGCCCTGGTTCGAATCCCAGTAAAATTGAAAAAAGTCGTTATAAGGTTTTTAACTCGACTTAGCTAACATTTCCTATTGGGTTCATATTAAAATTCTTATATCAATAAAAATACATTAACATAATATTATAAAAAAATATAAAATATAAAAGAAAATTTTTAATTGAATAATATAACTCACAGATATGGAATACATAATTTAAATACAAAATTATTACAATATATGATAATAAAAGCAATTGTATCAATTGAAAATCTTAGATGTTTTTACATGTTTTAAGGCCCAGGTACAATATCATGTTTTAAGTTGTATATGGAATTCATTAAAATCAGTTATAGTTATAAGAATATAAAATGTTCCCACTGTTCCAGCATGTGTTTATGGTATAGACAGACTTATTAGCTTAACAGTTGAACAGTTAGCACTTTAAAAATAAATTTGAATTGAAAATAAAGTGTAAAATTAATTTAACAGAATTCCCAGGACTCTTAACAGGAACAGAGATGAAGACATTCAGTTCTTGTCAATTCATTTTTTTTTAATACATTGCGGGAAAAAAGAACTGAACTTTAGTGTAATTATTCAATAATATACACAATTGAGAATCTTTAAAAATTCAAATAATTGCTGTACGCCTGGACCGACTTTAAAAATTAAAGCATATTTAATTACCTAATTTCAGTTCCCATGTGTGGAATCTACGAATTACATTTTAAATTTGTTTTTGCAACTAAGCACTTCATTGTAATTTATTACATTTAGCTTCATTAAATAAATCCAATATTTATTTCTAATATATTAAAAATAGTCATTTAAATTTTTTTACCTAAAAAATTTTTTAATCACATTGAATATTAAATTAAATAATTAATATGTGTACACATAAGCTACTTAATACACCCACTATAAAAATAAAATATTAATTGAAATAACATATTTAACTTCTAAAACTTATAAAAAGCTTTTTTTAAGATTTTTAAGTTTTAATTTCAATTTAGTAATTCTTAATTAATTTTCAATTCAAGTGTTTCCTGATTTTTTAAAACCGATTACGTTAATATTCATTAATTTTTTTTTAAAGAATAATAAACATTTACTAGCTAATGTACTTACATATTTATATATATATATATATATATATACATAAATATTTCATGCCACTAAATGTTACTATAAAAGTGTAAAATAAAAGATTAATTTGGGATTTTTTTAAATATAGTACATACTATTACGTTTATTTTTAGAATGTTTATGCTAATAATAATTAGTAACTAATGTGCTAATGTTTTTCAAACTTTTTTTTTTAACTAAAAACAATTTAATGATAATAATTAGATATAAGTAGGTTTTTTTCAGTGTGATTTGTATCTTTTGAATCTATCAAAAGTCATACATAGTTTTTAGTAGCACAATTTGACAATTTATATTTAAAGGTAGAACCAAAGTCTTATTTTAAAAAACAAATTATGCATTAAATGATTTTTTGACAATTTTCGGATATTTTTTTATATACAAAATATTTAAAAGATGCAAATCTAGATTAAAATAAAAATCTAACATTTTTATTAATATATTGTTCTAATCTGACCGATAGCTCAGTGGTAAAATGGCGGCTTTTCAATCGAAAAGTCTCGGGTTTAAACTCTGGTCAGATCATATCTAATAAAAAAAGTATACGTGTATATTACAATAATTTAATAATAAGTCCAGTTAAAAAGTGGAATCCACTTAAAGAGAACTCTAAATCTCTAAAAAATAAATTTAAATACAACGAATTATAGACAATATCATCATCATATGTTACTCAGCTTATTCGGCCTCAAAATTGCCAGTCGCAGCTTAAACATTTGATTACAAAATATAATAATTTGTTGAGTGCGATCGCTCAAATTCCGAACCCTTCGCGACACTAGAAAAAAATACTGAGTTGAGACAAACAACAAAATAGTTGAGGAGAACACAACATTAATTTCATTAAAATTTAAAAGAATACCGGTCTCAAAAACAAATATGTATCAAAATGAAAATTTTTACTAATATGGCAACACTAATTTCCCCCCAAACAAAGTATATAAAAATAATAATAAAAATACATTGTTCAATTCAATTAATTTCTATATTTATTCTGATGATCTAAAACTAAAGAAAAATGAACGAATAAATGAAGCCGAAAAATAAAATATAAGTATACATATAAAGTACGCAAACAGATATTTTTTTTTTTATTTTATTTTTCATTTTCCAATTCAAAGTAAAAAAAAAAAAATAAATAAATAAATAAATAAATAGAAATTTGTATATATATATACGAGTACATATGTATACTTATTATTAAATTGAATTTTATAAAACATATGTGAATATAATTTAAAATTAAAATAACTTACTTTAATATAATCAATATGATACTGTAGTTAAAATGAACATTAAAGTTTTAAAATACAATTTATTAAATTAATTATTGCACTAAAAACAAACTTAAATATAATTATTATTCCATTATAACTGCGAGTATATTATATACAAAACAATTTTTAAAAAATTTTTAAACTTTTTATTTATATTCAAATTAAGATCATTTTTTTTATATTCTATTTTAATTTAATTGCACTTTTAAATCTATTATTAAATTTTTTTTTTTATTTAGTATAGTATATTCATTAGATACTTCTGTTTATAGAAATAAATTTTGAATAATAACGATAGCTTAATATTGTATATAGTAACATTATTTGTTTGTAATACTTAACTGACTTATTATCAATGTTTTATTTTTAAAATTTACTTATTTTAATTTACCTAAATGTTATAAAACCCGGTAATGTAAGTATATTGTAGGTTCATTAAGTATTAAAAAGGTTTTTAGAATTCTATTGCACTATTAAAAAAAAAAAGGGAACAATATAAGTTTGTAATCGGTATTCTATACGAATACTAAAAGAATCTATCGAATAAGTTATTTAGTATTCATTAAGTAATTCGTTAAAAATTGTAAAATTAAAATTTATAAGAATTCGACAACTTGAATACGACCTAAAATAAGAGTTTAAGTTGTGAATATATATTATTAAATTAATCACTAAATATCTTTCCAAAAATATATTAGATATAATAAAAATACATATATGTATTTTTATATGTACGTAAATAAAATGAAAAATTTTGTATATAATTAGTTATATATATATATATATATATATACAAAATAAAGTATGTATAATCAACGGTTATTAAAACTAAAATGTGAATATCCGGTGAATATTTAAATTATTTGAATCTTTACAAAATATATTAAAAAAAAATTCTTAATTGTGAAGATTCAAATTTATTTAATTAAATTTGATTGAAAGTAAATTTTTTTGTGAATAAGATTTTATGTATATATGTATTTGGAAATAAAACTAAATATGTATACGACATACGTATTTTTAATTTAAAATTTAAAATTATCTTACATATAAAAATAATTTTAAATATTTAAGTAATTAATTTAAAAAATTAAAAACATAATTTTAAGAATCAATAAAATGAAAAATCAAATATATTTCTATATATGATCAGTAATAATCTGATCAATGGAGAAGGTTTTTAAAACACTGACCCGCAATTGAGGATTTTGAATTTAAACGCCGGTCCGATAATCTGTCATAATCTGATCAGTGGATTGAGTTGTTAAAACACTAATCCGCAATTGAAGATTTTGAATTAAAAACGCCGGTCAGATAAGTAAATTAACAAACAGCGTGAAATATTAAGAGTTTTACAATCTTGACTACAATTGCTGTAGCCGATGAACCAAAATCACAATGAAAATAATGATCTGAAAAACTGAAGATCAGTTCAAAAAAAAAATAATAGATTAAGTAGATGTCGTCCAATATCAGAATATCTTAACTTATTCTAATATAAACTATTATTATGTTTTAAAAAATTCAAATAAAGTTTACATATCCATAATTATATTACATATATTCATTTAAAATACATAATATGTATATAAATATAATGATAGCACTTTGTTTACAAACAATAGTTTTTAAATTAATTGAAAAATTTTCATTAAGTACCTATGTACATATACCTATTTAATTTTATAATTTATGTTTTTTTTTTTTTTATTTTGTATATCTACATATTTATATATATATATATCTTTTTTTAAAAAATATTTAATTGAGTAGGTAAATTGATGATGTAAATATATATATATATATATATATATATATATATAGTGCAAAATAAACACATCAATAAAATCAAAATATTGTTTTTACATTTTATGTACTCACTTATAACTAACTATAGGTACATAACATATGTATGCTTGTAGATAATTATTTAATTTTCATTCAATGTTTTTATTTAATTTTCTTTTGTTTACATTATATTTAATTTTCACTTTTAATATACAACACTTTTAATTTTATTATATTTTTTTTATTATTATTATTATTTTTAGATATAAAAAATATTCACATGTTCTTTGATTACATTTATAAATTAAATATAGTTTTATATATTCATATTTATGTTATATACTTATGTTTATGTTTACATATTTATTTTATATTTTAATATTGCACTTTTTTATATATATTATACTTATTGTACAAAATTTTATATTATTGAACCATATCTATCTATACTATATAATATTATTTAAAAAAAAAACTTAAATTAATTTGATATTAAAAAAAAAAAAAAAAAATATACCATGCGAGAATTTAAAAATAAAAGAACGTGAACATGTTTTAGATATTTAAGGCGCGTTCTTTAAACATTTTTTTTTTTATTATTTTTTTTTTTATTTTTTATAAGTAATAAACCATATAATAAATCAACATTTATTTTGACTATATACTATTTAAATATATAATATACCTATAGGTAGGTATATATTTCATTTATTCACTGTTATTTTTAAGTTATATCCAAATCAATTACTATACAAAAGTATATATTATATATATATATATATATATATGAAATTTCACTTTAATATATTTATATATGTACATATATAATTATTTCATTTATTCATATTATAGAGAATGAATCTTCTTTTCTTTTATGTAACCTTTAAAAATTTTTTTTTTACTTTAATAAGATACAAATTACTAATAAAATAAAAAAAAAAACAAACACAACAAAAAAAACACAAAAAAATCAGAACTTTCTTATTGGAAAAAAAAAAAAAATTATTCCATATGAATATGTGAAAACATATGAAAATTACATTTTCATGAATAAAAAAAAAACTTTAAATTTAATTTTCTAATAAAATTTAAATAAAAAAAAATATTCACATATAAGTATATATATATATACTTATATATATATAGTAATTTATGTACATAATAATTTGTATGTAATATGTACCTAGTTATATTTATAAAAATTATACAATTTATTTAAAATATTATGTATCTTTAGATTCATATTATTATATATATTAACTTTAGTTATATATACATATATTTTATAATTTAATTCTATAAATATAAATATAATTTTATATATATATGTATATTTATTGTATTGTTATATAGAATAATTTCTCAGTTTTTTTTTTTTTCGGTAAAAAACTTTTTTTTTTTTTTTATTCTTCAAATCAAGAAAAAATCGTCACACCGTCGTCGTCGTTTACTCTGTAACGAAACGTTTTTGTCGGGTTTTTAAATTTTTTTTTTTACTTTTTGTTTCACGAAATTTTTTTTTACTTTTTTTTTTTTTTTTTTTTTAATTTTACAAAGTAAAAAATAAAAACAAAATTTACTAAGTATAGAAAAAATAAGAAGTACTTATGAAAATAAAAAATATTGTATATAAAAAAACAAAGTTGAGTTCAGTTCGCCCTACGCGATTTCTTCTCTTCTCAATTTGAAAATAAAACTAAAAAAAAAAATCGAATATGAAAATAAAATAAAAAAAAGGCAAAAAAAAAAAAAAAAAAAAAATAAAATTGTTTTTCGTTCTTTATTTTTTTTTTTTTAATTTTGTTTTTTTTTTTGTGGAGCTGTGGACACGATAGCGGCGAATGTGTTCGTAAATTTTTTATTTTAGTTTTAGTTTTGGTTTTATTTTTTTTCGCTTTTGATTTTAAAATTTTTGCAAATTACAGTGATGGAAATATTATTGAATGTTTTTTTTTAATTTTAATTGTTTTTTTTTTTTAAGAAAATCATTTTTTTTAATTAATCATTTTTTTAACTCAGAATGTTAAGTACCTAATTAAAAAAATTATTATATAAACAATTAATTTTATCAAATATGCGTAGTACATGATGTGGACACTTTGTATATTCTAAAAAAGTATACCTACCTATACCTATAAGTTAAAAATTAAAATAAAGTAAAAGTTTATAAAGCCTATTTTAATCATAGCCTGAATCGAGAATAGGATAAAAATATGATATGAACGAGAGCTACTTACTTAATGGAAATTGTTGTTCAATTTTAAATCTTATTAATTATTTAAATTTTAAATTTAATTATTTATTATGTTACTATGATAGATCAAATTTTATTGAATGTTAAAATGATTGTAACGAATTCTGTGTTTTAAGATAACAACAGATTATTATACTCTTAATAGAATTAGAGTAAATATCACAAAAGCCCCGGAGTCAAAAGACCTCACTACGATTAGTAAATCAAAAATCTCTGGAAAAATGAGACCCAATTACCTACCCATTTAATTTTTAAACAAGTGATCAAATGTTCAAATGCATACTAAAAATAAATAAAGCCGAAATTGAAAAGGAAACAAAGTCAAATTTTATTTTGACCAAAATTTATAAAAAACATATGAACTGTTAAACTAAGTACCTATTAATATTTATACATTTGGCTTTGCAAGATTCTTTATTAAAAAGCATATATAAAATTGGTTACAAAAGCAAAGTTGTCCCTTTTTATATACTTTTATATGAACTTGCCTGTGTCTATGGATTTTTTGCAGATTATTTAGGAGTTCGTGTAGGTACTATGTGAAATTTTTAATTAGAAACGATTTTAAAGTTGGTTACGAAATTTGAATTTTGAAAAAAAAGGGGAAATTCTACTAAAATATTATTTCACTGAAATAATTCTCACAAATTAATTAAAAAGTATTAAAATCATTAAGCAGTTTTAAATAAAAATTTTCCAAAATAGAATAAAAATCGTTAGGTAGTTATTCAGTTTCGTTTTCAATCAATCAATCAATCAATCATATAATTATATATATAGTCAATATTAAGGTATTTTATTAGTAGGTACGTGGGGTTAAATATCAAGTTACTTATTATTGTAAATAAATAGACATGATCATTTGAACTTAAACCTTTCATAGTCAAAAACAAAATAAATTTAACATTGTACTGACATCTAAACATGTACACGGTACGGTACACCTATTCGAAAAAAGTTTAAGTTCTCGTTTGCATAATAATAACACGATTTTTTTTTCTAAATGAAAAGGTTCTCTATTGAATTTTAATTTGATAATTTAAATAACAATTATTTCCTTTAATTACTAATAATTAAAAATTTAACAAATTTATTAGAGAAAGAAAATTAAAAAACTCAACAAAGTAAGTTTCTACTCTCTATATGGAAATCAAATAAAACGAAATATTCTCAACACATTTTCCCTCCTTTAATTATCATATTTTTATAAGTTACATACCAATATACATACATATGTACATATTCTATACAAATTAACCTTTACTGTAATCAAATAATATTGATAATAAAAATATGTATCTGTAAATTTCATATTATTAGAAATCAAACTCTTTTTTTTTTTTAAATACATAGGTACCTACCTAAATTTAATTTAAAAGTAAGTATGTAAACATTTTCTTATTTAAAGCGAAAATTATTAGATGCCGGTAAATAATTACTATTTTACCACATCGTTTTTTTTTTATTTTTTATCAAATCGTTTGGAATCTACATACAACAACAAATCATACTACCTAATATTTTACTTAACATATATATTATGTACGTATACATATGAAAATATTCATACATATTACATATGTATACATTTAATTATCACATATTTACAAATATATTTTATATAACATATTTATATATAACTTAATTTATATATAGAACTTCTATATAAGAAAATCAAATTATTCCACCTTCCATGTATGTATGTTTAATGTTATGGCATATAGGTATGTAAATCTATATCTATATAGTACATATATTCATCATATATGTAATTTTGCAAAATTCCTCCACTGTACCAATGACAGCATTTTTACGCTTTAGAAAATTATTTTTTATATTCCCAGAGTCAGAACAGAAATTAAAAAAAAAAAAAACAAACAAAACAATAAAAAAAAAAGCAAAAGTATAAAAGAAAACATTGTGAAGAAAGCAATAAAACAGGAACGAAAAAAATGAGTAAAAACTTAAAATTGAAAGAGTATCAAGGCATATAAAAAAACAAAAAAAACAAAAAACAAGAATAAAAAATGAAAAAAAAAGAAAAACTAAAGATTAAAAACTTGCCTTTTTAGCAATAAAAATATCTACGAATTACGATTGAAGTTCTCCCACTCCCCCCCAAAATATCACACTTTTTTTTTTCTCTTTGCATTTTATTGTGCCAGTGTTGCCAACTAAAAAGTTTATTTAATTAATTTTATGGAAATTAATGATACCTAATTTAAAATAAAAAAATGTTATTTATTACATTTAATTGAATAGTTAGATTATGACCGAATATATATAATACATATGAGGAACATATATGAGGAAGAACTCATAAATATCAAGTTATCGAAGGTGGTAAGTAAAGTTGATTTGCAATTTTATTTCGAACATAATCAATAATTAATAATTATAAATCTTTAATAAAAAATACTTTAATATAAAAATATAAACAAATGCAAAATATAAACAAATAATTTAATTAAATAATATAACTCGCAGTATAGAATACCATATAAGTAAAAATATAAAATATTACAATATAAACAAAAAATAGAATTGTAAATATTGAAAATCTAAGACGTTTCTACATGTTATAAGGCCTAGTACTATCTCATGTTTAAATTGTATGTGGAATTCAATAAGACCAATTCTAATAACACGAATATAATATGACCCCCTGTTCCAACATGTATAGACAGGCTTATTAGCCTAACAGTTGAACAGTTAGCGCTTAAAAAAAAAAAAAAAAAAAAAAAACCATCAATTCTATGCATTTATTTTGAAATGACACTGTACTTATACCAATTTTAATAATTAAAAGGATTTTTAAGAAATTTTTATAATTTAGGGCATATTTGAAAAACGATTTTAAAAATTTAAAGGTTTTTTTTTTAGATGGTAATAATTTTTTCAATTTTAATTTTAAAAATGTCCAGTCTTAAAAACTTTCTTCAATTAAGGAAATGTGTATTCTTATATTCTACTGATCGTTTGATATGCAACAAATCTAAATGTATCCAATACTGAAAGCCAGTTTAAAATATAACATTATATTCCATTTGAGATAAGGTAAGCTATCACCAATAGATCCAACAGAAATAGATATAGCTCTTTAATGTTCCAGGAGTAGTTACAGAGCACTAAGAATAAACATTGGAATTAGAATTTATAACTTGCTGCTATTGGAAACAAAAAATTGATCCCGATTGTTGCCACATGTTGTTCCAAGTATTTTTTGTAATGACACGGTACATTTAATGGAATGGAAATGGAAAATGGAAATTCAAGTTTAGATGAAGATCCAGTTTAAAAAAAATCTAATTTAAGTGAAAAAATAAGAAAAAAAAAGTGAATTTAAATAACTGGATCTTATATACAACCGGTCTAAATAATTTAGTTTCATACATTTTTTTGCTGTTCTTGCCTTGCTTTTAGAATTTAAAACTTGTTGTCATTGGAAAGTGAGTTAAAACATTAAAGGAATATTTTAAATAGTATTAAAAAGAAAGGTTAATGACGATAACTGACAACAAAAGTTGATCTCAGAAAATTGTTTAAAAATAAGAAGATAAAGATTATTATTGATTATTACAAGTATACATCGAAAGTTAGGAGAAATGAGGAAGTGGGAAAGAAAAAGAAGAAATATTAACTGTCGACAACAACAACGTGTGAACGCATAGAATAAGAATACCTTTAAAAAAACTTTAATTGCAACACACCGTAACTTCATATAAAATAATTTTTAATGACAAATTTTTCCTTCTATCTGGCAACAATAAAACTTTTAGTTTTTAAATTAGTTTATTGCATGCCTCTCTTTTGAAGTTTTTAAATTTTTATTATCTTATTGTTAATTTTTTTGTGCCGGTTTTTTTTTTCTCTTTTTTTTTTTTTTTTACTTACTTTTCCAGTTTAAATATTTTCGCTAAATAGTTGTCTTTTTTGTTTTATTTTCCACTTTTTATTTTTTTTTTTTTTTGTTTGTTTGTTTTTCTGATGCAAGACGAAGAAAATATATTATTACTTATAAACCGACGTGTATTTTATTTATATCTGTAGATACATATACGTATACATTATTTAATAAATATTTATAAATTTTAAAGTATATATGAATGCATACAACAATTTTGGAAAAAAAATATATATTTAAAAATAATAAAATTAAAGACGATAAGAAATAAAAGCAACAACAAAACACAAACGGTGAACGATTGAATAAATGAAAAAAAAAAAAAAAAAACAAATAAGAAGAGTTTGCGGGGCGGCGATTTTATACGCTATTTTCTCGCTGCTCTTTTAAACGAACATAATATAGAAGAGTGTCAGTGGCGGTATTAATAGCGGTTGGCAATTTTTATTTTGTTGTATTTTAGTAGTTGCATAGAAAAAAAAAAAAAAATAAACAATAATTTACTTACATTCACACAAACATTTAACACAATTATATTATTTTTATATTCAAATATAATATGTGAATGTGTTTGTATAATATATAAGCTCGTAAATAGTTTTATAGTCTGGCTGGCTAAATGATTATTGCTTTGTGGCTGCGCTGCATATTTATTGCGAATAACAATAAACAATAAAAATAAAATAAAAAAAAAAAAAAAAAGTAAAAAAATAAAAATAACTAGCCCCAATGCCTTGTTGCCTTTTTTCTCTTTTTTCTTTTCACTTCAACTCAACTATATATTTAATATTATATTTATTTTTCATTTTATTCTACTTCTACTTTTTTTTTTGGCTTTTTTTTTTTGTTCATACTACAAATCAATTTAAAATAGAATCAAGCGAGCACGAAAATAAAAATAAATAAAAGACAAAAATAAAGCTGCCCACCCAATCAACATAAATAGTGTTTAGCAAAAATAAACAAAAAAGTGGTTTTCGTTTACATGTTGAATGTCAAAATTAAGTTAAGAATGGGTTGAAAAATAAAAGAAATAAAACATTTAATTTAATATGCAATATCAATTCTTATATAAATCTAGTGTCTTTTTTCTATCCCTTTTCAACTTCTTTAGGGCAATTACCAAGTCATATAAACTAGGCATATGATTCTCAAATCCGTTGACTACTCGTCTCTAGATATTAGCCGGTTATAATCAACTAATTTAATTCCAAAACTATCTACACTAAAGTGTTTCCAAATAATGTTGTAAAACAACTGAATGAAAGTGCGAACCGCATGGTGTCATCATACGTAGCGTCATCAATTGATAGCAATGTTTACACTTTGGCTTTCGAAACAAAAATTTTTAAGTAACAATCATATCATTTTTTTTATCTCAAAGGGCCAACAATAATAAAGTATTTAAGGAACTAAAAAAGCTTTTGTGTCCAAAAGTAGTTCCCCCATTTTGTGCCAAAACTTTATTCAAAAAAAAAACTATGTATGTGAATTTTTTAAACTTTTCTAATCATAAACAGGTTATACAATATTTTCATGTACACTTCCCTTTAAATATTATCACATATGATCATTGATCACATAATATGATCAAATTTATAGGGGAGTGAGTCAGTTTATAATGCTAAGATATTGAACCTTTTAAAATTAGTTTTTTTATCTTAAATTTTCTTGATCTCCATATCGTTATCTAGTTATTTATTCACTTATTTATAACTAAATGAAATATTATCACATATGTAAACTTATTTATATGCCCTTACATTATATAATATATTACAAATAATTTACTTATATATGTCACAGATATAGTATATCATATAACTCTAAATTAGAATTGTATCTATTGAAAATCTAAGATATTTCTACATGTTTTAAGGCGCAGTTACTATTGCATGTGGAATTCCCCCTTAATTAAAGGCGGTTGTTCAATAAATTACTCGACCGTTATTTCTTAGATATTAATTGGCGGCAATTTAACAAAAATTTTCTCAATTGTTTGACCGAATTATTTCACTGAACTGTACAATTGCTACACTAAATACTGCAAAATAATACAATAATACAAAAATCCTGTACATTACCTTCAATTTCAATGAAATAAGGTACAGTTCAAGTTTATTAATATTATGTCTTAAGATACAGAATACAGCTACTTTTTGTCCCTTTTAATTTAAATTTCTTTTTTTATAAATTTTTATATAATTTATAATATAATATGCAGTTATTGTACAAAATTCAAAAACTATAATGTTGTAATATCTACCACCTCTCGGACAAGATACTAACATATTTTGTATGAGTGGTGATAGGGTGATAGGTTACATATGTGAAAGGTGATAGGTTACTAATATATTGTATGAGATGTTGTAATCAATAATATAAATTACTGAATATGACATGCATGATCAGGTTTGAACCATGACCTTGACAATTGGTCAGTTAACCTGATCTCTATGATATCAAATAACAAATTGAAATAAGATGAAGCTCATGTTTTTTAAGAACCAGCAATACATGTAGGTACTTGATTTTAGGTACTAGAAGTGTGCGATAAAAAAAATAAATACAAATATTAAACTTAAATTAAGTTTTGTAAAATCAACAACTGAGTGGAGTGAGAAAACTATAATATAAATGTACATCCGGCTACAGTACAAGTACGAAAGAAACAAACTAATCCAAGCCAAATCTTATTTAAATATTCTATATATAATAAAGTTTATTTATTACATGTAAACATAGTTATGTTTAAAATTAATTTAATTTTATGTTTAATTATGAAAAAAAAATAATAAAAAACAAAAATAAATAATAATTAAAAAAATCACTTACCCAAAAAATATGTTAATAATTTTTAATAAATTCTAAATTCCATAATACCCATAATTAAAAAAAAAATAAATTCTATATTATACATTATGTTGTTTTTTTTTTTATAAATTTTCCATCACATGGATTTTATTATTATTATTAAACATTTTTTTTTTTTTTATTATTATTCTCTATATTTAAGACAATATATTATAGGGGTATTTAAATACTACTTATGTATATATTATATTTTTATCAAATTATTTATATACATACATATACATGAATATTTATGTATATATATTAATATGTAGGTATAAATTTAAAATTAATTTTTTATTTATTTTTTAATACTCTTTAATTTTTAATATTATTAATAATAATTTAAATATAAATTTATTTACACTTTTTTTTTTTTTCTAAATTCTAATAATATACACTATTATTATTTATTATATATTAATTTTAATTATTTGTGTACGTATAGTTATGTTATATATTATATTATATACATATTATATGTAATTATAAACCTATTTATTCATTAATACCTATAATAATATTTATTAATTATTTTGTTGTTATTATTACCTACTATTATTATTATTATATATTACGAAATTAAGTCACTTTTTCTATTATAATTTTTAAGAATGTAGGTAAGTAAGTATGTACATATGTATTATATACAGACATTACTATTTGTGTTGTGTAGTTTTTTCAATTAATTTGAAATTAAATAATAAAAAATAAAAAAAAACATAAACACCAAAACTTTTTTTTTTTTTTTCAAATGTTCATATGAGGTACATTATATATATGTACATATGTATGTAGATATAATTGAATCATATAATTGAATTACATATTAATGTACATAAATATCTAATGATTTAAGAATTTTGCAATATTTTGAAAAGTACCTATAAAAAAGATTTTTAATCTAATTTTCTCTAATTATTAAATTAGTAAGTATGTAGGTATGTAGGTATGAACCAATTCTCTCTTTATTGCATATGATTTTTATAATTTATATTGTTTTTTTTATTTTTTTTTTTTTATTCACACAATTGAATCAAAAATATAAAAATGTAAATAAATAAATATATAAAATAATATTACATATATTTATTATACTTTAAAAAAAAAAAAACAAATTAAAAAAAAAAATAAAAAAGAATCACATCAAAAAACTTTAACGTAATCGTTTGAAAAACTACTTTGCAAAAACTAAGTAGAACAACAATAAAAACAAACACAAAAACCAACAACAACAACAAAATAAGAATAAAAAAGAAGAAAAACAAAAAAAAAAAAAAAAGTTTAACGAAATTCTCTTTAATAAATAAAAAAAAAAATTATTTAAAAGCTTCAAAAAAAATGGCCGCGCAAAATATTTTTCTTCTTCTTCTTTTGTTTTGTCTATTTTTTTTTTTTTTTTATTTAATATTTATTATTGTTGTAATTTTATAAAAATTAAATTTTTTTATTATTATTATTTTAATTTTTTTTTTTTTTTTTATTATTGTTTTGTTATTTTTATTTTTATTATTATTATTATTTGTTACGTACGTACACCGACGTTTCACAAAACACAACACACAACATTTATTTATTGTTGAAATTAAAGAGTAGAAAGAAAATAAAACTTTTTTTTTTATTATTTTTGCTCCATATTAAAAAAAAAAAAAAAAAATAAAAATAAAATTTTAGATTTTTTATTATTATTTTTCTTTTTTGATTTAATACCTTAAAAAAAAACCTAAACCGTTTTGTTCTCTACTTATTTCTTTTCTATACTTTTTTTTTTCTATCTATATGCGAATAAAATATAGCTTTAATACACATAGCTATATTTATAAATATTCATACACAAACAAATGTCAACCCAAACATACTACGGTATCGATGCATGTACGAATATATAAAAGTATATACACACATCTACACACATATGCTAAATTCTCAGATAATATTTTCTATTGAAAATTTATGTTAAAAAGTAGATTCACAATTCAATCATCAATCAATATTTATATACACACATGCATATACACAATATACAATCCAATAAAAAAAAACCAAAATAAATAATGCACATTTTATATGTACATACATATGTACATTTTTAACTAAATAATTTTACTTTTTGGTGGAACAAGAATAGAATCTCAATTTATATATATGTATATACATACGTGTACAATAATATATAACATACTTGATTTGTAAATTGTAATATAAAACAATCAAAACCATAACCATTTCGACATACATATGTTTTTATATAAGTAAAGTATCTTCATAAGTATGTTTGTATGTGCAAATATAGCTTCATAAGTAGGGCTTGCAATACCGGGATCCCGGAAACCGGGATTCCGGTATTGCCGACATTTTTAATACCGTTCAATACCGGTATTAATGACCACTTAATACCGGTATCCGGTATTAAATTTTTTTGCTGTAAGTTAACATTCATATAATTTTTATTTAACTATTTAATTTTTTATAAGTAATTAGCATATGTTTAGGTGTTGTCATGTTTAAAGATTAAATCTAATTTTGAAATTTACGTACAGGTGGCCCTACTGAAGTAATTTGTTTTTTTTACATTAAGAAAGAGCCTTTTTGTACGTTAATTTTCCTAATACTAAAAAAATACTAAACGATGAAAATTATACTTGCCCTTGTCAACTTTTAGATACCCGTGCGTGTATTAAATATATAAGAAATTCTTATATTGCAATTGAACTGTTTGACAGAAAATTCAAAATATTTGTTTTTTTATATTTAATTATAAAAAAAATTAATAAAAAAAAAAAGAATTAAAAAAAAAGATGAATTTAAAAAAAAAATATGCTCTCAACGAGATTCGAACCCACACTTTTCAACTAAAATGTCGACGTCCTAACCACTAAGCCATTGACTTTATATTCGTCTCAATCTTTTTTTTAAATTATTATAGTTGCGATGGTATCAATTGTTTGTTTTGAATAACTGTTTTGAATTTTTTTAAAAATGTATTAAAAAAATAAATAATTTATAAAAGTTTATTGTTTCGAATTATTCGTTATTGAATTAAATATTTTATTTTCTTTATAAATATTTTTTTTTCTATTTTTTGCAGTGTAGTTTTGCTTTTTTTTTGTTTTTTCTTAAATACCGGCATTAATACCGGGATCCCGGTATTAATATAATGAAATACCGAAATACCGGTTTTGAAAATTTGATCCGGTATTGCAAGCCCTATTCATAAGTATGTACAAATGTGTGAATTCTATATGAATTAAGATGTTTGTACATATGTGTATGTAATAATTGTATATTAATATGCCATCATGACGATGCCTTGTCTTTTGAAATAAAAATGAAAGGGACAAAAATCAAGAATATAAAATATAATATAGAATTATTTTGCAAATGTATCACATATGTATGTAAGATTGTATAATAATTTTTATTTTTTTTTATATAGGTATGTAATTATATTTTATTACTACATGTTTTTTCTATAATAAAATTTGAATTCAATTTTTGTGTAATAATAATAACTCAATAATGTATGTATGTAACATTGTAATAACTCAATAATGTATGTATGTAATATTGTATGTTTAATCCTAATATAATACACTTTTAAAATACTTCTACATGGGTTAAAAGATTGCCTTTTTATTTTGTATATTTTGATTGTGTTGTTTTTCTAATATGACAAATGTACATACCTACATACATATACATATGTTTGCACAAAAGCCACTTCTATAGAAGAGGTTTTACTTGTTTTATGTTTGTTTTTGATTAATACAAAAGCACTATTAGTACTACATACTTTTTGTCTATATGTTTTGCGATGATAAGTAAAATGCGGCGGTGGCGGCGGCGGCTTCTTCATTCTATTTAGTATTTTCTAAGTGAATGTAAAAAAAAGTGCATTGTTTTTTTTTTGTTTTATTTTTCTATCTCTTTCTTTTTCGGTTTTGTTATGCATTTCGTTTTCTTTTTTATTTATTGTTCGTTTATTTGCCCCCCAAAAAGTTTTTTATATTTTGTTTATATTTTTTTTTTTTACTTAAGAATGTTTTAAATGTGTTTGTGAAATTCACAATGAATTTCACGGCGAATTCGGTATATTTTGATTAAATAGTATAAGAAATTTAGCCGGTTTTTTAATTTATTTTGAGATACTTAGGTAGTCAATTATTATTATAAATTAAATGTTTGTTGGTTGTTTTTTAAGGTTTAATCAAATTATTTTAAATATTTTTATATGTATGTAGTTGAATGTGAAAATTTTTATTTATTCTTAATTAAATACATATGTATATCAAATAAAATTATCCAACTTGTTTCAAGTACCTATGTATCTAGATATAAGAAACCTTCTTGTGTAGTTAAAACTGCCTTATGAATTACATAAAATGTTATGTAACATAATTTTAAGCTAGATGCAATATAATAGTAAGAAAACAAACACTTACTCGTTTAGTAAAAACAGCAAAGAATCCAACACTACAAAATGTTCCTTCTTTTATTATTTTAATTTGTATACCTATTCAAATTTCCATTGTATCCATTGTATATTACATTTTTACATACAAAAGCTACAAACTTCAATTCCCTAAAATTAGTTTTCTTTTTTCAAAAAATATATGAATAATAGATAATTTACCAAATTATTTTTTGTGTATTTCATATTTTTATTTCTATTTAACGTTCAACTACAAAATTGCAGTATATTCAACTACAAAACTGCAGCTACACATATAGATAGAATGAAATAGTAGAAATTTTTTTCCTATAAGTATGCAAATATTTTGCGATTAAAATTCAAATGCATTTTTAAATTTAAATCGTGTTCTCTGTATAAGTTCATGTATGATGCATGTATAAGATTTTTGAACTTATAAATAGCAACCTGATATAATTATTTTATAAAATTTTAATCTTCAATTTGAAAGTGTATTATAATTATAAAAAAAGCTGTTCCTATCATAGCAAAATAGTTACATTCAATTTGGAATAGAGTTTAAAAGTCTACAAATTTCATATAAAATTTTTCGCGCTTTTTACTTTTATTTTTCCGCCAATATTTATTCACTTCACTTAAATATAACTACACTTTATTTTTTTTTTTTTGGATCATTAAAATTTGAATATATTAAACTTTCATATTTGTATTTATCCATTTTTAATGTTGAAAAAAACATAATTACTTTTTAAAAAAAAATTTTTATAATTTTAAATTGAAAATTTTTAAAATCCAAAAACCGAACGAAACGAACAGCAATTAATAACTGAAGTTTTCTTCTGATTAATACAAGTGTTACCAACATTAAAAAAGAAATTTTGAAAATAAAAACAGGATATGGTTCCGAAAAACAGCCTTATTCAATTTTGTGGGTTAACCTTAAGGAAATAAAAATTTATTAAAAAGAAAATATTATATTCAAAGAATTGACGAATTGTTTTGTCTCACTTTAAATTGAATAAAATTTTACCAAGTATTAAAATGTATGTTTAAATATTTTAAAATCTAGTGTAACAGTTTAATTACAACAAAGTGAATGATGAAGGTAACTCTTTTTCCTTATAATAAATATTCTTCTGTATACTGATGTCAACTATATATCAAACTTATGGATCAAATCCAGTTTTCTAACAAACAGTTATTAATTCAATAAATAAAATAGTAAAATGTAATAACCCTAAAAATAAAAATTAAGAAAAATATAAATACTTATCATGTCATTAGATTTATTATAATGATTTATTTTCATTAATTTTTAAAATAAAATCAAATTTATTTTTTTCAAATATTAAAATGTAATATTTAAAAAGACTACAGACACTATATTTGAGTTTGAAAATTATACATAAATCTTAAAATTATATATTTTATCTCTTATATTCTATAAATTAATTTTAAAAATTCATAATACCATTTGAAGTAATAAAAAACACTTAAGAAAATCAAAATAAGGAAACGAATGATATCTTTTTACAACCATGGATGCCAAGCAGGATCCATACGACATAAATTATCTGCTTTAGTTGCCAGTTGAATTAATGTCGCAATTTTATTAGATTCAACACAGTCAAAGTATGATATACTTTGAAGTCGTTGCATAATTGATTGAACAGACTTATTGACCACACCTATTACATTTTCCATATCAATTTCAGAAGATGTTTCTTGAATTATTTCACCGTTAGCATCAACAATAGGTTTTTCGTCTTTTAAACGTTTTTTGTGAACAGCAATTATTTCATCACGTAAAATTGCTTGCAAAATAGTTTGTAATTTGAAATTTGGTTGAACTAAGCAACGAGCTGTTGCAACAATAGATGCTTGTAATGGTCCAGATATACCGATTGACGACAAAAAATCAACAATATTTGGTGTAAGACGGAATGGGACGGATCGTGATCCCTCCAATTCACCGCTTGTATCATTAACATCAAATTTAAAATATGAAACATTCATTAAACCAGAATCCTGATGCAGATACATCATATCCGCATTTAAACGTGTCAAATGTAATGCATGCTCACATAAACAAGCTAAAGCAAGTTGTAATGTAAACTGAAAATAAAAAGAAAGAGATTTTTAACATAAAAATAGAAAAAAAAAAACAAATTTAATACCATTTTTCTAAATTGCCAATAATCTGTAGCAGATTTAAAGTTTCTAACAGCCCATTCTTTAAGTAAAGTTTTAGGAACCATATTTAATTGAACTTCCCGTAAAATATCTCTAAGTACATTATGAGTTGTTTGTGATCCACGTGCTTGAACTTCAGCCAACCTTTCATAATATTTTGCTATTGGTGTATCATGTTCGATTCCCATTTTACTGCAACCACTTTTATAAATATCTAATAGTGAAATACTTGCAGGATTGTCTTCAACTAATCGCATTTGTGGAGAAACAGGTACAACTTTTGGGACGGTTATGTGTAAAAATCTTCTTGACGTTTCTTTTTGTTTACCCAAATAGTGATTTAACATTCTTAACAATTGCAAAACGCGCTCTTCTCTTCTTGCATCACCCAAACCTGAATCGTTAACGACCAAGTAAGGATAAATTTTTCCATTAGTTCCCCGAATAAATAAACGTCTTGCAGCTGTGTTGTGTTTTTGTACTATTTCTACTCTTGGCATAAATCTGGCAATTCTTATATGATAATGTGATGGAACAGGCAAAAGTAATTCTCCCGGCAATTCAACTTCAGCAGTTTTTTGACTGAAATTTGACAAAAAGCGGCATTTTTCCTCAATTAAAAATGATTTAGGTAATTGCTTAGTTTTAGCATCCAAAATTTTTATCCATTTTTTTAATTTACTTATTAAGTTGTGCAGTTTCATTGCACCAGGTGTTGAAAAATCAAAGTCTAAAGTAAATTGACCTTTCATTTTTTGAAAAACTGGATCTTGAACAGTTGCTTGAGCTCTTCGAGCCAATGATTCAGATGCAGCCGAAGCAAAGTTTGAAGCAACAGAACTAGATATATTTTCAATTCCTATTCCAAAAGTTGAAACCAGTTTCTTAACAAAATGTAGGGTATGTGGTGTAATATTTGCTTCAGTAACACTTGCACGATTTTCAAATGCAATTTGGTAACATTTAATTAATCCTTGTCGTAGTTGTCTTAAAACTTCCTCATACCAATTTTCTCGGAACCAAACCATTTGATCTACTATACCTTCTAACGAACTTAGTATTGTTGGATGTATTTCACGTTGCACATGCATAACTTTTGAGCATCTCCACATTGGAGGAGTGGCTTTTATTGGAGCAATAGTAGGACCTTGAGTTTGTGATGTTGCAGGTTGTTGTCCTTGTTGTTGTTGGCCTGCCATTTGTCCTTGTTGTATCTGAGATTGACTATGATCATTTCCAGCAGTTTGCTGCTGCTGAGTTGCTTGATTTTCAGCTGATGCTTGCTAAAATTTTGAATTTTTTTTATTTTTGAAAATTTATAATTTTCTTGAAAAATAGAAGACTTACGTTTTGCATTTTATTTGCTAAATAAACTTCTGCACTTTTATGCTTTTCTCTCTGTTCAATTTTTAAAGACAAATATAACGTTCGTATAGGGAAATACACAGCTTGTGGATAAATTCGACCCACCTAATGAAAATATTTATTGTAAATTTTTTTTGTCAAAATAAAAACATTTATATCTTACTTGGCTCAACAAATTCAATATTACATTGCTTTCATATTGAACAAGACAACATAATAATTGGGGAATCCAGGGTAACCAATTTAATGGCGGAACACCAACTGCATATTTTTCCAAAGCTTCCATTAATGATGCTTTCTGATCATCGTACGATAACAACCATAATACCTTTGCCAAGTATTTACGAGTCTTACTTTCGTTTTGATGCCGACAAGCGTGTAAGAAGCATGTTATAGCATTTACACCCAAAGAAATTTGTTTTGGTTCTCGAGTGAAAATTTGTTCTAAATAATCACCCCATAACGCCCAAGCTTTGGTTAACCCATCATGTAATTGAACTGCCGCGCTAAAAGCTTTGTTAGCTAAAATAGATTTTTATTATATTATATTATATTTATAAATCGACTACGAATTAATTTTTTTTTACCTTCGTCAGATCTTCCAGTTTGAGCTAAAAGTAAACCTTTCAAAGCATAAAATTCTGCAGTCATTTCTCTAGAAAAATATTTCAAATTTGTTGACTCGATAACATCCAAGGCTTCATTCAATTCTGAACGACCACTAACCGACGCCATTTGAAGATAACATTTTACTTGTTGTCGAATTTTTTGGAAACAATCAACAATTGGAACGGATGGAATTGTATAAATTCTTGACAAAGATTCCTGACAAACACCGGTCAAATTATGTTTTCTTGCCATTTTTCCAAAATGAATAATTGCTTGTGCTGATGCATGAACTCCCAACATTGTGTGATTTCCTTGTTCAGTCTGTTGCTCTAAATGCTGTGTAATAATCTGGTAATGATGTTGACGCCAATTAAAAATGTCGCTCCAATGTGATAAATCATCAGCAACAACTGGTAATCTATTACGCCACGTTTTAACTATAGCTTTCATATCATGAAGTGATGAATTCCTGCATTGTAGTAAACCTTGATGAATTTGACATGCTTCTTGTAATTCCATAATTTGTTGAGCAGCTTGCAAATATTGTAAATGAATATGCGAAACAATATGAGGTAAGCGACGCCATTCTCGCATACATAAACCTGAAGCTACTTCAACATATCGTTCAACATTACCTAATTGTGGTTCTTCTTGATTTAATATAGCAAGAAAACCTCTATATAAATTAACTTTGTATCCTTCTTGCTTAGGACTTGTTTGTTCAACCCGTATTAAAGCTTGTTTCATTAAGGGCCAGTCCGGTACACGCCATGCACATTCCATTATTAAAAATGATTTTTTATCTTTATTAGCTTGAGCATAATCAAGAAGTATATCCCATTGATTTAATTCCTTAGCACATCTAATGTAATGATTTTCCCATAATTGTAATTCACTATTCATTTCAAGTGAAGTTGGTCCATTTGTTAGTTGTTGCTTAAATTTAGTCATTGCTAAATCATAAGCACCCTGAGCTTCTTCAAAGAAACCCATTTGTTCATATGCTATTGCAGTATTTGTTTCAGAATATTGTGCATATTTTAACCACAATCCTGCCCATAAATCTTCTTCGTGCAACGCTGAATACATATGAGATAAAGGATCAAAAATTGTTGATTGACTATTTTCAACCAAATCATATTCACTAATATCAATATCTGAATGTTCTTGATATTTTTCTTTTTTACCAGGCCAATCTAGTGCCATATCTTCTAAGTTTAATGTCATACGATGCCATAAATTATGAGCTTTTCCTAAATATGTTAATAAATTGGGAGGAATATAAATTGGTGGATTACAATGAGATAAAGCTTCAACAAAAGTATTCATAGCACTTGGATGACAATCTCTTTGAATAACATGCGTACCAGACGATAAAAATGGTACAATTTCACGTACTATAGCTTGTTGTTGTCCTTCATCTAATATAGACCACAATTTTGGAAATATATCCAACCAAATTTTTTCCGCCAATTGACTATCCATATGACACAATTGTGCTGTTGCGATCAGTAATTGTTCAGTACAAATTTTTCTATTAGCTTCTAAAAACTCAAATTGACGACTTATCAACTTTGTCAAAACTGATTGTCTATTTGTTACTGGACGTTCACTATCTTCACGCCTTGATGCATATCCTCCATCATCACTCATATCCATATCAAAAATATCTTCCTTATCTTCAACAGAATCAAATACATCTTGCGGATCGTTCTGAAGTGATGTGTATATCACAAAATTCTTTTTTTCATCTGAATCAGCAAAATTAATTACAGATGAAATACTAGGTACTAAATGATTTGAATTTGAATTTTGTATATGAGTTGTAGTATTAGCCGTTAAAATTAATAACTCAATACATTGTTTTATCCAATAATGTGGTCCAATTGAATCCCAAGCATGAGAACAAATTATGTACAGTAAACGGTCATGAAGACGTCTTCTCATTGAGCCATCAAATATTTCAAAGAATTTTGCACGAATCGCTGGTTGGGAACATCTTAAGCCAGCTAGAAATGCTGCTTCTAATTTTGCAGTTAACTCACTTTGCTTTAATTGATCATCTCTGTATATATAATTGATTAACTCTAAGAACTGCGCTTGCAATTCTAAATCATCCGCAAATCTTTTTTCAACATATTGCATTAATTTAACCAACAAAATAGATTTTTCACGTAGTGTCGGTGCTTGCGTAACTGTAATTGGAGGATTTTTATTTTTCATCCAATCTTCAATCATTTTAACAATTGATTTAATTATTTTAACATCTGTACTTTTTTCAATTAAACCAACTAAAATACTTCCAATAAATAACTTTCTAATATCAACACCCATTACAACTATACGATTTTTAACTAAATCTAATGATAATATAAGTAATTCTAATGCTAAAGGTCCACCACTTTCAGCAGTATTACTGCTAGTTTGAACATTTGGTGTTGCACATTGTGTAGTGGAGCAGGGTTGTGAACCGCTTAAATGGTCTTTAGTTAAACGATTTAATAATTTCATAAAAGGAACCATTAATCGATCAATATAACTTTGATTATTATTACAACATGCTTTTAATATCATTAAAGTTCCAAATAATGATGACGGATTAGGTTGTGCTGATTTTTCATAATTCGTTAAACCATCTTGTATCATTTTACTTACTACAGAATATAAAGATTCAAGATCTTCATGTTTATGATATGAATCCGGTGGAAAAATGGTCATTAGTCTTGAAAGTAAAGCATGCATTAATCTTATAACTCGTGTGTTTGGTGATTGTACACAAATTGACAATCCTTTTTGTATTGGACGAATTATATTTAAGATTTGTTCTTTTTTCAAAATTGTTAACAGAAATGTTAGAAGTTCAAGAGCTGTACATACATTTCCAAAATTACATTGTTGTGCATTTTCGATACTTGCAAATACTTTATCCATCCAACTTAGTTTCAAATCAAAAGGTTGTGGCCAAACTTCTGGCTTCATTGCCATCTTCAACAGCATTACACATCTAATTACGTATAAAAAAGGAATTCATTAACTAGATTACAAATATTTTTTAAATATATTTGATATATTACCTTCTGGATAAAGCTTCACCAGGTGATACAACTCCAGGAGTTGGTTGAGCATCATTAACTTGGCATGCTAATCTTATTAAGAAACTTAAAACAGTATCACAATGAGCTTTATCAATTGGTCGACTTGATGCTTCGTTTTTAGGTTGATTTACTTTTAAAAAATGAAAATATTTAAAATACAAATAAAATTTTCAATAAAGTTAAAAAAAAAATTACCAGGTTGTGCAATTTGTTGTCCATCAGGACCAACGGCAATTTTTTTTCTATTATCATTTATATCATCACTATATGCTCTTTTAACACTGCCACTAGCATTAGCAGTTTTAACGTCGTTTGAGCCACTTGTGGTTCCACCCGAAAGTAAAATATTTGCGGGATCATCCTCTTCAAATACATTAGCATCATTTGAATCTTCTTTAATACGTTGTAATTCCCATTTGATAATAACTTCAGCCAATTCAACAGACAATTTTCTATATTCTAAACTTGAAGTTTGAGGAAAACCTAAACGCTGCATATATATAATTATATGTTGAACTAATTGATGTCTAACAGGATAATAAACTTTATAATGTCGTACAATTAATTGTAATATATGGAATAATTGTTGCATTGCATGACCTTCTTCTACAATTATTTTCTTTGTCCAATGCGTTAACATTGTATTACCGTCTTCCATGCGAAGTGGCATAGCTGGAGTTAAAATTTCTAAAGCTTGTCGAACAACAGGACGAGCCTCTAATGCATGTCCCTTTAATAATGAATGAAAAACTTGCATTACAATTTTTTTATGAATTGCTAATCGTGCAATAATATGTGAAAGAAGTAAATGACCATGATAACGAGCAGTTGGATCAACACAATTTTTCACTAAAAGGCAAGGCCATGCAAATGTCATTAAGCGTCGAAGTTTATTACCTAAATTTGAAAAAAATATTTAGATAATTTTTTTTCTATTTTAATTTTATTTTACGTACCTTGTCTTTTATTATTTGCATCGCCATCATGTATGTGTGGTGAAGCTCTTTCAACTAATAAACATGCAAATTGTAAAAGAGCTATACGTACTGCATCATCATTTGCAAACGGTTTATCCGGATCAAATACTTTACTTATAAATACTGATACAACATTATTATCATCTTCTTGATAGGGTGCAGGAGGAGCTCCTATTAATTTATTACCCTCTCCTTTATCAAAACTAACAGCAAAGCATGGTATTAAAACCGATGTTAAAATTTTTGCTTTTAATTCTTCAGTTAATGGATTTTGTGGATTATTGAATTGTTCAACAAAATGAAAGAATGCTTTCCGTTTCCAATCAACAGTATAACTTTGTGCAACGGTATTTTGTAAGAAATCTCGTAGAAAATGAAAATCTGGTATAAAATGTATGCATAAAGCTCGTAATAATTGAAATAATAAATCAATGTCATTTGTATTGTGTGAAAAATAAAATAATAAAATTTTTCCAGTTAAATGCCAAAAATCACATGCAATATTATTATCATAAGTTTTTCCTAAGTTATTTTGCCATAAAATTTTTAATGCAACAATAATATCATTTTGTTGTGGTAGCCATTGTTCATCACATTCCATTAAAGTGAAAACAATTAATACAGCTTGATGCTGTGCTTCATATTTTTGTTGTTCATTCATAAATGTTATTTGTTGTTGCGGTCCAGATGGTGGCGGTGGTGTTGAACCAGCTGTAGCTGATGTTGTTGCATATAATAATTGTACTAAACGTGAACATTTATTTGTTTGCATTGCTATTCTAAACGGTAAACCATTTTTATGTTTTAACAAATATATTAAGAAACGATTCCATTGTGCATTTACAATATTTATATCATTTAAAAATATATTTAATGTTTCATTTGGATAACGTAATAAAAATTTAAATAATGGTTCACGATATGGACAAGATGGTTCAATCATTAAACTCTTTTCTGTTTGTAATACCAATTGACATAAACTATCAATAAATTTAGATGTTGCAGCTGGTATTTGATGAAATATTCCAATTAATGTTGTTACTTTTTGTTCATAATCACCAGTTTTTGCAACTGCTAAGAAATTTGCTGGTTGTTGTTGATTTTTAGTTGTTGCAATTGATATTTCTAACATTTTTTGTATATGTTGTAATAATTGTTCACATAATTTTTCATTAAACATTGATGGGAATAATTGTGTTAAATGTGATAGACGTTTTGTACCATTTAATGTTAAATTACGATAATCACCAAGTGTTAATAGTAATGGTCTCATTCCAGTATGAATCTTATTTTGTTTAAAAATAGAAAAAAATAAGAAATGTAGAATAGTAAATGATATCATAATATGTACATTGGAAACTAAATGTTTAATTAATTAATTTCTAAAGTGAAACAACGTTCTGTAACATTAATTCTGTATTCTGTAAGGTTCATATTTGTAAAAGATACAAACACTGTAAATACTGTGTCAGTATTCGGGCCAGTCTGAATAAATTTAAGTCCTTATATCATAATTGCATTTAAAATGCATATTTAAGAGGTGCAAATTGTAAGTAAAGTGTCTAGTAACTCTATGATCCTGCATTAATAGTACAAATGTTGTAAACTATTCATTTTAATTAATGTCTCTCTCATTTAATATATTTTTTTTAAATCAATCAATTTATGAATCATTAAATTTTGTTATAATTTATCGTTTATTTTTAAAGGAAAGGTTTTGATCACATAAAAAGTTATTATTAATAGATTGCATAACCTTATAGAACTACTTGATGTTATTACATTATTCGAAAATATTAATATTATAATAATATTATATATATACAAATTAAATAAATTAATTAGCACTTAATAAATGAAGGTTAAAAAATCTTTTCACGAATTACAAAATAAAAACAAAAATTGTTTATCACAGAATATTTATTTGCGATTAAAATTGATTTATTTAAGCTGGCTTTATAAATTTTGTATTTAAATTTCTGAATATTAAGGCAAAAGAAGTTGGACTGAAAATAAAAGAGTAAAAATTGGAATCACTCCAGGAACAACCAATAACCCAAAATAGATATTAAATTTGATCCTTCAATTACCTCGGCAATAAACTTACTACAAATGAAGGGATGGATGTCTTCATGGAAAATGGATTGAAACAGTCAAGGATGATTAGTGGAAGTATGGAGATTTATGGAATATTTAATTCTAGATCTATACTAGGTGCGAAACCTGGTTCTGAAAATATTTCTAAAAAAATATTTGCGTCTGGATTATTGTTAAGATCGTCTCGACTGCATGTAACTCCAACCTAGATTTTTTGTTTCTCGAAAACCCAGAGAACTAATAACACTACAAACAAAAGAAGGAAATAGAAGCGCAATACCGGAATAAAAAAGAAAAATTTGGAAGACCAGGATTGTCACGGAGAAGAATAATATTTAGAGAAATTATGAAACAAGTGGCCAAAAATAGAGCACACTGAAAAGGATTAAAAGAAGATCTAAAGGATTAAAAGATGTATGTACAATAGATAAATACTAAAAATGATGGGATCTTCCAAATACATCCTTGAATTATTAATAAATGCAGTTTATTTTCACGGAGGCCAGTAATTCCAGTATATCGAAAAGAGTTAGCACAACAATTTTGACTTCCATACATCCTTGAATTAATATTATTATTAATAAATGCAGTTTATTTTCACGGAGGCCAGTAATTCCAGTATATCGAAAAGAGTTAGCACAAAAATTTTTGATATTTCTTTTAGTTTTTTAGACAAGACCTTAAAATAAACCTCATCAAAACTTAGCCTTTGTATGTACATACAGAATTTTGAATGCTATACTTACTATTAGAATTATTGATAAACAATTAATAACCTATTTTTTAGAAAATTTCTTGGAAGACAGTTAGGAATGTAAAGAAAAGAAAGTTCTATTGCACCAAGTACCTATCAATAATGAAATATAGTTTTAGTTTGACAAAAGTTTATCAAAAAAAGAATCATTTCATTATTTAATTAGTGATAAGTTATTGGTATTACTGCGGCCCAATCAATTTTTAATATTTAAAATTTCATATTAAAATTTTATATTATTCCAGAAAAAACAAAGGACTCCAATCCAATACTAACTGCAAAACCTATCAGATTGCGTGCTAAGTTAAATTCTCAAAAGAATAAAAAAAACAATTAAATGATCAAACTGATCACGAAAGAATCAAAATTAAATGTTCTATAATATTTAATTAAATTTAATTAAAATTCATCAATATTACCTAAGAAATATGAAAGATTTCGCGTTGACAATAGTATGTATAAAAAATAAAATAAAAATATGTTGACGTAAAAATAACTTAAGATTTTTAATGAATTTTCATCAACAAACATTTACTTAAAATCGAAAATTATTAAATATTTGAAATAAGCTTAAGATATTTATTTGAACTAAATTTAAAATGCTTTTTTTATACATTGTTATCTTATTTTATCTTGTTGTTGCTTTTTTTTATCTTATTTTAATTAGCTTAAAATTTTTAAAATATTGTTTTATGTTGTAATTTCATATATACTACTAGCTTTTATTTAAATTTAAAAATGTTGCAATATACATCAGATCAATCATTACCTGGGTCACGTATTTGCTAGTTCATAAGTAATTAACTAACTCACTACTGTAAACATTTAAGATACATTGTATTTATTACTAACAAATTACATTGTAAACTGGAGAATTTTGTAAAATATATATTTTCGGACCAATGATCAAAAAATGATTTTCGGACCAATGATCACAAAGTACAAACTTAAAATTATTTCTTAAAATAAAGAAGATTCTGAGCAACATTAATTATGTGAAAAATTGTATTAGCAAAGTTTTAAAAGCCTCAAAACATCTAGAGATGAAAGGGAATCAATATACTTTTCAAATTTGAAATTTCCTGTTGTCATCAGTTGTGTTACGATTTCTCGCTCTATATATTTTGAAAGAACGTTGACAAAATAACGCCCGCGAACTGTATTTTGAAAACTTAATTAATTTTTGAATTAGAATGAAAGACCTTAATTAAAAAGAATTAAAACCCGAGGGATTTGATTCCTCTTAAAATGGAATTAAAACTCATACATAAATTTTTTTACATACACACGTAATTTTAGATAAGAGGTTTTGGAGTTGAATTCAAATTTATGGTTTCCATTTTCCACATTGAAATTAGTAAGTTAAAAAAATTTGGGAAGGTTTAACCATAGAGTTGAATTCTAAATTCAAGATTTCGGGGAAGAATTTAAGAATTAATTTAAAATTTTTGCCTTATCACCGTTCTGGGCTTTAATTATTTTGAAAATGGATTTAAAGTCTACAATAAAGTAGAGGTTCTCAAAAAACATTAATGTCCACGAATTTTCGTTCTAAAAAAATTAGGTGTAAGAGCATATCCTGTTTCTGAAAATCAGTAACAGTAAAACCTTTGCATCGTAGGTTGTAGACTAAGACCTATTTCAACTTTAGAATCGCATTGCATTCAAATTATAATTGAATCGCATTGCATATGACATTATAATTCCATAGTATGTTTTAACTTCCCTTCATTAACTCCACAACAATTAGCAAGTAAAACCATTTCTAAAACTGAGCGATGTTTAAAAATTTTTGCGTTTAAAGAGTATCTTGAAAAAAGTAATTTATAATAATTAAATTATGTTGGAGTTTTGATTTTTGTATGTGTACCTAATTAAGCCTTTTGCATATTACCCTCTCAAAAAAATTTTGATTTTGTCCAAAAATTTGATGTTACGTAAACGCAGATCCTAAACGGTGGACAAAAATGCTTCCTTAAATATGATGTTTGGAAAATAAAAAGTGTAAACAATTTCGCAAAAGCTGAGTTCAGTAAATTGCTAAATTAAAATACCATATGGCAAGACTATATTATTATTTGTTTTACATGTATATTTATATAACTTATAAAATCTAAGGGCAGGTGATGTTTGGCGTTCCCAAATTGATGGTTTATCTAATGCGTAAAATTTAGGTTATAGCTATTTTAAATATTTTCTCTACTTTAGAGGGATGCAGTTCCGTAACGGACAGGACTTCATAAAAAGTTGTTTCACGGATTTTGTTTTTATTGTATTTTATACTATCAAAAAATTGCTCAAATGTATTACATAGAACTCTTTTATATATGTATTATGCATTAAATTTTATGTGAACTAAGATTGAGTATAAAAATGTTTATAAATCTAAATCTAAAATCTAAATGTTGGAACAATTTAAAAAAAAAAACAAGTAATCCAAAAATAAAGCATTTTTAAAAAGTCACATTTTTAAAATTAAACTATGTTCCATAATAAGTTTTAGGTAAAGAGTGTATTGAAAAGAGTAATTATTTTTTAAAGCTTTTGTTAAAAATTTATTATATAAGCAAAATTGTAAAAAAATTAAGAAACACTTCCTTCAAGTTTAAAGAAAACTTTTATAATTAGGAAAACCAGTAACACACATTAAAACATAACGTTGGAACTCTTTTTTTTGCATATTACTTCAGAAAATTTTGGAAAGGTATTGAAGTTACAGGTGTTTAATAATTGCAAATTTTCAATTTTCGACCCTCGCTCCTAAACCCAGGACTATTCTAAAAATCTTATTTTAAAGTCTTATTTTTGAATGTCTGACCACCCCCAAATTTTCAAGTTCCTAACTAAAATCGTTTGAAAGATTATGACAATTTACATAAAGGGCTTTTTCAGACTTCGGGGCGCTGTAGACTAGTAAGAAGAATTAGACTAGATTTTTTTCCCAAAACATACACGTAGTTAATTTTAATTTTCGTTAAATCTAATGGTGTAAAAGTTCTGTCAAAACACGGACTGACAGACAGACGGACGGACGGACAGAGTGAAAATTTACAAATTTTTCAAGTGTTTTAAAAATTAATATGAACTATAATTTAGTATATAATGTTATGCTCCAACCGATCATTTAATTTATAAAAATTGACTATTCAACGACCCTTTTCTGAAAAAAAAGGGGTGAAAGATATTTACAAATATAGTGGTATTTATATTTATCAAGAGTAAATATGGGTGTTAATAAACATACATATCTATTTGCACGTTCTTTTTTTAGGGCCTAATAGAAAAATAATATAAGGGAATGATTATCATCATGAACTAAATATGATTTAAAGTGGTATTCCCGATTATACACAAGTACAAATTTACTTATCAATTTTGAAATTACGAAATATTTAAAGCTTTTCTGTTGATTATTTTTAACTTTTTTAAAAACGTTAATTTTATCAATAACCGAACCATTCAATTATTTTAGACCTTAAAATTAAATAAAAATTAATTGAGAGAGTGACGTCCTATTGCGGTTACTATATAAATAGGTTTTTTTGTATTTTAAAAGTAGATTCAATAAAACTTAAATACTTTTGTGTATTTTTATATATAATTTTAATTTAAGTTTATTGCAATGTTTACAGAGTGTTCTATATCCGAAGGTGAATAGAATTTTTCTTGAAAATGTAGTCATCAATTCAAATTATAAGAATTTGAATTTTTAATATTTATTAAATTTTCTATATATTACAGGAGCAAAGATAATGTTCAAGAAATGCAAAATTCTGAACACTTTTGATATTTTGAAATATGAACTCTAATGAAAAGTAACTTAGCTCTTGTCAGCTTTAGGTTTTATCAAGGGTTATAATTTTAAAGCAAAGAAAGAAGAATTTGTTTTCTGATAATCTGAACTTCTTCAATCATTTTCGTTCCAAAAAAGCTTTTAAAATAGGACACCGTGTACAAAATTCAAAAATTATTAAATTCCAATAAAATTGAAAAACATAATTTTTTTATATCTTTAAGTTTCATTTTCATTTTTCATTTTTTAATAAGAATTTGAACGACTTCATAAATAAAATGTGTAATTGAATAAATATATTAAAAAAAAATGATGATAACTTGATAGGTTTTTTTCCGATTAAAAAAATGTTTTATTTTTTTTTTTAAAAACCAACTTTCGAAAATTGGATTACCTAACCGATGTTTATTTTTTTTTTTTTTTAGATCTGTTAACTATTTTATCTTATCATTTTATTGGCCGAAGGAAAAAAAAAATTGACGCTAGCTTTAAAAATGTTTGAGATATGAATAAATTTATCTATGGTTAAGTTAGACTGTTACTAAAGAATTTTGAACATTTAACACTACATTATGTTATAATATAATATGAATATACCATGAAGCAATGTATATCTCATAATTATAATCATTTATTATTTTATAAATTATTAGTATTCAGTGTTGTTAATTAATTTTTTTTTTAATTTTACTAAATTAATAAATATTACTTATTAATTTAAAATCCGAAATGAAAATTGAAAAGTTATACTAATGAAATTACTAAAAATATAATAGATCTCTGCATGGCACTGACTCTCAAAAACTTGCAAAAAATAAATTAAAAGTTAAAAAAAAAAAAGGAAAATGTGATCATATTTGATTGTTGAAAATTTGTTTCAGGTTCAAAAGTTGTTAAATTGTAAATAAAGTAAATAAAATATTTGTTATGGTAGAAATACAAATTTAAATTAATTGTGACATAACATAAGATAAATATTTAAACTTTTGGACACTTTCAATGACCTGGCACTGAAACAAGCATTTAAATTAACAGATATGGAAATGAATTATGAACAGATATGAAATTAATAACAAACTATTATAAACGTAAATTCTCCAATTAAACAAACAATAAAAGTTAATGAAAAATTTAGAAAAGATTTAAGCTATCTTTTCTTAAATATATTTAATAACCGTTTCAAATATACCAAAAAACTTTTAATTACTTAAGTTAAAATACATTGAACTAATACTTTATAATATGTTAAGTACATAATTCACGTCAATATCGGAAGGAAAGGTGAAATTTAATTGTAAGTATATATAATATATATATACATATTTACATTTCACACTGCTACTAAATAAATAAAATAATTTACCTTTATTTAAAAAAAAAATAAACTAGCTTTTAAATAATTTTTAATCTTAAAATGTATTTTTTTTTAATACAAAAATATTCCAATGATCATCAATATTTATAAATATTACAACTTTTTGTTTTTTTAATAAATTCTTAAAATTGTTTTAAAATTATCTATTAAATTAAATAACATATTACTTTAAATTAATAATTTTTCATGTTTCTTCTTTTTTGTTAATATTAAAATTAAATGAAATTATATTGGAAAGAAAACAGTAGACAACATTTAATATACTACTTATAAATTGAATGTTTAAACACTATAATTAAATTTTAATTATAATTAATTCATTATATTGTATGGTAATTTTAAAGAAAAAAATGTTTTTTTCCTAATTTCTTATTAAAATTAATAATTTTTGTTGTCTTCTTATTTTTTGTTTAATTATTATAAAAACAAATATAGAATTTCTTATAACTTTTCTTACATTGTATTAATAAAATTCTTTTTCTAAAGTAAAAATATGACTTTTTTTTTTTTTATTTTAAAACACATTATTTGTTTTTCCAAAACTATAGTTTAATTCCATATTTTAACATATGAGTCCCATGATCCAGTTGCAATTGCAGTACCATTTTCAGTTGTATCCAAACATGAAACACGATTATCATGACCGGCTAGTGTACCTAATTTTTCACCTTTACATGTATCCCATAAAACACAATTAAAATTATCATAACCACCAAAAAATATTCTTCCACTTTTTGAAAATGCAACAGATGTTACACCGCAATATGGTACTTTTAATGAAAACATATTTAATTGATGACCAGATCTTATATCAAATAATCTACATGTTGTATCATCTGAACCAGTACCAAATAATTGACCATTTGGAAAAAATCTTATTGAATTAATATCATTTTCATGACCATCAAATGTTTGTTGACATTTACCAGTACGTAAATCCCATAATTTTGCTAAATTATCACAACCACCCGATATAAATATATTTTGATTTGAATCCATTATTGATAATGACATAACATCACTACGATGTCCAATATATTGATTTAAACGCATACCAATTTCAATATCCCATAATGAACATGTACGATCACCAGAACTAGTTAAAATTTTTTTATCATCTAAAAATTTACATGATGATATATATGCACTATGACCAGGTAATTGTTTTAATAAGCGTGGACTACCGTCACGTTCTTTTAAATTATATATTGAACATGAATTATCTAGACCACCGGATGCAACTAAATTACCACTTTGTGAATATGAACATGTCATTACCCATGATGAACATAATGGTATTGCATATAATTTATGTGTTGTATAACCATTCCAAATAATTAATTTACCATCTTGTGATGCTGATACTAATGTTTTTGAATCTTTACTAAAACATAATGCATATACTTTTGATAAATGACCACGTAATATACGTCTAGTACGCAATTGAATTGATACAATTGATGGTAATTTTCGTGATACTAATTGTAAATTTGTATCATTAATTAAATTTTTTGTTTCGGCAATTTTCTGTTTTAAAAATTCCGATTCTCTACGCAATTTATCTAGTTCATTCATATTTTTTTTTTTTTTTTGTTAATTTATTTATTTTATTTTATTAAATTTTTAATTTATTATATAAAGTTATTTTATATTTTTAATTAATTTTTAAATAAATTTTTGGTGTTTTATAATAATTAATTATAAAAAAAAATTATGATGACAAAACACAACTTTTGTTAATTGTTATTTATAAAAATGTATTTTTTTTTTTTCTTTTTTTATTTTTTATTATAATTTATTAGTTGATAATTGTTAAATTTTTATCATAAAATGAATATGACGAACACAAATACATACATCCAGTGTTGTTATCTTATTGGTAATAACAACAAATATGGAAATAATGAACAAATATTGCAATTAAAAAAATATATGTTATATATGTATATATATATATATATATTTTATTTTATTATTTTTTGTCAACTCCCGCACCCCTTTAATTTTGATTTTAGAGATGAGTTCATTAAAAATATATATCTATAAATTTAGATATATAAATATTTATATGAATTTATATTGAATTAAATTTTTTTTAAACAAGTTTTTGTTTTTTATTATAAAAATTCATATAAGAAAAAAAAATTTAAATGAGTGTTTCATATAACCTCAAAAATTCTGATTCAAATCTAAAGTTCGAATTTAAATATCCTTTATTATTATTTTCTCCCCGTTATTCTCTCGAACTTATTTTTTTGCATAACTAATTTAATTTATACTGTTAAACATATTTTATAATTAATTTATTATTTGTTTTGCTTGATTTTTTTAATTAATTTTTTTTTTTGCATAATTTTTATTTAAATTATATTTTAATAAAAAAAAAATATATTAAATACGACCGCTGTTTTAAACTGTAATTAATGACGAACGTAAGATTACTGATTTGTAGAGAAGAGCTTTTTTTTTATTGTAAAGCTTTTATTATGATATTTCAATTTCAATAATCTAATATATACGATAAGTTATTAGTTATTATTATTATAAATTTTATTAAATAGTTGCTGATCATGATTATAGGAAATATTTACATATCAAAAAATCTTAATTAATAACTTACAAAATTGTTGATTCTTAAAGAATTTTTGAAATTTGAAATATCTGTGCGTGTAAGTAGTCGCTCTTAGTTAGATTTTTGTCCGATTTCTTTTTTCAGCTTTCTTTCATTTGCTTAAAGATGTTTTTCTTTAATTCAGTTCAGTTAATTTTTTCTTTCTTATCTTTGGACATAGCAAATGTTACGAATAATTGATTCTAGTTATCATTGAAGTACATGACCACTCCCCATTCAATTTTCATTTTTTCGCCTTCAGTTATGGTTTAATTTTGGTGATATATAATGCTTGAGTTTGACCTGGACAAAAGATCTTGCATTTGAAGAAACATCAAATTCTCTTTCTTTGGTATAGTTGTAAAGTAATAAAGGTGTCATTTAATCTTTCTTTCTGTTTTTTTTTTTGATAATCAATCACTCTTTTTTTACTCTTGGTGATTTTTATATGAATTCATAATTAAAATTACGTTTTTGCTTAACATTTTTAAGAAACAAAGATTTGAAACTTAATTAGCTTCAGCTTTAAGATCTTTTATTTCACTAAGAGATCCTATATACATATAAAAATAATTCATTCAAAAATTCAGAAACCATAAAAGTATTAAAAAATTTCTATAGTGTCCAAAATTTTCCGATCTTATTGGACAGACATCACTGAATTGCAAGAAACGACTATGACAAGAACCAAATACCAAATAAAAAAAAAAAAAAATTTAATTGGACATGTATACTACATTAAATACAAAAGTTTTTGGAAAGAATGTCATCTGGTAATTTCAGGAGCAAAAATATAGGCGAAGCGAATAAAGCAGAAGATAACAAAGATAATCAAAATACACTGCAAAACGGTTTGAAAATCGCAACAGATATTAAAAAAAAAATAATGTTATAAACTTTATATTAACAAAATTAGCAATTTAAATTATGAATATAATATATGTATATTGCATAAATTAATCATAGAAAATGATAAAATATAATAATCGAGACATTAGTTTCTTACATATGTATTTTAAAAAATTTAAATTTGATAACAGTGATCATTTACTATTATTTATTTTATATTGCATTCATAAATTCAACATTACATAGTTGTTTCAGGTAAATTTATATTTTCCGTATTTATATTATACGTTTATTTTTTATTAAATATATCTTTTATTTATTTCTATTCAAATTATGTTGAATTTAGATTTACAATTGAAACAAAAAAAAAAAAAAACATACATACTAATAATAAAACATTTCAATTGACTACAATTTCTGTTTTATTTCATTTAATGAACCCTAATAAATTGAATTGAGAAAAACAATAATAATATTACTATGTTGACGACGACAACAAATTGTTGTAATATTTACAAAAACTACACTATTATAAAGGCAGAACTAATCAGTTTAAAATCTATAAATGTATATATATATGTATATATATATATATATATATATATATATATAAATTTTAGTTTATATGTATACACATTAGCTTAAAAAAAATGTTAAATAAAATTATTTTATCGATGATGATGATGAATTTCATTGAAAAATGGCTAATTTTTATTTTATTTTGGATTTTTTTTTATAGGAAATTCTAAAAGAGGTCAATCACTATATGTTAAAGTTGTAGTTTTAGTAATACAAATTTATTATTAACCCTAAATTAGATCTAGTTAGAAAAATACCATGATAAGCAACTGTCTTTAGCTTCATGATTTGTTATAAAGCTTCAAGTTTTTAACAAGAAATATCTTAGGATTAAACTTAATATTCTGGAGACCGTACTAGTGAAATCTGCCTTTTTTCTTACTAATAACTATATATAAGACTGGACAGTCTTCTAAGTACATCAATGTGGGCAAAGTTTAGTAAGATCTTATAATTGAAAAGAAATCAAACATAACAAAAACTTAAATATCAACTTACACATTGATTCGTTACTCTGATATCCAATTTCATAATACATAATACGTTATTGGGATATTGAACCCTTTTATTAAATAAATATTTTTTTTTTTTTAATTTCTACCAAAATAAAACACTAATTAGCAATCGATCAACATATATTCAATGAACGTAATCTTGATATGGATAAAAAAAATAGTGGTATTATAGTATATGCAATGAATAATAATTTTTTTCATTTAACTTTTTTATTATTTTTTATTTTTCTCTGTCTTTTTTTTTATTTATATATTTATAATTTAACGCTTATAATTTTTTTTTTAATTGTTTCTACAATTAAAAAAATAATGGTTTATTTGTAATATATATAAAATTTTTAAATTTCATGTAGTGTAAAATTGTAACGATAAGAATATATCACAGTATGACTGATTCAGTAATTATTTCAATTAGTTTAAGGTAGTTAAATTATTTTTGATTTAAAGATTCGTGAAATTAGATTCATGAAATATAAAAACCATATATTTTAGTAAGATAGAATGTTAGATTTATATAAAAAAAGTTAAAAAAATAGTAAGAAAACTAATGTTCTTGAGCTTCATTTAAAAAATTTCAATTTATAATACAAAATAATGAAAGAAAACTAAGATAATTGATAGAAATAGTAAAAATAACCTCTAATTGTCCAGAGGATGAACTAACCTAAAAGAGCTCACAAAAATACAGAGAATCAAAAGTTTAGAGCCATGAATTTTAAATATTATAAGATAAACGGTTTTATTTTAACAGTAACGATAGATTGGAATAAAAAAAAATAATTAAAATATATTGTAAATCATATTTTTAATAACATACATATCGGAAATTTCATTCAAACTTTAAGTAATAAATAAATAAATTTTATAAAATCCATTGTAAAAAAATAAAAAAAAGATGCAGTTTATAATCTGATAATTATTAAATATTGAATCTTTTCTGTAGTACACTTAACGTTAAAAAAAACTACTATTGCTTATAGATAAATTAATTACTTTTCATGGTCCATAAGCTTGGGAATAATTTAGAGCAAGTATATATAAAACAAAATTAAAAACTAATTAAAATTATTTTCTCCAGTATGCCGGATTTATTAAAATTTAAAATTTTATTTAATTGAGTAATAGTACTTACAATTTCCTTGTCAATTTTAAAGCCAGATATAAATTTATGCAAACATTCAAAAGCAGCTTCTTGTAATTCAGGATTATTTTTTTCCATAACTTTAAAAAGAATTGTCAAAATCTTTTCTCTACAAGTACCATCAGTAATGTAATGACAAGCAGCTAAAGCTCGTAATGCACTTTTACGTAATGGAACTAAATTGCTAACATTTTTGTAGCAATCTAATTTGGCTAAAGTGGAATCTTCAGCATCGCTTAAAGTCATTAATTCATGGAAGAATAATTTATGATAGCTGTTAGTCAAATCTGTTGTAAAAAAATAGTTTATCAAAATTAATGTTGAATTAGAAATTTTAAATTATTTCTTACCAATTGTAAATAATCTAGGTTCTAATGTTGTACAGAATGTATTTCCATCCATCAAACCAATTTGAGCACTTGCTGGCTGATGTCGTAGTAAATGCTTTTTTGGTGGTATTATGTCAACTAAAACTTCACGATGAGGATCCATTACTTCAGTTACAGATTTTGATTGTAATTCAGCAATTAATCTTAATGATGACATTGCTTGTTCTCTTACTAATGTATTTGGACTTGTAACTTGTCTTACAAGTTCATGTATTACTTCATACATTGCTTTATTCTGACTTTGAATAAGTTCTTCATTCTTACAGTCTTTATCTAATGGTACCATACATATCCTTAACATTTTTTCCAAGTATGTTTTAGCCATATCAATAGCCCCACTTGAAACTTCCCCAGCTAAATCCATAATAACAAACATAAATGCTTTTAAAAACAAAAATAAATGTTGATAAAGCCATCGTAGAGACATATGTTGATATAAACATTTTAAAGCTTTACAACCACCCATTTTTGCATACCAAGGTCGTTCATAACATAAAGCAGACATCCTTTCTGCTAAATATTGCATTAAAGGCAATCGACATGCTCGTTCTTTATTACCCATTATATTAGTTGCAGTTGATAAAATTAACCCTATGCAAAGCTGTCCAGGTTTACATAATTCTTTCTCTTCATGTCCCATACAAACTGCTAAAGCATCAATTAATACAAGAGGATCCAGACCATTGTTTGTATTATACATTTTAAATGGAAATGGTCCAGCCTGTTGGGCTATAGCGACCATAGTGTAATGTCGAACAACAGCTACCATAACAGGAAAAACAGCTTCTCGTAATTCTTTAGTGGCTGCGGCAACTAACATTCCTGTTAATGCAGTTTGATGTGTTTGACGCGCTTGAATTTCTTGTGATTTATACTGAGCTGCAGCTAAACCTATTATGTTTCCTTCAATAAAAGTAGGATGCATGAAGAGTTTTTGTAAAGTAAGTTTATCATCATCCAAACTAATTGAAGCGGCAATAAAGCAACGAATAACTTCCCAACTTTGACGTCGATAGAAGATGTCAGTTGTACTCGAATTTAAAGCAGTAAATGCTGTTTCTATAACTTTATCAACTGGGAAATCAATTGGTTTTCTATGTTCTTGGAAGAATGCCACAACTGCTGGCGGTATTGAATCTTTGTCATTATATTCAAGTTTTTGTGGTTCTATCATCATTTTACGATTTCCACCACCAAATTTACCAAGCACTCTAAAGGCTACTAAAGCAGCACTATCTTGATTACGTAATGTTCTCCATAAAGCTTGCATTAAATCTGCACGAACTGGTTGAATATGATCATACAAGAAATCTGGTTGAAGATTATCAACACATAATTCTAAAGTTCTTAAACCCTAAAAAATAATTGTTTTTTTTTTTATAAGAACATTTTTAATATATTAATTAGGTTTACCTGACTTATTAATGTTTGGGAACCATTTAGAGCTGATACTAAGGGATCCATTAACATTGGTAAATAAGGCAATAAAGAGGATAAACGTACAGGAACTGTTAAACATAATTCAACAAATAAATCTTTCATATGTTGTTTGTGAAAACCACTCTGTAATCGATTTAAACCTTCAAGTAAATTAGGTAATAAAGGAAGAAATTCTTGATAAAGTAAATCGTGACTTCCACCACCAATTGATCTAAATAATGCACGTAAAAGAAGAAAATAATTATACGGTTCTTTCGCTGTCATAGCTAAATCCATAGAACGATTAACGATATTGTGTAAGTGAGGACGTAACATATGTTCATTTTCAGCAGCAAATAAGCTTACACTACCAAAAACTAGTTTAAAAAGTCTTAGATATAAATTGGACCGTTCAAGATTAGATCCCATTTCTTCCATTCTTTCTAGTAAATATTTAACAAGAACAGTAGCAAATAAAGGAGATGTTGTAGGATTTGCCAAAAATGAATTGGCAACAACTTGTAGTGCTGGATTTTTATATATCCTTTCAACCATATAATCTATAGTAGTGGCAAAAACTTCTTGGAAATTTTGACTGCTCATCATTAAAAACTAAAATTAAAAACAAAATTCGTTCATTTATTTTTACTTTTACTCAAAAAAATTTTTTTTTAACTTACTATTCCACTAAAATGCTCTAAAACTTCTTTTTCTTCTTTTGTTCTTGGGTTTTGATTTGGGATTTTCAAATTGGGATTCATGGCTGGGTTTGGAATATTAATTGTGTAAATATCTAAAGCTTCCAAAGCCCAATATACTAAATCAATGTAAATTCTTAGTTCATGTGGTTGAAAGAATTTGGCTTGTGAAGGAACAGCATTTTCATAAATTACAGGTTTTGAACTTATAAAGCCCCATGTTATAGTTTTTACACCACCAACTAATGTTTTTACCAAACTACGGTATTCTGCTACATTTAAACTAGGAGGAGGTGGAAAACCAATACTACAGAGCTTTGATGTTTGTTCAGAAGCTGGTAATTCTAGGTTAACTCCATCAGTTTTAGTCTCAGGAACAGCAGTAGGTGATTGTGCTGCATTTGCATTATTTGCATTTGCACTTTGATCTTTCATAGTTTTCCTAAATAAAAAAAGAAATTATTTTTATTAAAACCGCCCTTTATAAAAGTATTAATGCATTTTATACCATTTTTGCATAATTAGAGGAAGTTGAACTTTAGCAATACTTTGAAATTTAAGTGTAAACACTTTTAATAAAGTTAATAAAAGTTCTCTTGCTTTAAGTGGTTCATTTTCACTGTGTATTCGAATGCAATCCACCAAATTAAGCAAAAGTTTACATGACATGGTCTAAAAAAATAACATTTTTAAAATCAAATAAATTTCTTTTATATAAATTTGCAATTTCTCACTTGTATGCTTGTAGCTAAAGATTCGTCATGAACATTTTTAGAAAATAAATTTGAAGCCTTTTCTACTACTTCTAAAGATAAATTTTGTCGAACATGATGAGCTAGATCCGCTAAAGTTGAATATGCTAATGGTCTTATAGAATCAACTGTAACACCTTTTCCTATCAATAAATCTTCATCAAAAAGTCTATCAATTGATGGAATGAATTCTAAAAAACAAAATATTTTCTCAGTTTTCTTAAAAAAAAATATAATTTTATTTTTCAATGTACTCAGTCTTAATTCAGTTGAAAATATATGTCTTGCAGCAATTAATAATTCTTTCCTTAAATTTGCTGCTTCTTTTGGACATAATTGCATTAAACTAAGCATTCCTTTTACAACAGAGGGAGCATGATTTACAACAGCATCCTGTTTAAATTACAATTTAAAATAAAATTTAACTAATTCAATTAACTTAGTTTTTACCTGAAATGTTCTAACAATATACGCTAAGAAGGAAAGAGTTTTAATTTGAGCTCCCATAAAATCAACAAAAATTTCTCTATTAAAATGTGGTGAAATTCTAAAAGTTATTTAAAAAAATAATTCCAAAATATTAAATATAATAAAGGACTTTACCTTTGCATCGGGGTTGGTTGCAATGTAATGGTATTCATAATCAATGGTACGAAATCTGCAACTTCTTGATGGACAGAACCTTTATAAAGCTGATAAAGTAATACAACAATAATTGGTAGTTCTTGAAGAACGCGAAGTGAAAGAACACCTTTTGGCAGAAGGTTAAACTAAAATTTTATAATTGATTATTGTTTTTTACTTAATATTATATTTAAAATTACCGGTTGAGTAACAGTTCCAGTTTCAGTTGTCTTTTCAACATGTATTGTTCTAGTTGTAAATGTTTCCGATAATAATTGTTCAATATCGATTTCTTTTAAATCTTTAACGCGAATTTGTTGTAATGGCTCAAATATTTGAGACATATGTTTAGGTAAATCCGCATAAACATCTTTTACGAAGGCAAGAAAATGTTGTATCTAAAAGTTAAGAATATTTTCGTAATGTTTAAAAAATCCAACATAATGATCATTACCTCTGGGTTAAATTGTGGACGAAATTGCTTATGTAATTCGATTATAATTCTTAAACAAACTAAAACATTTTCCTCATTATCAACTCGCAGTAGTTTAGACATTAATGATATTATTGGTTTAACATAATGACGTAAATTTTCCGTAATTGGCAATCTATGAATCATTTCCAATATTAATTTACGAACCTAAAATTATATAAATTATTAAAAAAGGTTATTTAAATTTTTATTTAATTTTAATATTTTTTACATGCTGTGTTGAATTTTCAGAAATAAATTGAGGTTCACCGTCTTGTAATATTTTTAAAAATATTTTCATTGAATGTTCTAAAAATGATGGGTATGCCGGTGTCTGAACAATTACTTCAAAATGTTCACTAAGTTCTTGAGCTGCCTTTAATTTTATGTCATCTTTTGCACTTGCATCACCTAACATTGTAACATAAGTTCGAAATGTATTTACTTGTGCAACATCTAATTGTGGGGTACTTGAACTAGCTGTTTGACCAGTACCGCTCCCACCACCAGCACCGCTTCCACTACTAGATGTGGAAGCAACAGCGGGTGAATAACCCGCCGACATTTTTAGTTGTAATGATTTTTTATCTATAAATGTATAAGAAGTCTAAATGATGTTACTTTATTTAAAAAAAAAACTATTGTTTTTATTATTCTTTAAAAAAAAAAAGTTTATTCAAATTTAACCTTTCTTTTATTAATGCAAATGTGTAAAAATTTGCCGCGATACAAAAAGATTTTAATAGAAGTTTTCCAAAACTATTTTATTATTTCATTAAAATATAATGAATTAACTGGAACTTGTATATATTTTTACCTTAGAAAAAAAAGAATTAATGATCCAAATTTATTAAAATAAAGTAAACAAAAATAGCACAACGCCCGTAACTTGCAAAAAACAACTTAATTATTTGTGTTTTGTTGTTTTTAATGAAAGTTGTCAAAAATAACTCAAGCGATAGTGACGCTTTTGACATTGGCATTCAAATTACAATTTTAAACCAAGTACTTGTAACGATAGTGAAGTACTGATATAAAATCAGAGAATTAATTACTTTTTTTTATATACAGAATATGCACTAATAAAAATTAAATAATATTTTAAAATGAAATTACAACTGCTAAACTAAATTATATTTAATTTTAATGAGAGATATGGGTTCAATAAATGAATTTTAAATAGAATAAATTAAAACAGACGTCTAATTTAAATTCCTAGAAATTTTAGTACTTTTTGTACAGATTGGCTTTTATAAGAACGAATCGCCACTACTGTATGGGCAAAAAACTTGAGCTGTCAAAAACAGATTTTAATAAATTCAGTTTGGTGTTAATTGGTTATGTTTACAATTTTTATTAAATTAAATTTTAAAATATTACTTTAAATTTAATTTGAAAAAAATAATTGTATAAAATGCTTCGCCGAATAAATTTGCTACAAAGTAAATTTCCAATACGAAAAGTCTTTTGTCGCACATTTTTATCAGAAGATTTCAAATGCAGGGACGAATGGCAGACAAGATTAAATGCTCCCTTTATGCAAAAAATTAAATTGGAACAATTTTACTACGATATTGAATATAGTTTTAATAATCAAGGTAAAGCCAGTGCTATAGATATTGATTTATTTGCAAATAAAATTACACCAGAAGATGAAACTCATTTTGATGAAATAAATGTGCTATTAACTAAATTAAGATTAACTGAAGAAGCCACAAATATTTTGGAATCAACTAGCCATGCTGTAATAAGAAATTTTACAGATGCTGGCCATGTTACCGATTTAGTTCATATGCTGGATAGAAGGTTAGAATACGGTATTTTCTTAGATCATTATGCGGCAAGTTATTTACTGGATTATTTAATTAAAAAGAATAATTATTTACCGGCGGCAAAAGTATCGGCTCAATTAATGTTACAAGAAGATTTTAATAATGAATTATCTAAATCATTAGCATTATACGCTTGTTATAAATATTTAAATAATCCGGAACCATTTTATGAAAAACCAAAGGAAGAAAATGATGATGAAAAAAAGGAAGAAGTAAATGGTTTACATATTTATTTGTATGTACATATAAAAATTTTTTATTCTAGGTTAAAGTACGTGTTAAATTTCTTCGAAACGAATACTTTGATGATCATTTCGATTTAAAAAATCATTTTCATATTGTTGGAAAAACATTAATAGCAATTTCGGAAAATTTAAACAACGGTTTAAAAAAAAGTGTTAATTTTCTGGGAAATCTTTACTATGAAAAATACGATAAGTGTTTAGAATTGCTAAAAACTGACGATAAGGAATTACATAAGGATGCAATTGAAAAATGCATAAATCATTTAGAAACACTTTTAAAAGAGAATAAAGAACTCGAAACTTCAGATACTTTTAATAATCTCAAAGTTTCACTTGAGAATAGTTTTACAAATGACCAATTTTTAAAATCAAATTTCTCTGATAATTTAGAAGAGTATCTTAAAGAAATTGCTACAAAATTCGAGAAGATTGAATTAGAAAAACAAAAATCTGTGTATGCAAATTGGAATAAATTACGTGAAGTAAAATTAAATGAAGAAGTCGAAAGACTTCATCGTGCTAAACGTATCAGAGATGTTGAAAAGGTTACAAAGGAAATGGCAGAGGAAGAACAAAAATTATGGTTCTTTGAAAACGAGGATAAAATCGATTTGGAAATTGATAGCAAAAAAGTTACATATCCTAAACGATGGTTTGGCAAAAAGAAGAAACCAAGAGTTATTGACGAGGGTTATATTCCACCAGAAATTATTAAAAGTAGAAATTAATAACTTTATACATATGTAAAAATAAATGTTTTTTTTAGTTTGTAATAATTAGTTTTTTTTTCAAATATTAAATTAAAATTAGTACAAATCCGAATTTGTTTTCCAAATTTTTAAAATATTTTCATTTAAGCAATAAAGTCAAATCTATTTACCTGTTATATATGAACTGTGCCACAGAACTTTAATTTTTTTCAAATTTAGGTAAAGAAACTATGAATTTTTTTAAGTTTACTTTTTTTTTAAATTTTTGTGCTGAATCAGTTACAAATCAGTTAAAATAACATAATAGTGCTGAATCAGTTACAAATTAAAAAAAAAAAACAAGTTTACAATTAATTAACAAAATGTTATACTGCTTTCAAACCCAGATTATCCAATAGTTTTTCTGGAAACAAGGTAAATTATGCTCGAGAAGCATATGAGATACAAGAGTTTAAAATTGCTTCACATCTTTCAGCTCTAAAGAAATAGTACTTCAATAGGGGCTTAAAAAGCACTTTTTTTGAATAAATTAAATTTCAATATAACACCTACATTTTGATAAAAATTTCAACACAAGCCAAGCACGAGTTGTTGCCGCAAGCAATTTTACATTGCAGTTTTAGCGCTCAAATGGATTTTCTGAAAATTTTAACATAAAAAAACACTGAAACTTAATATTCTCCAACGCTTTTTATTGAGTTGTTTTCACAAATTACATTCTGTTAATCAAATGTCCATCATTTAAAACTAAACAATAATTTCCAAATTAGGAAATTTTTTGTTACAGTAATTTACAACTTCAACTTAGTTCTTCTCCAGTGACGTCTCTTGGCGTTGTATCTAAAAAGAAACAAAAAATTAAACCAAATTCTTAATATTTTTTTTACAAAATTTAAAAGTTACACTTAAATAAAATTAAATAACACAATTTAAATAACTTGTTTTTAAAGTATTGAGTATTTTTACCTGATTGTGTTGCCTGTCCTCAAGCGAATCCATTGTGGAACAGATCTATTTTGTTTTAATTTTTTAGCTAATTTTTGCTTAATTCTGAATGACTTATGTGCAGCCTATAAATAATAAAAGACATTGTAAACATTTTAAATTATTATTTAATATATTTTTAAATTTAAAACAATTTAAGATGATTTAAATAAATTAAAATTTTTATAAGGAACAAAAATATTACCATTTTCACTTTTTGACAACTAGTAAAAGAAGGTAAAACGGAAATTGTTTCTTTAATATGTCAAAAATAATTTTGTTTATAATGCTGAAACGCCTCTCACGTGAAATTTCAGAATTAATTTTTAGTTAGCAAATTATTAGTTAAGCTTTTACAAACTAGAGGGATACTTTTTTTTTTTATTTTAAATCAAAATCTTTTTTATACTCAATATATTTCAAAAGTCATTTATTAAAATTAAAATGAATACATATTAAAAAACTTATATGGAATGTATAAAATCCTTATTTTAAAGTACATTTAAAAACTTAATATAAATTTATACAAATATATGTAATTATTTTTAAAATCAGACACTTTTCGGAGGTTCTTCAGGATTTGTTTCAAAGACGATAACTTCACGGTTTTCATATGCCCAAAATTTGTGAAATTCAATTAAAATTGATACTATTGTTTCAGCTTGACCACTAAAATTAGAAAATTTAATCAAATTATAATTTGTATTTTCTATTTATGTTGTTTTTTTGATTATACCAATTAATTAAATCTTTTAATGTTATTTTTAATGGATCTGCAGATTTAACCATATCGAAAATTTCATCTTTAACATCTTCAAAATTAACATGTTCAGAATTATGAACCATTATTTGTTCTTGAATACCTTTAAAAAAATATTGCAAAGTAAATGCCGTTAAATATCCTTGATGTTCAACATCTAAAATTCTAAATAAATAATGTAAACTTTGAGGTTCATGACGATTTTCTAAGGCTAGTACGAAATCTAAATATGTTTTATAATCCATTTCATTATCATATGTTAAACATTCTGCAAAAACTCTATCCAGAAATACCGAAGTTAAAGTTCCTGTTCCAAAAAGTTTCAATTCCTCTTTACTTAACATTCCGTTATGATCTTTATCTAAATTCAAATAATTTCCATAAACAGTTAGAGCTGATGTGGCTGAAAACCAATTTTTATCCTGGTAATGATTATCTTTTGCTGCTTCTTCATCACGTAATTCAAGTAAATCATCAAGAAAACCTAAAATAAGATTGAGGATTTTAGTTTTTTATTTTATATTTATTTACTGTTAAAAATTATTTACCACTAGCTAAGATATCACGAATTCTAATTTTTCCCGTTCGTAAAGGATCCAAGAAAAAGAAAAATTTCCTCACTGCAGTACAAACATAAAAACTATGAAATGAATGTTCAAGACCTTCCAATTGAGGTAATGTTGGAATTAGTTCCTGTATATAACTTTCTAAATCAGTTTCACGTAAAAAACCTAAGCCATTATAATCATATAACGATAAACCAATTCTTGTTTGCTGCATCCATACTTTACGCATTATATAGTTAAATATTGATGTTATGTTTACACGAGTTGGATAACCTGATACGGTTTGTAGACGAGCAAATAATGATGCTGTTAAAAATTTTTGAGCTTTCTTATCCGCAACTTCAATAACTTTCAAATAATCATCATAGCCAATTAATTGTTCTCCTGTAGGTGCAGTAAGAGTATGATGCTTTTCTAAAATTGTCCATAATGCTTTTAATTCATCGTTATCTAAAAGTTCTTTTGTTCTTTTTTGTAAAAATAAAGAACGTGCTTCTTCTCTTAGTTTTTGTGCTAAACTATCGGCATTTTTTGGAATTCCATGGTAAAATTTCGGTATAACTTTGTATGTTGGATCTTTGTTAAGAATATCATTAACTGATATTGATGATGATGAAGGTGAATCAGGTCCTTTTTCAGAATCTTTTATTAAGGCTTTTTCTAACAATGCAGCAATACCGTCAACTAATTCAGGATTTAAGTCCATTTTTGTTTTATTTATTTATTATTTGAGATTCAAATATTCATTTAATTTTGATTTTAATTTAAAAAGCATTTTGAAAGATTTTTGATATGTAAACAAAATTAAACTGTTTATGTTTGAGCATTTAATTGTCAAAATTGTAAATTTTCTAGAAATGTTCTTGTACTAAAATATTTATTGTGAATGGAAAGTGTTTACTGGGTCTAAGGGTTGATTCGATTAAAAAGGTTTTTCCTAATATTAATTTATTTTTAATTTTATATTGGTTTTTTAAATTTTGTTTGTAAAAATCATAATTTGTTCGTTTTAAGAGTTCGTTTGTATAATTGTTTCTACATATAAAATAAATTATTTACATATTAAGTAGATTTATGTTATAAATTATAAAACTATAATAAATAAGTACATAACACTTTTTTAATTATATTGTTAAATACTGTTTATTTAGAGTTTTTTTTTACATTTGTAAATTAAACTTTATTTAACTAAAAAGTAACTTTTTAATTTATAATTGCAATGTAAGCCTACCTAGATATTCTATTATTGATAAAAGTAAAAAGTCTATTACATTTTTTTTATTTCAGGCTGCTGCAATTGACATAAAACCATAAAACAGTTTCTTATTTCTTGTTCATACATGACATGATACAATTCACAAATCATAAACACCACACCACAAGTAAATGTAAAATAGAAAACTACTTACTACGTGAGTACCAAACAGGACAGATACAGAAATAAGAAAACAAGACAAGTGAAACACGAGTTCACGCATTTTAATAAATTATTAAATAAATAAATAAAAATGTCAGATAAGGATAATAGACCAATGACGACCCAAGAAGAAGAGGAGGAAGAAAGGAAAAATTTTATATCTGTGGTGACTACTTTTAAGCAATATAAGTAAGAATCAATCACTCATTTTTGTACAGTTAATCCTATACAATGTATAAATAAGTTGTTCAATCCTCTCCCCATATTTTGTATTATTCCGTAATTAATATGATTATTTCATATTATAATGTATCATAATAAATATATAATATATTTATTATTTAATAAAGCCATATTAAATATTTAGAACTTTAGGTAAAACAAGAATTTTAAATATTTTTGTATTTTTTAGACTATTTTGGCTATTAAAAATATGTTTTTAACGGTACATTGGATTTGATAACAACTTTAAATAAAACATTAGCCAAATTTTACTTATCATTTAATTTCTTTTTGATTTTTGTTTTTGTTTTAGAATATTTTCAAGCGCCCGGGTTCATAAAACTGAATCTTATTTAAATACACTAAAAAATGATCATCAAATGATGTTATCAAAATACAGAAATCATTTGACAAAAGTTCGTGATTGTATTGGCACAAATGACAGAGTTCTACAAGAAATGATTAAAAATGTTGATTATTTATTTCTGAATGAAAATAAAACAACTGTTGATATATCGGTTGAATGTAATGGCCATGAAGTACGAAAATTGAAAGTACAGGATTTAGAAAAGGTAAGTGTTGATTATTTGGTTAAAATTAAAATATTTTTCATTCGTTATAAAGCAAACAAATATTGATCGCTTGATTTTCAATTTTGTTTTGTAAAATACATACATACATTTTAAGAAATGAACTTGAAATTTATTGTACCTATGCATATATAAAAAAATAATTATCTATTCTAATTGGCGCAATCTATTATACGAAAGTTTTCCCTTCAATTGATTTTTAATGATTATAGAAATATATTCCTCCGTCGGAAGTTTTCATTTTCATGAAGATGTTAATTCCATTGATTTCATAATTAATTTAGTCACAAAATTAATTTTTTTTTAAATTTAGTATAATAAGTATTAAAAGCATGCGCTTTATATGCATCAATAGAAATTACGTTTTTTATTATGCACAGCCAGTTGAATCCTTCAAATTATTAAAGGTGCAAGCAATGTTAAAACATATTGCAAGGGATTGGAGTACTCAAGGAGAACTTGAAAGAAAACAATGTTATGGGCCAATAATAGAAGAAATCCAAAAATATTATAATGAAAAAGATTAGTAAGTAAAATAATTTGAAATTTTCACATTTTTAATCTGGTTTTTATTTACAGCGATCTCAATCAAGTAAGGGTCCTGGTTCCTGGTAATGGATTAGGGAGACTAAGTTATGAACTTGCCTGTCTTGGCTATTATTGCGAAGCAAATGAAGTTTCACTTTTTATGCTTATTGCATCAAATTTTGTTTTAAATAAGTATGTTCAATATATTTGATTACGAATTTTATATTAATTAAATGAATTTAGATGTGAGTCAGTATCTCAGTACACGATTTATCCATGGGTACATCAATATGTAAATAATTTAAATCGTCGCGATCAAGTAGCACCAATAACTTTTCCTGATATAAGTCCAAAAAGTAGTGATATAAAAGGTGAATTAAATGTTTCAGCTGGCAATTTTACACAAGTTTATCCCGATAGTAATGATTGGGATTGCGTAGTTACTTGTTTTTTCATAGACTGTGCCAATAATGTAATTGATTTTATTGAAACCATTTATCGGTAAAGTACACGTTTATTATATAATTAATATTAATAAAATAATTTTTTAATATTTAAATAAAAAAAATCTAAATTTCTGTTTTCTTTTAGAATTTTGAAACCAAATGCTATTTGGATAAATTTAGGGCCTCTTTTATATCATTTTGCTGATATAAATGATGAATATAGTATCGAACCCACTTTTGAAGATTTGCTATCGATTATGAAAAATATTGGTTTCGAAATAGTAAAATATGAAACCGGAGTTCGTACAGTTTATGCACAAAATCCAAAATCTTTGTTAAAAACCGAATATGAAAGTATTTTTTGGATTTGCAAAAAACCATTAGAGAACGCAGGGAATAACTAGCTAAATAATATTAAAACAAAAACTAAATAATTTGTATATATATAAAATTTATATATAAATGATTAAATAATTTTAAATGATTATATATGAATGTCACAAAATTTAAACTAAAAATTGAAAAGAAAATTATATTTTAAAAAAGAAACATATTTGAAAATGAATGAAAAGGAAATAAAAAAAATACATTTTTAATTTAACAATAAATTATCTTTTATTTTTCAGTGTATGGAATTAAATCTTCTTTACAGTTGTATTTATTTAATCTTTCAGGATTTCAAAGTAAAATTGGTTTAATTTTTCGATTTTTAAAAATGTTGGAAAAGCTCTAAAGGATTTTTTCCTTTCACAACAGTTTGCTATAGTTCACCCAAAATTTTATTGCTTAATAACTTTATCAGTTTTTGTAATTAGTAACGTTTGATTATATGTATTTTTTACAATAGTTAAGCTGTTAAATTTTTTCTAAAAATATAACGAATATCATGTGCGAAATTGACCAGAAATAATTTTAAAAAATAAAAAGAATAAAAATTTTAATTTTTCGATAAACGTAAAAAAGAAAGCAACTCTTTATTCGTTACAAGTATTTAAAAAGTCTTTTGTCCTAACCAAAATTAAATATATCATTTCCGAGTCAAATTATTATGTATTCTTTGAAATCTTTTATTTTTTACATTTTTCTGAACTAAGTTATAATTTATATAAACAAATTTTATTTTTATAATAATTTTAGTTACTTATATTTGTTTTTTGTATGAAATATTATATTTTCAAATATAAATATAAGAAAAGCCAAGCTGCAACCACATCCTAAAAGAATAAAAGCACCTAAAACATTATTCAATCTTAACATATCATGACGGTAAAGTGAATTGTCCGGGTAAATTAATTGCGATACACCGCCTTTATATGCATCAACATATGCTTGTAACACCCACGCATAACGTAATCCAGTTTCACTTATTCTCAAAATAAAATAATTAAATGTTTCTTTGTATATAGAATCCATTGGAATAAAAAAAGCAACCAAATCACTTTGAATACAAATTTGACTTTTCCGGAAAACTGGTTTCTTAGCATACTTTTGTTGACTTAGTAAGAAATCAACTCTATCATCATCATTTCCATATACATATGATGTATTTAATTTATTTTGATAATTTTTTCTTTTCTCCCAATCAGCGATTTCAAAACTATTCTCTAATCTCTTATATTCTGGATATTGTAAAATAAAATCTTTTACCATTGGTCCACCTAAAATTTTTAATTTTGATTTTAATAGATCATCAATTGTATTGATTTGTGGTTCAAATATTGATATTGCTAAATAGCTTGATAATTTCGTCATATAAACATTGGATAAAATAAATCCCAAACTATATGGTAAAATAATAATAAACATTTGAATAAAATTTAAATGATATTTTTTAGGACGTGATGCTGGTAAAAAAAATACTTCACATACACTTGTATTAAATGCAGATCCTATAAATTTTGCATCATCTTTTGATGGTGTGATTTTTTCTATAATAATTTTAATTAATGTAATATATAGAATAAAACTGATTAATGTTATCCAAACATATGGATTAAATGGTAAATATGTATATAAATATTGTGAAATTTCTTTACTACATGGAACCATTAAACAGAATGATGTGAAAAAATAAGGATAAGAGTTATCTATAGTATTTTGACTTTCATTATGAAAGAAAAGACTTCTTCGATTGATTGGAAAGGAATTTGGTGTTATATCGATTTTTCTCTTTTCCATTAAATCCAAAAGAATAGTCATATTTGGTGTAAAACGATCTATATCTGTGTCTATATCTTTAAATGTTGCATTTATATAATCCATAAAATTTAAAACTATTAATAGTGATGCACCACTTAATTTTCTTTCACCTGATAAAAAATTTAAAATTTTTTTTTTTTGTTATTAAAAAATTATGATAAAAAATAAAAATTAATTTCGTTGATTTACCTTTATTATTTGTAAATATCATACTTCTTGGTGGACTATCTGTAGCCACTGTTTTTAATATTCTTTTATGAACATTTCGAATTACTTTTCTAAATATGAATGGATTAGAAACATTTTGATTTGTTATATCAATAATTTCCACTTTCGGAAATGGTGTATATGTTAATGCCTTATGAGTAGTAGAGTTGGTTATTAAGATTCCAACACGAAAAAAATCTGATATCCATAATGTTCTAAAAAGTCTTAAAGAAATATTTTGCATATATTCTGAATAAATATCAAAATTTGATTGTAAATTATTTGGAAAATCAAATATTATTAAAACTAAAACATAATGGATTCCAGTTAAAGATGAAGTTAATGCATTTATCATATTATTTGATCTTACAGAATGCCTTTTATCTATATTATATGGATTTATTATTGCATATACTAAGGCGTTTACATTATAATTTTCAGAAAAATTAAATTTTTCTTTTTTATCATCTTTAGAATTAACGTTGTATACTGTTGTTGGTATTTGAAATTTTTTTTGTAATTCTTTTGTTAAATTAGTCCATGTACCAGTTTCATTTGAATAAAAAATTATAAAATTATGAAAATCACGAGTTTTTGTTAAATTATATGTAAATTGTATTGTTTTATGAATGTTAAAGACGCCTTCAATTATTTTAATTTTCAAAAAAATTAAAATAAAAATTTGTTGAAAAGAAATTTTCATATTTTATAAGATTTATAAATTTGTAAAAGTTAAACCGAATTCATTTATAGTTAAAAATTAACTAAATTAATATTTTTTAAGTTCTTATATATTTATTGGTATTTATATTAATTGATTTTTATAACAATTGAACTTTATTTAGATTTTTCTATTAATATTTAATTAAATTCAAAATAAAATAAAATTTTTCTATTTAAATTTATTTAAAAATAGAAATAATTTCTGTATTTTAATAACTGATGATGCCTAGTCAATTCCGTTTATCATATGGTCACGTTTTCCTTGTGAAAGATATATTAAAAATTGTATTTTATAATAAAATATTTCGATTGAAGAAGTAAAAATATAAAGAACAATAGTAACATGGTGAAAGTATCAATTATATTAGAAATACAAGAGTCACTGGAATATAAATTAACCATATACTGTCTGAAATTAATGTCTATCAATGAAATTAAATGCTTTTTATTATTTATTAAATTATTTATTTATAAAAGTATATAAAAGATAATAAAATATCCTTCCCTTGTATTTCTAGAATTTGAAGCAATGAAATAAATAGTATGTATTTACAAATAATAAGTCTGAAAATGGATGGTGAATTGACAATTTTTGAAGACAAGAAATCGCCGTTCAGGACACTATTAAAATAACAGGAAATCGAAGATTATAAGAATATATGAATCATATATAAATACAACATTTTGGATCTGATCGATAGCTCAGTGCTTAAAATGGCGGTTTTTCAATCGAAAAGTTTCGGGGGCAAAACCTGGTTAGATCATATCATATCTAATAAAAAAGGATAATTTATAATTGATATCGTAGTGGTTTATAAAATAAAGCTAACTGTCACACTTGAAAAGGTAGGTTCACTCACTTATCACATTTGATGCGGTAGGGGACTGTAGATAAATAAATAACATTATGGCATTAACATTATAAGATTTTTTAGAAAACTTAAGTTATAATATCAGTTATTTGTTGTTTAAACCCCATTTCCGCAAGATTTATTTTAGGAATTTATACTAAATTTTTATTTTAGGAATTTTAGAAAACTATTGAGGGCCAAGAATATTAATCTTTTGGTATGTCGAGGTCACTATAGACCCAAAGACTCAAGTGTTAATTAATTTTTCAAAAAATTTTTGCGACTTTCTTTCTTGTCAAAGCAATACTTTGCAAAATTGGACATAATTCGCTTCCAGAACTTTTTAAGATTCATCTTCCTTCCGATATGGGTTAACAAATTCCAAGTGTTTAGTAGAGTCGTCTTTATTGTCAAAGGAAACTTTTATACAAAATTTGAAGCCAATCGGTCAAACAGTTACCTTTTTAGAACATAAATGTTTAACTACTTGCATCACAGCCCCCAGTTTGCGGTTCGTTAAAGATCCATCCGCAAAATGTTTAGTCCAGAAACATAATCCCTACCCAAAAACCTTTTATATACAAATTTTTATGATAATCGGCAGAGTAATGTAGGAGTTTATGTACGCTACAAACAAATAAACATTCGTTGTATATATATATTTTATACAAAAAGTTTAAGACAAAGTAGTGATCTAAATAGAACAGAGACTTTATAGAACTTTGACAGAAGAATAGACTAACGACTTGACAGAGTTCCCTTTAAAGCTACAAACCAATTACAATTATGAAAGAAAATTTATTTACTTGCATATAATTACTTTATTAATTATTTTTTATTTGTAAGTGCATACATAAATTTAACAAAATATTTATTTAAAATATTTTCCAAAAGAATGTGCCGAAGTGTGAAGTCTTAAACCTTTACCCAAATAAGACCAAAAATAAGTTAATTTTAGGTTTATTACAATGTGCTAAACTTTTTTTTGAGTCTTCTGATATTTTTTGTTATGAAATATTAAATATTTATTTTTTATTTTTATTTTAATCTATCGACAGATGTTATAGAACATCATATCAAACAGGTCTTCTAGTTTCTTACAAAGTTTTTAAGTCAATCAAAAAATTTTTTTTCCAATGGTATATAAAAATTTCTAAAAGAAACATTAAGAATCCTAAAAAATGTCCACAACTTAATAGTATAAAAGCTCCTAAAACATTACTTAATCTGAGTAAATCACGTCGTAAAATCGAATCATCTGAATATATTAATTCAGTAACACCACCTTCATAAGCATCAACATAAGTTTTCTTTTCCCATGCATATTGTAATCCGGTTTCTCTTACTCTTAAAATAAAATAGTGAAATGTTTCCTTGTAAATTGAATCCATTTGTATAAAGAAACCAACAGCAGCATTTTGAAAACATATTTTACTCTTTCGAAAAATTGGTCTTTTTGCATATTTTTGTTGACTTAAGAAAAAATCAATTTTATCATCATCATTAGCATACGCATATGATACATTCAATTTATTTTGATGTTGTTTTCTTTTTTCAAAATCTGCCGTTTCGATTATATCTTCTAAAACTTTAAACTCTGGATAATATAATATAACATCTTTTACAATTGGTCCACCTAAAATTTTTAATTTTGATTTTAATAGATCATCAATTGTATTGATTTGTGGTTCAAATATTGATATTGCCAAATAACTTGATAATTTCGTCATATAAACATTGGATAAAATAAATCCTAAACTGTATGGTAAAATTATAATAAACATTTGTATAAAATTTAAATGATATTTTTTTGGACGTGATGCTGGTAAAAAAAATACTTCACATACACTTGTACTAAATGCAGATCCAATAAATTTTGCATTATCTTTTGTTGGTGATATTTTTAATAGAATTATTTTAATAAATGTTATATATAATATAAAACCAACCAATGTTATCCAAACAAATGGATTAAATGGCAAATATGTATATAAATATTGTGGAATTTCTTTACTACATGGTACCATTAAACAAAATGATGTTAAATAATATGGATATGAATTATCAATTGCTTTTTTATTGAATTTTCGAAAATTTTCAATACGATTAATGGCAATCGCATGACCTGTAATATCAATTTCCTTTAATTCCAATAATCTTAAACTATTTGAAATATTTGGTGAATTATCATAGTATTTTGAATTTTCAAATGTTCCATTAATATATTTTATGAAATGATATACTATATAAAAATAAGTTCCACTAAATTGTTTTTGACCTGTTAATTACAAATATTATTAATTAATTTTAAATTAAAATTATTATTACTTATTTTAATACCTTTTTTATTTGTAATTTGCATACTTCTTGGCGCCATATCAATAACCAATGTTTTAAAAACTTGCTTGTGTATATTACGAAATATTTTACGAAATAATAAAGGGTTTGTAATATTTATATTTGTTATATCTAACAATTGAACTTCAGGAAATGGTATATATGTTAAAAGTTTATAATCACTTGAATTTGAAATTAAAATTGCAGCTCTATAGAATTGACATAACCATAATCTTTTAAAAAGATTCAATGAAATTTCTTCGAAAAAATCCGAATTAATATCAACATCATTGATTTCGTTCTCTGTTGGAAAATCAAAAATTATAAAAGTTATAACAAAATGTATTCCAAGTAATGATTCATTCAAAGATTTTAAAAATAAGTTTGATTCTAAAGAATGTATATTATTAATTTTATATGGATTTATAATTGCAAACACTAAAACATTATTATTATAATCTTCAGAAAATTGAAATTGATCTTTTTGATCATCAAAAGTGTTCACATCAAATGTTGTTGTTGGAATATGAAATTTTTTATGTAATTTTTTTGTTAAATTCGTCCATGTTGAATCTTGATTAAAATAAAATATTATAAAATTATGAAAATGTCGTGCTTCAGTTAAATTATAAGTTAATTCGATTGTGGCATCAATGTTAAAATCTGCTTCCACAGAGGAAAATTTCCATACAAGAATAATCAAAATTAAATTGTATTGAATTTTCATTTTTTTTTTAATATAATTTAATTTAAGTTTTTTTGAATTTATGACCAATGAAGATGACAAAATTCAATTAAATATAAGTTAAGAAATTTGTCGTATACATTTAATATCTTTCTGAGAACATAATGTATTAATATATTTAATTATTGATTCGAATTTTTTTTTAAAATTATAAGTTAAAAAAAATTCAAAAAAAATGAAAAATCATTTTAATTAAGAAATCTATAATTGGTTAATTTAATTTTATTTTTAAAATATAATATTGAAAGCATATAACAATTACAATAATTATTATTAAATTGTGTTTAACTATATATTTAAAAAATATTAGGGACTATAAATGGCTAATATTAGAAAATTCAATTATTTTAGAATAGTTATATTATTAAATAATAATTTTACAAAAATAATTGAATGACTATTTGATTTTAATTCTTCTCAAAATATATAAATTCTCCAGAGTATACAAAAATACGACCCAAAATTTAAAACATTTACCATAATATATTTACAAAATTTAAAAACAAGAAAGTTTAGCTATAATTGAAATTTCAAAAGAACCCGGTTTTTTATGTTTTATCATAATTTTATCATTCATTTTCCTTGTACAAATATTTATTATAAGAAAAAGGTTTATTTTCACTTATTTGTTATTTATTTGATTTATTTGCACTTTCTTTCGAATTTACGATGGGTATGATGGTGTGGTACAATACAAGCAAATTTATGATGAGTACGAATATACGTATTTCTTCCATTAAGCTTACACTGATGTTGTACGATACATGTACAACGATTAGATTTGGCCTTATTAATGTTTGGAATAGCATATTCCTTTAGCTCTATTGCTAAAATTTTGGTTATAAAAGAGTTTTTTTTAGCTGCCATAAAGATTTTTATTGCCTTTATCAATTAAGAATTTTAACAGATCAATGAAGTAATGTTTGATACTAAGCGGGAATTGTAATTAATTTTCCAATTCCAATATTTAGGCAGAATTTGAAAAAAAACATACGATCTTAGCGGGCATCGAGCGAAAACTCCTTAGGTTAATGCGCCACGTACTTAAATGTAAATTTTTTATAAAACTTTAAGAAACATGCAAATCAATTTTGGTTGCATATACTAGGGCGTCTTCATTATATTTTTCAATTTAATTTAGAATGTCGATAAATATTTAATATGCAAAAATAAATGCACTGCATAAGTATATGCATTTATTTTAAAATCCTATTTTATTCCTCTAGTTTATCAGAACCAATGCACGATCAGCCGTTTTGCTGCATAATGTCTTCAAAAATAAGATGAAGGGTAATTTTTTGTAAAAATTTTTAACTAAACTTAATTTTTGGAAAACTTTCTGTAACTAAGTTAAAAAATAAGTTGCAAAATATATGAGAAAATCTAGCTCTGAAATTTACTATCTTTTTTTTTAGACTTTTTCAAATTACAAACTTCTTACAAAATACTAAATGTAAGGAAGCTATAAAAACTTAAAGAAGGCTTCATTTTAAATTAGAAAAAATTAAAATTGTTTTAAGTTTAGTTAATAACTCGTAAAGATTTAATTATTTTTTTCGATTTTATATTAATCATACAAATAGTTTACTAATTTATTAAAAACACCCTTCAAATTAAATGAAATAATAAATCTATATTAAAATTTTCAACGTCATAATTTAGAACATATAATTAACAATATACAATGCAAGATGTTCTCTATATTTATTACCTAACATATTAGTAATTTTAGAGTCAAAAAACTTTAAAACCATACACTTATGAATTTATTAATTTGTACATAAAATTTTATAATTTTATTTTGACATATAAGTGTGTTGAATTTAAAGACTTTTGATGATAGGCCATATATAATAATTTACCTATTCATGCATGACCATAAGAATGGACTTTTGTTCTAATTATAAATGTATTATTTTATAATATTCAATTTTATTTTTTAATTTGTGATCTTATAAAATCAGTGCTAGTAAACCTCTTGCACCATAGAATAGCACTTTAATTATTATTAATATTTAATATAGTTTTTATGTATGTAAATAGTAACAAAACTTTTCGAACTTCTTGTAAAACCTAAATGTGATAAAAAAGTAATAAGTTTGTATTCAGTATAATAAAATTTTGGTTAGTACAAAATAAAAAATTTAAAACAGTTGAGTATTGTATTAAAATATTGTTTAACGTATATTAAAATCTGGAGAAAATCAAGAATAGTTTTCAATTAATGAAGTATATTAATTGGGGGCTAGATTATGGTTTCAAAAGGCATATTTGGAAATAAAATTAGAAGTTTTCAAATGGATTAAAAATTAAAGCAACAGTCGAAAAAGGTGTACATATTAAAATACGTTGCCTACACCTGAATTATAAAATATTATTTCAAAAAAAGAAAATATTCACTAATACGAATGGAATAAAGTATTTCATAATTCTAAAGAAATGTTTTATAATAAATTTTCAAATCGATTAATAAGACAGTCTTTAAGTGATCATCTAACAGTTCACATCCTTTAAATATTTAAATTAATTAAATTAATAATTTAATTTTTTCAATTCCAATAATTTTTACAAAATGATTCAATGGGAAAATAAAGTTGCTGTTGTAACCGGTGCAAGTTCTGGTATTGGAGCAGCAATTGTACAAGATTTAGCTAGAGCTAAAGTAAAAGTTATTGCATTGGCAAGACGTCTTGAACGTATGGAAGGAATTAAATTAAGTATGCCACGTGATGTTCAAAGTTATTTGAATCCAATCAAATGTGATATATCAAATGAAGAAGAAATTCAAAAAACTTTTGAACAAATCATTAATAAATATGGTGGTATTGATATTATGGTTAATAATGCTGGTATTCATCGTGAAGGAAATTTAATTGGAATGGAAACAAAAACAATTAAAGAAGTTATTGATACTAATTTAATGGGTGTAATTCATTGCACAAAAGAAGCATTCAATAGTATGCAATCACGTAATGTTAATGGACATATTATTATTATAAATAGTAATGTTGGTAAATATATACCAATTGGAGCAAATACTAATCCACTTTCATTAAATATTTATGCTCCAACAAAATTTGCATTAACTGCAATTGCTGATATTTATAGAAAAGAATTTGCTGATTTGGGTACTAAAGTTAAAATTACTGTAAGTATATGAAATTGAATATATTTTATTGAATTAACTAATTATGTGTTTTTGTTTTTTTTTTTTAATTTCTAAAGAGCATTTGCCCAGGACTTGTTGATACAGAATTTCTTACAGAAGAAGTTATTAATTCTGGTAAACCAATGTTAACACCTGATGATGTTTCTAATTCTGTTATGTATGCCTTAAATACACCACCACATGTACAAGTCAGTGAATTAACAATTCAACCATATGGTGAAACCGAATAAAAATGTTTCAGATAGGAAAGAAAATTTTTAAAAAGTTTTAAAATACGAAAAGTAAAAAATTTATAAAAATTGAATTAAAAAATAATTAAATTTGTTTTTTAATAAATTATTTTTGTATTATGTTTGAATGTTAACAAAGAAAAATAAAAAACATTTGTTTGAAATAAAAATGTATTGCATTATATTTTTTTTTGAATATGAGGAAAATCCCCCTGACCTAATTTTTAGTTTTGAAAATCTGAAAGCTGTTATTGCAGGTAGGCAAAACTATTAAAGTATTATTCTATAGTTATTATCTATACTCTTAAGAGTTATTAACTATAGAGTTCTTTTACGTAAAAAGTAGAAGTCTTCGAGTTCTTCAAAACAGTTGAGCGCTTTCAAAATTTATATTTAGTATCGGCTGAGGAAATTAATGCAATTGTTTGGAAGTGCAATAACTTGGTTTCAACGTTATTGTAGAGTAAATGGTATAAAACATATATTTTATGTATTTGTATAATAACATAATCACCAACGGTTTTAATGGCTTTATCAATTTTAATGAATTAATAATTAATAAATGTATTTATTTAAAAACTAAGTCCTAATACAATAAACAGAATTTTATTGAAATCGAGGAGCATATTTATTTTCTAAATAATTAAAGGGGTGTAAATCTGAATATGTTAAATTTAGTAATATCTTAAAATATCTATGACAATTTTTGAAATAATAAAAAATAAATTTTGTTGTTTTATTGCTCTGTAATGGATCGTTAAATTTAAATTTGGTATTTTTTTTCTAAATTAATCGGCACATTTAACTTAAAAATTATATTGATTTTGTCATCAGTCCTATATGTTATGTTTAATTTTTGTCTCTTTTGGTTTTTGAGGTTTGTCCATCGTGTGGTAATTAAATTACGCCAATGAAACTTTGCGCATTCAAGCAAAAAAAAAAAAAATATACTATTTTTTAATGACCAAATGTGCAAAAATATGAATTGAAATTTATCAAGTTGCCTTCTATTTAGGAAAAAATTTTAATAATTAAAGATGATTGGTAGCTCGGAAAAAAACCTCAAGAAGTGTTAAATTATGACGCAAAGTTAAAATGAAATGTATATAAATTTATTGTTTATCTAATTTTTCATATAATAATGTGGGTATAAATAAGCGCTTTTTGATGTTGAAAACTGACATAATTTTGCACCGCACGATAACATAAAAACTAAAAAAGCTAGGCTTATGAGCTAGGCTAGGTTCACTAATTAGTTTTTATACGAGATCAAAAAGCTTTTGCTATTGAAATTCATATAGTTGGCCCCATTAAAGTTCGTGTTTGCACAAAATTTGTTTAGTCTAGTGAAGTGGGTTTAAGTATTGCCATACAACTTCTTTTTTTATATGAGCAAAACTTAAAATCTAATAAAGTGCATCTGAAATTTTGTGAAAAGTAGTGGTCATTTGAATGCCCAACGTTTGTGCAATATATATATGGTTGGTCTATTGCAAAAGGTTGAAATAGCTGCCATACAACTTATATTTTCTTTTATTCAAAACGCAGCTAAAAAAGTTTTGGGCTTTAAATTTGATTAAATGTATGTGAAATTGATGATATAATGATTATATTATGTTTGTAGACACATAGTCAAGTCTACTGTCTTTCTAACTTTTTCTTAACTTGTAATTATAAATATGGATTTCAAAGCAAATCCCTTTTAAACTAAATTGTTGACGCTCTGATTAGTTTTTACATTTTAAAAACATAATTTTATTTATACATACATATTTTATGTGTAGTTTTATATAATGACGAATTCTTTTTCTGTCATAAAATTTTTAATTTTATAATACTAATAAATTTTATATGCTCTAAATTTTATTTGATTTTAAAATTTATGTTTTAATTTTTAATTGAAATAAGTCATAAATTATTCTTTATAATTTTTTACATATTAAATTTAATGATCCGCAGGAAATTGATTTGAGTAATGTTTTGCTTTCAAAATAATAAATTACAAAATTAATTAACCATATATACTAAGTTAATTAATTTTTGTAATTCTTCAACACTAAAGGTGATGACTGAATAGTCGCTTCGCTTCTAACTTTTTTATTCCCATCTTATACAATTAAATATTTAATGTAGCCTCCAATATTTAGCTCAAGAAATTAAATATTGGATCCAATAAATTAAACTGAAGAAAGTTTACAGAATATGGCTAAATTAATCGATGGTATCTGACCAATGGCGTAGTCGTAAAGACGCCGCCTTTCATGTGGAAGGTCTCGGGTTCAAACCCCGGTCAGATCATATCCAATAAAAAAATATCGTAAAATTGTTTAATTATATCGTAATAGTTTATATCGTAATATAAAATAAGATTTAATAAAAATATATAAATAATTCTTGTGTAAGATTATAGATGGCGCATAAAGTTAACATTTGTGCATTCATATTTCATTACCTTATACAATAGCTACAGCCGAGTAATCAACGGCTTAGTGATGAATATTAATGATTAAAGAAACTGAAGCCTAGTTTAAAGTAAAAACTTGGTGAATGCCCTATACTCCTTAAAGAAGTGGAAAAAGGAATAAAAAAATCGATGGTATAATAATAATTAGGTAGCATATGAAAATTATTTTTTAAATTTACCAACCTCTTAGTTATTCACGTTGGAGGTGAATGGTGATTTACTATTTCTATCTATTAAAATTTATATATCTATTAAAATATCTACAAAATCTATAAAATATATCTATAAAGATATCTATTAAAATTTACTATTTTCCATTATCATCAGTAATACTAAGGAATTTTTAAATAAAAGAAACTGAATGAGTGTTGAATGATATAGTAAAATATAATAGCAATATATATTTTAATGTAGTAAAATATACTAACATAAATGCAACAATTTATTTGTTATTTTAAAAATTAATTTTACTTACTGATTTACTGGATCCTAGAACACCTGCTGGGGCATAGGGCGCTAACAAATCCTCTCCATCCTTCACAATCCTTAGCAATTCCTTTTAGCTGTAACCACGTTTTGCGTTGCGCTTTTGCCTATTTTAAAACAATACTCCTACATGTTTTCCTTGGTCTACCCACTCTTCGTCTGCCTTGTGGATTCCACTCAAAACATTGCCTTGCAATGTTTTCATCTGGTTTCCTCAAGGTATGTCCGATCCATCGCCATTTTCTCTTTCGGATTTCGACTTCAATCATCTTTTGGTTTGTTTTTCGACACAGGTGTGTGTTGGTAATGATTTGCGGCCAACGAACTTTTAAGATGCTGCGTAGACAACATTTTATATACGTCTGCAACTTTTTGGTGATATTGGCGGTTACGTTGCATATTTCACAGCCGTATAGAAGTACTGATTTGACGTTTGTTTCAAATATTTTTAAATTTGTACCCAGGGCGATATTATTTGACTCCCAAATGTTTGAGAGTGTTCCGAAAGCAGCTCTAGCTTTATTTATTCTGCTGTCAACATCAACTTCCGTTCCCACATTTGATGTCACCATGTTTCCTACGCCTGCGGTTGCGGTTAAGATTTCGTCCATCACAATCAAAAATAATATGGGCGACATTATACAGCCTTGTCTAACACCCTGCTGCACCTCAAACGAATCAGTTAACTGTCCATCGTGTAAGACTTGACACCTCGCATTTTCTTAAAATTCCTTAATAATGGCAAAAATTTTCTCCGGGATACCCCAGCTACTAAGAGCTCTCCATATATACTCGCGGTTTACACGATCAAAAGCTTTCTCGAAGTCTACGAACATGAGATGTAGCGGCGACCCGATCTCTGTCGGTTGCTCGAGTATTATTCGTAGCGTGTTGATATGGTCAACACCAGAGCGACCACTGCGAAAGCCAACTTGATGTCTTTTCAATGTATTTTCTATCTTGCTTTTGATCCTTTCGAGTATAATATTTTCCATTATTTTCGAGAAGACAGATAACAGCGTTTAACCGCGCCAGTTATTGCAATGCTTCAGGTTACATTTTTTCGCCAGCTAACAAATAGTGTTAATATATAATATAACTTAAGAGGTTCAGAACCCAGGAGCCAAAATTTGAAAAAAACCCACAAGTTTTAGGCCACTTTGAACTAAAAAAAATAAGAAAATGATTTAGGCCAAAAAATAAATCATAGATGCAACCGGAAATTGGTCTTTTCAAGTAAACAACCCAGAAGTTTTTTTTTGAGAAAGGGGCCACATTAGTTGTTAGCTCCTCTTATATTGCTCATTATTATCAACTTAATAAATTGTACATGTATCCTGGAGCGTCTAAAAAGAAGAGGCATGCGTATCATATTATGTTTTTTACTTATTTTATATAGACTTATTTAGAGATCGTCATATTTTGAATTAAGTAATAAACAAAGTGCTGGTTATAAACATTTTATGTTGCTAAAAAAAATTTTTTTTTTTGAAATACTTGGATTTATAATTTTTAATGACATTTTTTTAATAATTTTCTAGATTTTATTAAAAACATATAATTTCACTATAAAAGGAATAAATATTAAATTTTATCATAAAATATCTATTTTTAATTTTTTTACTTCATTCTATCGATTTTTAGTACATTTTAATTGAGTGAAAACTTATTTTTGTGTAATTTCAATGTACAATTGATATTTTATTGCATATTAATGGTCCGTTCTATCGTTCTTTTACCCAAAAAGAAACTTTTTATTTCCTTTAGTTTTAATAAATGAAGAAATTGAGCATATATAATTTTAATTCACTATTATTAAAATCATTATTAACATGTACTTATAAATATAATTTTTAATATACGTATATGTGCGTAAGAGTTATATATATAACTCTAAAAGTTTATTCTAGTAAAAAATTAAGTAAAAGTATATAATTTTTTTTTTATATATTAATAATTGTATTATAATATTCTGATCTTTAGATTCACTATTGTATAGATTTTGTCGAAATATTCAAGCGTAACCAAAAGAATAGCCTTTTGTTTCAATAAGAGTAAGAATATCCAACTGTACAATGTGTCAAATACATTTCATTCTAATTTTAAAATAGGGAAAAAGCAAAGGAATTATGTATGTATATATTAAGAAAAGGGGCAATGTTTGTGGTGTGGAAAACCTTTTTTTTTAATTGATTATAAATAAGTAAAATAATTCTGGATACTATACTGAATGAATCATAATACAGAAATTCTACATATAAAAAAGGGTAAAGACGGAAATTTAAAGTATCAAGTAATAATTTGATCACCTTTTAGAAAAATCTAAATTAATAAGATAAATTGAAGCTAGAATTTGAATTTTAGTACGATTTTAGCACGGTATTCTTCACATTACAATAAATTTCAGCCTTATTGTTGTTGATTAAAAGTGTTATTTGATTGTCTTGTTGAAAAGTTTCAGTACTTTGAAGCATTTCCATGAGATTAAACTAAAATGTAAAATTAATATCAAATTTATAACTTTCAAAATTATTTTACGCCCATAGAAAAAGTTTTTCTTACCTGGAATATAAATTCATTCAGAATTTTTAAATGTAATTTAATTTATAATAAAATTTTCAACTCGATTAAATCTCAGTCTTATAATTACTGTCTCAAAGTGAACATCATATTAAAAAAAAATAGTGAAATACAATTTTCACTTTTAAGTACATTCACTTGGTGTTTTTTTTTACTTTCAATAATTTAAATAAAATCAAAATATGAAAAAATTGGAAAATAAGTTAGCTGTGGTTACTGGTGCAAGTTCTGGTATTGGTGCTGCAATTATACAAGAATTAGCTAAATCTAAAATTCGAGTCCTGGCTTTATCTCGTCGTCTTGAAAATATGGAAGAAATTCGTGTTAATTTACCTGAAGAACTTCGTATTTATTTGAATCCAATTAAATGTGACATTACTAATGAATCGGAAGTTTCAAAAGTTTTTGATTTTATTGGAAGACGTCATGGTGCTATTGATATTCTAATAAATTGTGGTGGAATTTATCGTGAAGGTAATTTAGTTTCAATGGATGCAAAAACAATTAAAGAAATTATTGATACAAATTTAATGAGTGTTGTATATTGTACACGAGAGGCATTTAAAAGTATGCAAGCACGTAATACAGCTGGACATGTTATATTAATGAACTGTTCAACTGGACATTATGTTCCATCTATAGGCAACAAATCTTTTAACATTTACTGTCCAACAAAATTTGCTTTAACTGCTATTAACAATATATATAAGCAGGAGTTTGAAAATTTGGGTACTAAAGTAAAAATAACGGTAATTATTTTAATATGGTGTTTTAAAACTTTATTAAAAAAACATGTTTGTTTTTTTTACTTTTTAGAGTTTAAGTCCAGGATTTGTTAAAACTCCGCTGTTTCCAGAAGAGTTTCTAAATGAGAATTCACCTGTATTAAGCCCTGAGGATATATGTGATGCATTATTTTATGTTTTAAGAACTCCACCAAATGTTCAAATCACAAATTTATCCTTGAATGCTTTTTCAGAAAAATAATAAATATTAAGATACTTTTTTTCTATTTATATCTTTTGAATTTAAAAATTTTATATTATTTTTCAAAATTTTATTTGTGTACTGTAATTAAAAATAAAAAAAAAAACTGCAGAACATATATACGTATGTTGTTTTTGTTTGATTTTTTGAAGAATATTTAAAATTATGTATTTGTCTTATTATTAAGTAATCCTTGAAAAAAAATCTCCTAAATTTTTTTATTATATCATAAATATACTCTCCCGTTTGATACGACAGGTACTCACACACTACGTAATCGAGACCCCAAATATTTTTAAAGTTAAACACATTGCTTTCTGTAATTAAAAATATTGCATACTTTTAGTATTCTCATATTTCGTGGATGTATGATTCTATATTATTCTATGTTGTATTATACATAGAAAAATATTCTTTTAGGATTAGGATTCCATTCATTAGAAGTTTAATTAACAGAAATATTGATTATTTATTAATTGTAAATAAATACTTAACTAAAACATTTAAAAATCACATTATACCTATTATGTTTATTTTAAAGAATTTTTTAAAAATTAAACTTATATTGCGGAACTTTTTCTTTGCGAGGTTTGGGAATCTCACGCAGAACATTAATAAACTTAAAACCAATCCTGGTTTTAAATATAAATAGACTTTCTTACAAGAAATAAATCAGTTACTTTTAATTATAAATTTAAATGTTTATTGATAAGTTTTAAGATTTTTACTATTTTAAAGTATAAGATATGTGACCGACCTTTAAAGATAAGATATGGAATCATTGAAATTTTCAATAACACAATAAAAATACCTTTATTCTTTTTATTATTACATAAATTAAAAAATTTTTAAATTTTTTACTAATTCTTGTAGAATTTGAAATTTTAATAAAATAATTCAACAATTTAATTTAAACTTATATTTAAATATTAAGAATCGGGATAATGAAATTTGATAAGATTTTTAAGAATTACCTTTTTTTTAAAGTAATAATAGAAGATTTATGTACTTAATAATCTTCTTTAATTTGATTATTCGATTCTAGAACTATCTATGACCTGTTAGAGTTTATTTATGTTATCAACTTAGATCTTAGATACTTGCATTATTTGAATGTCAGTTTTTCTGTTCTTGTGTTAAATGTACTAATTAACTAAATTATTTAATTTAATTTAATTATTATAATTAACTATATTTTTGGATATCTATTTTCATTAAGTAGTTGCCCAATATTCGGTTAGTACCAAATGATTCATTTGTTCTTACTTTAAGCGAACTTTCATTTGCTGCTTTTATTTTATGTTTCTGATGCATCACAAGTTAATAAAATTGACTGGTGATCATCAGCTTTTTCTTAAGGCTCGAGTTTTATATATTTATGACCTGCAAATAGTTGAATAACATAATATCTTAATTTATATCCTTAAATAATACCTACCTATCAATAACATTTTTAGAAATATTCTAATACTAATAGATTCAGCATTTTTTTCATAAATTTTAAAATGTTCAAATTTTTTCTTATTTATATTTTGTAGAAAAAAGAAAGATAATATTAAAAGGATGTTATGTATCAATTGTATTGTAATATGTATATTAAAATAATAACTTTCTATTTTCTCAAAACATCAATAATCATTATTTGATAATAATTAATACCAATGTATTCAATTAACGCAATAACATTCAAATAAAACAAAAATTCAACAACCATTAATTACATCAAAGCAACCAGAATATTTGTTTTAAATTTTTTTTTCAAATCGTTTTTGACAGTTCTTTTATTCTCCTCCCATTTTTTGTAACATTCTTTCAGTAAATGTAAAGACTTGTTACGATTTGTTAATGCTTAAAATTCTTATAATTTTTAATTTTTTTTATAATCAAATTTTGTAGTTAAAAGTGCTTATAATTTTCTATTTTTTCAATAATTTACTAAATAAATATATAAAATTTTAAAATTAATAATTAATTATGTTAGAAATTAATTTAATAAATAGTAATTTCTAAATTAAATTTACTAAAATTTGTTTAAGTACAAAAAATATGAAAAAAAAATTCCGTTATTTGACACTTGAATTTTTTTTGAATAGAGTTTTTATTTTTTGTTTCGTTTTTTATTTGTTTTTGTTGTTTTTGCTTGAAGAAGTATAAAAGAATATTGGATGAAATTTTATTTGGTTATAATTAATGGAGGTAAGTGGATAAATGCTTTAATTTAAAATTTTAGTAAATATAAATAAGAAATACCTAGGTAGTGATTAAAATAATTTATATATTTGAAAAAAAAAATTATCAAATTCATATACTTGTACAAGTACTTGTAAGTTAATAAGAATCAGAAGAATACGTAGTACGTATTCTGTAATAACATATGTATGTATGTATGTATGTATTTATTTGTTAAACTAGCTACAAATATTTAAATAAATGAAATAAATGTATAAAAATTAAAATATAAAATAAATGTTAATAAGAAATAGTTAGTGATTAAAATAATTTATAATTTATATATTTATACAAGTACCTAGGTACTTGTTCTTTTAATCAAAATCAGAGGAGTAAGTACTCTGTAATAACATATTCCTATAACTAAATTTTATGTACACACATAGGTATCTATTTAAGAAATATATAACACTAAAAAAGTATTTATGTGTACTATATTCCCAATTACTTAATTACTTTGTAAATAATCTTTATATAGAAAAGTATATAATTAAAAATTAACTTATATATAATTACAGCAGATTTTAATATAAGAATTTTTTGCTGGCAAATCATAAATACATTTTTATGTTAATAATTACAATATTTATAAAAATATGTACATACTTCTAGGCTAAAAATATTTTGAATCCAAAAATCTAATATACAAAGTTCCCTGTAACATAGTTTTTTCTCACCATTTCCCAAAAACTCTGAAGATCCTTTAATGATAATGTAAACAAATTTATATTAATTCATATATCTATATATGTATACTTATAATGTTTTATATGTTTATTTTGTTTTGTTATTATGATTGCTATTATTAAGATAAAAAAATTGATTGTTGCACGAAATTGTAATTTTAAAGTTTTTAAAAAAAACTATAACATTATTTAAGAATACTAATATAAAATGTATGTTACGATTACGTTTTCACGATGTGATTAAAAAATTTAAATTGGTTGTTAAATAGTTTTTTTCAGAGAGTTTGGACAACTATTGTTAAATTTGTCCTACTACACATCATTATTTATCTTGCACTCACTTAAGATATTACCTTTTATTGTTTAATATAAAATATTACATAATTAATCATTCCACAGGAATTTTTTTTGTTTTCAAGTTTATATCATCAAAAACACCAGCTTATCAGAATTATCTAATCGAATAAACTTGAAATAAAAAAAAAAATTCTTAAAACATAAATAAATTTACATTTTACAAAAAAAATTAAAAGCTTTGTTTATATTAAAAAACACGTCCCGTTCGTAGATCAAATTTGTATATGTTCATATTTAAATGATTCGAAAAAGCTTTGAAAAGTATATCTTGTATATTTATGAGTAAATCTTGAACGTCTTATAGAATTTTTGCTAAAAAATAGTATTAAAATATTTTATAAAATGTATTTAATATTAATAATGAGTTCATTTTGATTAATTGAATCAATACGATTTGTTTTATTATGTTAGTGCAATTTAAAAATTTTTATAATATTTTAAAATGAAGCATGGGGAAAATAATATAGCAGTTGTCGGTGGGCTGGTGCTGGGATTGGTGCTGCAATTTGTAGAAGATTTAATTTAAAAATAACATTCAAGTGATTGTATTAGCAAGGAGGTCAGAAAAAGTTGAAGCAATTCGAAATCAACTTTCAGAAACATAAAGAATCTCCTACATCCAATGAAATCTGATTGCTCATTCCAAAGAAGATGGTGTTGAAAAATAATTTGCTGCAATTGAAAAACAATTTGGTGGTGTTGATATTTTAATAAATAATGCTAGTGTCGCAAAGGACGGAAAGTTTTTTTAATATCGATACTAGTTTAATTAAAGATACAATATATACAAATATTATTAGTGTAATTTATTGTACCAGAGAAGCACACAAAAGTATGAATTTAGATAGTAATTTTGTAATTATTAATAGTACACTTGGTTATAAAATTGTTAACGTTCCGATTTTGTTTAATATTTATGCCTTAACTAAATTTGCTAAATAAGAGAAATTTGTAGAAATGAATAAAATTTTAATATTTCTACTTTTATTTAGTATTAATCCTGGGTTAGTACACACTCAGCTTGTTCTTGAATTTGTTATGACTTTAAACTACCAATTCTTCAACCAGAAGATATTGTAAAGGTAGTTGTATTTGCTTTAAGTCTACCGCCACTTGTTCAAATAAGTGTTGAACCTATCGGTGGTTTTTTTTAAAAAATTAATAAGCTGTTACAATAATATAACGTGAAAATTAACTGACGATCTTCGTTATTAGTTGAACAAGATCAATGCAAATATAATAAAGTAATTTAATTCTAATCGTAAGCAGTTAAAATTAGTTGGGGTACAAAGATATTTTGAAAGAAATAAAATATAATAAATATTCAAAGATATTTTGTTTCATAAATATTTAAATTTAGCTTAGCAAATCTTCATGATATTCAATATACTACTTGATATTAATTTATAATATGATTATGTTAATTTATAATATGGTTCATATACCATATAATATACAGGTTTTCTTTATATTTATAGATAAAAAAATCCATTTAAGAACGCACGAGTTTAGTAATTAGGAAATTTGTATTTTAGAAATTATTTATATGCTTATTAATTATTAATACAATAGCAGTTAATATTTAAAATTAAAATGTGCATCTGTAGTTTTACTCTCTCCATCTGTCTGCTTTTGTGTTAACGAAACTTTTACCCCGTTTAAAATAAAGAATATAAGTCTTTTAGGCGCGTAGATATTTCAAAACAAATAATTTCGTAGAAAAATTTTTTTCCGTGGATTTTAGTTACCTGTTGCCTTACGGTATTTTAAATTACAGTTATGCAAAATACTTTGTTACTTGTGTCTTTCAAACAGTTTTACCTATAGAAACTTGAAATTTTGGTAGAAGGAAGATACTTAACTGAGGAAATATGTATCTTTTATGATACTTATTTTTTTTAGTTTGGCCCTTTATTAAGGAGTTGGAAGGGGTAGAATGCTGAAAATTATCAAAATCTAAACCTGTACAAAATTTTTTTTGATATATATCAAAAATAAAACCCCAGCAATATATTTTAATTGTATTCATATTTTTCTTATTTGAATAGAACTAGGGGTGCGTAGAATTACTTTACTTTTATATTAAATGCAAAATAAAAAAATAATTTAAATACATAAGTTCTTAGATAAAAGTATATTATCTTATCTTATAATAGATTATTCTAATCATATTTCAATTTAGTTTTGTACTAATTATACAGTCTATTTAAAATTCACACACATTTGTGTCTTATTATACAGTTAAGTAAAATATAGTATTTAAACCAGGTGAATGCTATTCGTATTATATCAGTTAAGTTCATTCACATTGTTTATTATTTAGTATTATTCTATTCTATTATTTGGATAATTTCAACAACAGAATTGGCAATGATTATCATAATACTTATAAGGAGCAGATAAAAAACCTAAAAAAGTAAACAGATGGAATAATTAATATGTTGGGAAAACTAAAGGACATAAATTACTGTATATATATATAAAATGTAAAAATATATTATATGTATTTATGAACTTTGGAAATATACGGTTATACTTAAAAGATAATTTTTTACTAACACTGACTGAAGTGACTAATACCCGATACTGATACGTGTTAATTGATTAATTTTTCTAACATATATTTAATAAATATTTGTAAATATATGTAAAACAATTTGTCAATTAACACGTATCACAACCGCGGATATATATATTGAAATTATAAAGATTATTCAGCTTGAATGAGCTGTCATCCTTCTCCGTAAGACAAAAGGTTTTCTCTTAGAATTCAAAAGTTAAGCATGCAAAAAGTGCCCCAAAAGTTTATGATTAAAGCAAACACATATTCTTAGAATTCTTTTCTTCGCATGGAAAATCTAAAATTGGTTATAATTTATTCTAATTACAAATTAATTATTTTCTGAAAGTAAATTACGTAGAAATATTTTTAATATATAATATAAGAAATCACTAAATTAAAAATTAATTTGTAATAACCAGTTTCCAGTAGACTTCATAATAGTTTTATTTCTTAGAAAACATTTCCTAAATCCTAACCTATCTCAATTAAAACTCTTTTAGAATATGAAAACAAATGTTTATTAAAAATTATGTGGGCATATTGTGATTGTCTTAATTTTACAGATAAGCATTCAAAAATTGTATTATTTGTGTAAATATAATTAGCGATTTTATATATATAATTATAAGCTTTGCCGTTTTTTAAAATTCATGACATCATATTGAAAAAAATCAAGTGTTTATTATTACACTTTCACGATGAGAAACAAAAATTTTAATTTATTGTATAAAAATTATTTTAATAAATATATTAAAGCTTTTAACAATTTTTGCAAGTCACTAAAATTTGGTCAAAATTGTTAACGAATGCTGAATTACCAATTTAGTTAATTTTCAAAAACTATATAGTAGTGGCGAAAGTGCTAATTAACATATAGACCTTTTAATTATATTATTTATATTTCATTGCAAACTTAAGTTTTATAAATACATATGTTAATACATAGACTTCGGCTTTTATTTTAAAACTAATTTGATTGCACATATAACTAGATTAAGAAAATCCCTGTCTTGATTTTGCAGTACATATATACTTATAACAAGCTTTTTTAAGTTTATTTAATATTTATGTTTATTGAACGTTTGCTAATTAAATGTGTGCTTATTAATGCAATCAAATAGCTATTTAAACTATTTCGCTTAAGAATAATACGTTAGTTTATCTTGAGTTAGCGAATCAAAAGGATCAATTTAGTATAATTTTTAAATTTTTTTTAAATTTATATACCTATTATTATTCCCAAAAAAATGAATCGTTGGACAAATAAAGTAGCAGTTGTAACTGGTGCTAGTGCTGGAATTGGTGCTGCAATTGTTAAAGATTTAATAAAATATAATATTCAAGTAATTGGATTAGCAAGAAGATCAGAAAAAATTGATGAAATTCGATCTCAACTACCAGAATCACAACGTAATCTCCTACATTCAATGAAATGTGATATTTCAAAACAAGACGATGTTGAAAAATCATTTGCTGCAATTGAAAAACAATTTGGTGGTGTTGATATTTTAATAAATAATGCTGGGATTTTCAAGAACGGCAATTTAATTGAGATGGATACTAGTTTAATTAAAGATACTATTGATACAAATATAATGGGTGTAATTTATTGTACAAGAGAAGCATACAAAAGTATGACAAAACGTAATGTAGCTGGTCATGTTATCATTCTTAATAGTGTACTTGGTCATAAAATTAAAGATGCTCCAATATCTTATAATATTTATCCGCCAACTAAATTTGCTGTAACAGCAATAAGAGAAATTTTTGAAAATGAACTCAAAAATTTAAAAACTAAAATTAAAACAACTGTAAGTTATTTTTTGATAATTTTGATAATTTAAATAATTTTAATAATCTTAAATTTATTATTTTCAGAGTATTAGTCCTGGTTTAGTAGATACAGAAGTCGTTCCAGATGCTATTATGAAATTGCTTGAAAAACCAGTTCTTCGAGCAGAAGATGTTGCAAATGTAGTTGTATTTGCTTTAAGTACACCACCACATGTTCAAATAAGTGAATTGACTGTTGAACCTCTGTTTACTTTAAAATCTAATATTTAGTTTTTGTTATTAATTTAATATTTTATTAATAAATTTTTCAATAAGAAGCACTTAAATTTTAAATATTTTGCAGACAAATCCACTGACGAGCTTTATTAGACTAGCTTCTCCCTCACCCCCTCAATTGATAAGCCAAATGTTTATCACCAACACCAATGCCCCTTTTCAGATTTTATTTCCAGTTAAGTCTAAAATTTTAAAAATTAAGTAGAAAATTATTTCGAATGCTCTTTTTTAATTTTGTTTAAAATGTACATATAAAAAAATAAAAACTTTTTCAAATAAATTCTAAAATATTAATTAAACAGAATCTTCAATTTAGACCTTTAAACTGGTAGTGTATAATATATTATTATGTAGTTCGAAACCTGTTCAAATTCTTGAATTAAATTGTTAAGGATCGTCTGTTTTTTTATTTATTCACCTTATTTTATTATTTTGATAAGAACTTTCACTTGCGTTTTAACATTTTTCAAAATGCATCATAGATTTATATCATATCATATATATATATATTCATATATAAATTTATCATATATATTTATTCATATATGTAGTTATTACTATGTTTATAATATATACATATTTCTAAAAATTGTAGTAGAAGCAATAAACGACTTAAATTTCAACTGTTTTATTTTAAATTTTGACCGAAACTGAAATGATTTTAAGTATTGTTGTATCTAATTGTATCTTATAATATTTTGAAATGTCTGTATAGAAATTAAAAAAGACAAATAGTTGGACAAAGTTTTGATATTTAAGTGATTTAAATTTTAAATATAAAATTAATAATCATTTTGTTTATTTACAACTTTGTATCATCAGAAACTTGAACTTATCAGAATTATTTATGCGGATTCGGTTCCAAAAAAAATTAAAAGCTTTTTTTATTTTTTAAAGCATGCAGATCAAATTTGTTCATATTCTTATGTATATGGAAAAAGCTTTAGGTTACTCAATTTTTATCAAAATGTTCAATTTAAATTCTTCTTTTTAAACTACTACCTATATAAACTGTTTTTATTTGAAATAATCACTAGTTTATTCTGCGTTAGTGAATCAAAAAGATCTTTCTATAAATTTAGTGAACTTTTAACATTATTTAAATAAAAAAATAAATAAACTAAAACAAAATGAATCGTTGGACAAATAAAGTAGCAGTTGTAAGTGGAGCTAGTGCTGGAATTGGTGCTGCGATTGTAAAAGATTTAATTAAAAATAATATTCAAGTGATTGGATTAGCAAGGAGGTCAGAAAAAGTTGAAGAGATTCGAAATCAACTACCAGAATCACAACGTAATCTCCTACATCCAATGAAATGTGATATTTCAAAACAAGACGATGTTGAAAAATCATTTGCTGCAATTGAAAAACAATTTGGTGGTGTTGATATTTTAATAAATAATGCTGGTGTTTTAAAGACCGGCAACTTAGTTGATATGGAGACTAGTTTAATTAAAAATACTATTGATACAAATATAATGGGTGTAATTTATTGTACAAGAGAAGCATACAAAAGTATGAAAAAACGTAATGTAGCTGGTCATGTTGTAATTATTAATAGTACACTTGGCCATAAAATCGCAACAGCTCCAACATCTTTTAATATTTATGCCCCAACTAAATTTGCAATAACGGCAATAAGAGAAATTTATAAAAATGAATTCCAAAATTTAGGAACAAATATTAAAACAACTGTAAGTTATTTTTTAGATATTTTGTGAAATAATTTTTTTAATATCAATAATTGATTTTTTAGAGTATTAGTCCTGGATTAGTAGAAACTAATGCTGTTCCAGAAGCTATTCTTAATCTTAAAACACCAATTCTTCAACCAGAAGATATTGCAAATGCAGTTGTATTTGCTTTAAGTACACCACCACATGTTCAAATAAGTGAATTGACAGTTGAACCTCTTGGAGGATTTTAAATTAATTTATTTTTATGTGTGAAATTTAATTTTTGTTATTGATTTAATATTTTTTTAATAAATTTTTGGATAAGAAATTGAATTTTAAATTTTCTGACACACATCAACATGAAGACTCATATCCTTCATACATAAAGGTTGATTTTCGTAAAAGATTCACAATCATAAATGAATCAATGAATTGAAAGTGATTAGTTGCAAATACGTTATTTCATATTTTATTTCTATTGTAATTCTATAATTTTAAAAGTTAATTAGCAAATTTTTTAAAATGATCTTTTTAGGTAATTTTCAAAAGATTCTGTAAAAATGTGCCTATATAGTTTCACTCTGCCCATCCGTTCGTCTGTTTACACTAATTTTTACACCGTTGGAAATAGAGAAGAAATTTTAACTACGGGTAGGTATAGCAAAAAATATAATTTAATGGAAGAACTTTTTTCTGTAGCCCCACCCGTTATGGAGCTACAGCTCCTCAAAGTCGAAAAACTGATATTTAAATTTTTATAACAAGAGTTCTATTAGATGTATTTTCAATCTGAAAACGGTAAAAGGCAGCTGGTTTTATAAACCATTATGCAAAACTCAATTTTTGTAAAATTTTTCTAAGCGGTTCAAGCTTGAGATTTGAAATTTTGATTAATTGCGATTGGAAGAAGTTAGATCCTCAGAAAAAGAAATTTGATCCTCAGAAATTTACTTGAATATCTTTCCAAATTATTTTTTTTGGTAATATACAAAATTTAAATCGTCAAAATTATATTTCAACATATGTTAAAGGTTTTTCTTAAATTTAAAAGGGGTTCTTTAAATTGAAGAAAGTGTTACTTAGTTTTAAACATTTTTGCTTAGATAATAAAATTCTAAGTAAAATTCCAAATTTTTTGTGGAATTCACAATTTAATTCCTATAGAACCTAAAAAAATGGGAGGGAACAAGGTAGAGGTTGGCAGATACTAGAGAATTATTATAACTTTGCTTAGTAAAAATTTGGCAATTTACCCCATTGAAGGACTATTAGAATTTAAAAATTAAAACTTTTACTAAATTATAATATTGTCATTTATTTTTGTATATATATATTTTGTAGCCTTAGCTCAGTATGAAATACTATATAATTTTGAAAATGCGATTTTTTAAAAACCATTGTTTTTTTCATCAATTGTTTAATTTTATATTAAGTGTATATGTATAAATAAAAACTTTTCAAATAAATTGTAAAAGATTAATTAATTATATAGCCTCTAAATCTTTAGACTTTTAAACTATTTGTATATAAAATAGTATAGTTCAAATTTATATTAAATTTTTTAAAGAATGCCTGTTTTGTTAACTTTATCCTTGTTGTCCTTTTATTCATGCTTTTCAATCATTCTGCATTAGCCACTTAAAATAAGAAATGATTAGAAGAATTCAGTATTTATTGTATATATGTATAAGTTTAAATTTTTTAATATAACGTTATATTTTTGCTGTTATAATAATAGTTAGTCAAATAAGTACTATTTTCAATATTTCCTTTTATTAGTAGATTACATAGCACTTGGGTATTTATTTAAATAATAATAATAAAGCAATTAAATTTTAAATTGAATAGGTATATAAACTTAATAGATTTGTATATCTATCACCTGTAATGTTAATAAACTATTGCTTTGGTTTTATCTACGGGTTTCAGGGGTATAAAATTGTTTGTAAACATCAAATAGGACAAGTATAAGAAGATAGAAAACAAATAAAATATGTTGTATTAAATTTCCATATAAAACTTCTAAAAAAACATTTTTGACAGTTTATTCATTGTTGTTTCAGAATTGTTTCAACTTGTGAAAGATGTGAGGTGTGAATATTTTTAAAAGTAAAATATTTCCAATTAAAATTCAATTTTTTCAAATAAATTAGTAAATAAATAAACTAAATATATAATTATTTATATGAGAAATTAAGTAATAACAATGTAATTTATAAATTAAATTCGCTTTAAATTGTGAGTATAGAAAAAATTTAATCATAAAATATCCGTTATTCAAATGACATTTTATTATTTTAAGCCGATTTTTTATGTTTTTATTTTAATTTGTTTTTGTTTTTATTTGCATTTGTTGTTTTTGGTTAAAGAAAAATGGATAAAATATTATTTTTTTATTTAATGAGGTAAGTTAAAATATTTAAACTTAAGTATTTAATGCAATATAAGCAATAGTTAAGAAATTTATTGAACAAAAAGTTTTTTTTATATATTTGGGTATATAATAAATAAGTTTTCGCCCCTATCTAACATCTGTCGGATATTCGGAAATTCCGCCATATTGGGTACGAATTAAAGTTCTTTTTAATACTATGTTTGTTAAATGTTTTTGAAATTTATGCTATTGAGCTTGTCTCATTATTAATCTTAATCATTATATGAATAAAATGCTCTTAAGTATACATATAGTGAATTTAAAAATCTTGTGATCAATTTCATCAGATTAATTTCAATATATTTTTACCATCCCAATTCCTAACATATTTTTTTTATATCACTATTATTTTATAACCCTTTGCTTCTTATACCAATAGCAAGTAAAAATATTTTGGCATATTTTTCACAAATATTAATTACAAAATAATTATAGAAACATAAAAAAAAAAAATGTTTACATACATAATATTATTAAATAAATGAATAATACTAATTACAAATTAATTACAAATTAATTACTATGTAAACAATTATTACTTACAATTTATTAATGTTATATAAATAATTATAAAACGCATTTTAAAACTATTAGCTCCAATTAAACCATTAATTTACCTACCTATCATTTTTAGTAACAGCGTTTTCTTTGCATAGTAATATCAAGGGTTAAGATATCTATTTATTATTTTGACAAGAACCCAAATATACATATTAAGCTTTAAAATTTTTCAAAATATATGACATCATATTGAAAAAAAATTAAAATGTTTATTACAATTTCACGATGAGATTCAAGAACTTAAATTCATTCAATAGTTTTGCAAGTCACTATACAATTTAAGCAACAATGATAGAATTTTCATTACATGAAGAATTACCAGTTATGTTATTTTGTATTTTAGTATTGAATATTATATTTCGTATAGTTACGACATTCAACTGGTTTGAATGGAGTATTGTTGTATCTAATAATATTTTGAAATATCAATTTAGAAATTTATAATTGTAAATTGTATCAGACAAATGCTTAAATCAAGTGTCAGTAAATGTTGCTCACTTAGTGAACCATCACAATATACTGAAAAATCATAATTTGCCAAGGGTTAGTGTGTTAGTAAAATGATGCTATATACTCTTCTATTAAGAAATTAAAAAATAAAATAAATAATATTAGTAACCAAATGTATAACAAGTCCAAAAATTATATAAATTAGAAAAGAAAAAAAAAATAAAAAGAAAACAAACATTAAAGACCCACCCACACAACACCACTGAGCCTAGCATTGCAAGTTAAATTACAAATGCTATATTAGTTTTAATAAATTAATAAAGTGAAATAGATGGACAAAACTTTGATATTTAAGTTATCTAAATTTTAAAATAAAAAACTGATAATCATTTTGTTTATTTACAATTGTATCAACAAAAACGTAAACTTATCAGAGTTGTCTATGCGAATGAACTTGAAATAAAACCAATTCTTTAAACATAAAAATATTACATAATTCCAAAAAAATTAAGAGCTTTATTTTTTTTGTTTAACACGAGTATATCCAATTTTTATACCCTACACCTATAGAATAGGTAAAGGGGTATATTAACTTTGGTATGGTGTTTGTAACCACCTAAAGGAAGCGAGCTAGATATGGAAAAGTATATATATTTGTGATCAGCGTGACCGCCTTAGTCGATATAGCCATGTCCGTCCGTCCGTCCGTCCGTAGGCACGATAACTCAAAAAATAATGGAGCTATCTTGATGAAATTTTAACTGTAGGTTACTAGGACTGAAAGTACGGCGGGGATTGCATATGGGCGAAATCGGCCCATGGGTTCGGATTCTGGACCTTTTTATCGATCGAAGGGCTAACGAACATATATAAGAAATCACGATAACTCAACAACTAATGACGCTTTCTTCATCAAATTGGTGCTGTAGGTAACTAGTAATGAAACTACTTCGGGGATTCCGTAAGGTCGGGATTGGACCATGCGTTCGGAACCTAGAACTTTTTGATCGAATTTAGGCCAAACGAGCATAATTCCGAAACCAATGAAGATAGAACCTCCAAATTTGGTATCAGGGTGTCCCTTCCTATCTCCTAAGTGTCTTGAGAATTTGGGTCCCATTGGACTACTGGGTCGGGGACCAGCCACACATTTCCGAAGACCTTAAAACATATCTTTAAAATTAATAAAGATAACAACTTGAAAAAATGTAGAAGCTTCCAATTTGCCACAAGGGTGTTCTTTACTATCTCTTGCGTGTTCCCTTAATTTGGGATCAATTGGAGAGGTGGTTCAGTACCCCTCTCAGACCTCCCAAGTTTTAAAAGCTTATAATCGAAATTACTAAAAATAGTTACTTAAAATTAAGATAGATCGTTTAAATTGTGTACAAGGATTAACTAGTACTATAAGTAAAGCGCGGGCTGTATAAGGGCGAAATCAGCCCATGGGTTCGGATTCTGGACCTTTTAGTCGGTGTCAGGGATAACGAACATATATTAAAAATCACGATAACTCAACAACTAATGAGGCTATCTTCATGAAATTTGTGCTGTAGGTTATTGGTAATGAAACTACGGCGGTGATTACGTACGGTGAGGATTGGACAATGGGTTCGGAACTGAGAACTTTTTTATCGAATTTAGGCCAAACTAGCGTAATTCCGAAACCAATGAAGATATAACCTCCAAATTTGGTATCAGGGTCTCCCTTCCTATTGCATAAGTGTCTTTGAAATTTGGACCCCATTGGACTACTGGGTCGGGGACCAGGCACTCAGTTCCGAGGACCTTAAAGCATATTTTCGAAATTAATAAAAATAGTAACTTGAAACAAATGTAGAAGCTTCAAATTTGGCCCAGGGTGTTCTTTACTATTTCTTCCATGCCCCCCTAATTTGGGATCATTTGGAGTGGTGGCTTAGGACCTCTCTTAGACCCCCAAATGTGTAAAAGCTTATCATCGAAATTAATAAAACTAGTAACTTAAAATTAAGATAGAACGTTCCAATTGTATACAAGGGTTAACTAGTATTGAAAGTATGACGGGACTGCATATGGGCGAAATCGTACCATGGTTTGGGGTTCTGGAACCCTTGACAAGTTCAAGGACTAACAAACATATATCTTAAAACACCATAACTCAAAAAATAATGCCGGTATTTTGATGAAATTTAAACTCTAGGTTACTAGTAATGAAAGTACCATGGGAATTGGTTCTGGTTGAGTTTAATTTCAAAGCCAAAGAATATATTTCCTATGTCCTATGTGTCTCCGAAATCTAGACTTAATTGTAGTGGTTCAGCTATATTCAAAGGTACTTGCTGCATTTATGTAAAATTTATTTGAATATTTAAATGAATTATATGAAAAGGTCTAAATTTGTAATTGTATTTTAGAAATACATTTATTGCATATTTTGCGTTTGTAAGCTTTTCTATTAGGTATATAAACTAACCACTTAAAATAATTGCAATTTTTAAAAATTTGGATTATTAAATATATTATGCTTTGATTATCTTTTTATCACAAAATTTAATAATTAGAATTTTTTCATTTTGTAATTGAGTTGGAATAAATATATTTTCATTTATTTCAAGTTTGCTTGTTTTTGAATATTTTTAAATAGACAAATTAGTAAGAATTTGTAATATTTTTTAATAGATAATATAATTAGAAAATGTTTTTAGTATTATAAAGTTAATTTGGCTAGCTATGTCTTACGATCAAATTAATAACAGCTTTTATGGTGTTAAAATGACTTATGGATATGTCCTTAAATTTGAACCAAATAGGTGTAGGGTATTTCTAAGTCGGTTGCACCGACTGACTGTTTCTTTACTTGTTTTAAGTTCTTATGTTTCTGGAAAAAGCTTTACTTCTTTTATAAAAATTCTACTAATACAATTCTACTTCTTTTATAAAATAATTACTATATAAACTATTTTTATTTTAAAAGATCACTAGTTTACTCTTAGTTAGTGAATCATAACCATCTTTCTATAAATTTAGTGGACTTTTAATATTATTTAAATAATTCAAAAAAAATTTCAATAAAATGAATCGCTGGACAAATAAAGTAGCAGTTGTAAGTGGAGCTAGTTCTGGTATTGGAGCTGCAATTGTAAAAGATTTAATTAAAAATAACATTCAAGTTATTGGATTAGCAAGGAGGTCAGAAAAAGTTGAAGAAATTCGAAATCAACTACCAAAATCACAACGTAATCTCTTACATCCAATGAAATGTGATGTTTCAAAAGAAGGTGATGTTGAAAAATCATTTGCTACTATTGAGAAACAATTTGGTGGTGTTGATATTTTAATAAATAATGCTGGTATTTTAAAGAACGGCAACTTGGTTGATATGGAGACTAGTTTAATTAGAGAAACTATTGATACAAATATAATGGGTGTAATTTATTGTACAAGAGAAGCATACAAAAGTATGAAAAAACGTAATGTAGCTGGGCATGTTGTAATTATTAATAGTACAATTGGTCATAAAATCCCAAAGACTCCAACATCTTTTAATATTTTGGCACCAACTAAATTTGCAATAACGGCAATAAGAGAAATTTATAAAAATGAATTCCAAAACTTAGGAACAAATATTAAAACAACTGTAAGTTTTTTTTTTTTTGATATTTTGTGAAATAATTTTTTTAATATCAATAATTGGTTTTTTAGAGTATTAGTCCTGGATTAGTAGAAACTAATGCTGTTCCCGAAGTTATTCTTAATCTTAAAACACCAATTCTTCAACCAGAAGATATTGCAAATGCAGTTGTATTTGCTTTAAGTACACCACCACATGTTCAAATAAGTGAATTGACAGTTGAACCTCTTGGAGGTTTTTAAATTAATTTATTTTTTTATGTGTAATATTTAATTTTTGTTATTGATTTAATATTTTTTTAATAAATTTTTAAATAAAAAGAAATTGAATTTAAAATTTTGTGACACACATTAACATACCGATATGTAAGAATGTAAAAAAAGATGAAGATCCATATCATTCATACATATAGGTTGATTTTCGTAAAAGATTCACTATCATAAATGAATCAATGAACTGAAAGTGATTGGTTGTAAATACATTATTTCATATTTTATTTCCATTTTAATTCTATAATTTTAAAAGTTAATTAGCAAATTTTTTCAAATGATCTTTTTAGGTAATTTTTAAAAGATTCTGTAAAAATGTGCCTATATAGTTTCACTCTGTCCATCCGCTCGTCTGTTTAAACAAACTTTTACACCGTTGGAAATAAAGAGAAGAAATTTTAACTACGGTTAGAAATAGCAAAAAATATAATTTAGTCCTCAAAAGTCGGAAAAGCCCTATGTTTAAATTTTTATAACAAGAGTTCTGTTAGATGTATTTTCAATCTGAAAACGGTAAAAGGCAGCTCTTTATATAAACCATTATGCAAAACTCAATTTTTGCAAATTTTTGTGGGTCCCACATATATTTTAAACGGTTTAAGCTGGGGACTTGAAATTTGAGAAAGTTATATGCTCAGAAATTAGGGGGAGTCTATTAACAATTTTTTTTGTCACGCCCCCTATTTAGGAGCTGTAAGGGTTCTAAAAATGAAATATTCCCTTTTTAAGCACTTGTACACTTTAATTTCTGTTGTACTTTTTAATTTCCGCCTAAATTTTGAGTAATATACAAAATTTAAAGCTTCAACATTATATTTCAATATATGTTAAAGCTTTCTTTTAAATTTAAAAATGGTTCTTTAAATTGAAGAAAGAGTCACTTAGTTTTAAACATTTTTGCTTAGATAATAATATTCTAAGTAAAGTTGTTGTATTAAATTTCCATATAAAACTTCTTAAAAACATTTTTGACAGTTTATTCATTGTTGTTTCAGACTTGTTTCAACTTGTGAATGATGTGAGTTGTGAATATTTTTAAAAGTAAAATATTTCCAGTTAAATTACAATTTTTTCAAATTAATTAGTAAATAATAAGTTAAATATTGAAAATTAATATTATTTATATGAGAAATTAAATAATAACAATGTAATTTATAAATTAAATTCGCTTTAAATTGTGAGTATAGAAAAAATTTAATCATAAAATGTCCGTTATTCAAATGACATTTTATTATTTAAATTTTAAGCCGATTTTTTTTGGTTTTATTTGTTTTTGTTTTATTTGCATTTGTTGTTTTTGGTTAAAGAAAAATAAAAGAAAATTGGATAAAATATTATTTGTTTATTTAATAAAGTACATTGAAATATTTAAATATTTATATTGAAATATTTAAACTTAAATATTTAATGCAATATAAGCAATAATTAAAAAAATTATTGAACAAAAAGTTTTTTTTATATATTTGAGTATATCAAAATTGGTTTTTTATTATTTTTTTGGTTTTCAGGTATTCAATTATAAATTAATTATATATTTATACAAAACTAAGTTAAAATAAAAGTTTTCTATAAATATACAATTAATTTATAATTTTAGATTTAATTTCCAGCTGGATAAGGTAACATTTTTGGATGATTTTTCACGCCTTTCTAATATCAGTCGCATGTTCGAAAAATCCGGTTAAAATGTTGGTTACAAATTAAAGTTCTTTTTAATACTATGCTTGTAAAATTTTATTTATTTTGTAAAATAACATCTATTATATTACCTTTTTTGGAGTTTATGCTAAAAGTTTGTCTAATTATTAATCTTAGTCTTATACTAACAAAATGCTCTTAAGTATAGTGGATTTATTTCTATAATCTCAATTGCTAACAATTTTTTTTCATATCACTATTTTTATAACACTTTGCTTCTTATACCAATAGCAAGTAAAAATGTTTTGGCATTTTTTTCACAAAAATTAATTAAAAAATAATTATAGAAACATAAAAAAAAAGAATATTAACATAAATCAATTAAATAAATGAATAATTCTAATTACAAATTAATTACAAATTAATTACTATATAAACAATTATTACTTACAATTTATAAAAAAAAAAATTAATTTATACTATTTATTTTAAACAAACTTCACTAAACTTATAAAACGTATTTTAAAACCATTAGCTCCAATTAAACCATTCCTTTACCTACCTATCATTTTTAGTAACAGCGTTTTCCTTGCCTAGTAATATCAAGGGTTAAGGTATCTATTTATTATTATGACAAGAATCGAAATATGCATATTAACCTTTAAAACATTTCAACAAGTATGACTTCATATTGAAAAACAAATAAAGTGTAAATAAATAAACTTTCACGATGAGATTCAAGAACTTAAATTGATTCTATAAATAGTTTTGCAAGTCACTGTACAATTTGAGCAACAATGGTAGAATTTTTATCACCTGAAGAATTACCTGTTATGTTATTTTGTATATTAGTATTGAATATTATGTTTCGTATAGTTATTAAAGTTGTACCAGTCGTTATTATACATTTATACATTTAAACATTCAACTCCTTTATTTTAAATTCCGTCCGATATTGAACTGATTTCAATGTATTGTTGTTTCTAATTTTATCTAATCATATTTTGAAAATTCAAATGTAGAAGTTTTAAATTGTAAATTGTATCAGACAAATGAATCAAGCATCATTGTTGCTCGCTTAGTGAACCATCACAATAAACTGAAAAGTCATCATTTGCCAAGGATTAGTGTGTTAGCATAATTTTAGCTAAAAAACTAAAAAAAAAATTAATACTATATTAGTAACCAAATGTTTAATAAGTCCAAAAATTATATATGTTAGAAAAGAAAAAACAAACATTAAAGACCCATGCCAAGATCACTGAGCCAAGCATTGCAAACATACAAGTTAAATTACAAATGCTATATAAGTCTTAATAAATTAATAAAGTGAAATAGATGGACAAAATGTTGATATTTAAGTTATCTAAATTTTAAAATAAAAAATTAATAATCATTTTGTTTATTTACAATTGTATCATCAAAAACGTAAACTTATCAGAGTTGTCTATGCGAATGAACTTGAAATAAAACCAATTCTTTAAACATAAAAATATTACACAATTCCAAAAAAAATAAGAGCTTTTAACACGTGTAGATCAAATTTTTTTAAGTTCTTATGTTTATGGAAAAAGCTTTATTAATTTGTTATCAAATGTTCAATTCTACTTCTTTTATAAAAAAATTATTATATAAACTATTTTTATTTGAAATGATCACTAGTTTACTCTTAGTTAGTGAATGAAAACTATATTTCTATAAATTTAGTGAACTTTTAACATTATTTAAATAATTCATAAAAAATTTTAATAAAATGAATCGCTGGATAAACAAAATAGCAGTTGTAAGTGGAGCTAGTGCTGGTATTGGTGCTGCAATTGTAAAAGATTTAATTAAAAATAACATTCAAGTCATTGGATTAGCTAGGAGGTCAGAAAAAGTTGAAGAAATTCGAAATCAACTACCAGAATCACAACGTAATCTCCTACATCCAATGAAATGTGATATTTCAAAAGAAGGTGATGTTGAAAAATCATTTGCTGCTATTGAAAAACAATTTGGTGGTGTTGATATTTTAATAAATAATGCTGGTGTTTTAAAGAACGGCAACTTAGTTGATATGGAGACTAGTTTAATTAGAGATACTATTGATACAAATATAATGGGAGTAATTTATTGTACAAGAGAAGCATACAAAAGTATGAAAAAACGTAATGTAGCTGGTCATGTTGTAATTATTAATAGTACACTTGGTCATAAAATTGCCAACGTTCCGATTTCGTTTAATATTTATGCCCCAACTAAATTTGCTATAACAGCAATAAGAGAAATTTACAGAAATGAATTCCAAAATTTAGGAACAAATATTAAAACAACTGTAAGTTATTTATTGAAATTTTCTATGAAACAATTTTTCTAATTTTCAAATTACTATTTTCAGAGTATTAGTCCTGGATTAGTACAAACAGAAGTGGTCCCAGATGCAATTATTGATCTTAAAACACCAATTCTTCAACCAGAAGATATTGCAAATGCAGTTGTATTTGCTTTAAGTACACCACCACATGTTCAAATAAGTGAATTGACAGTTGAACCGCTTGGAGGTATTTAAAAACAAATGTTTTGTAAAAAAAATTGATTTATTTATTGTTGCTTTAATTGTTTATAAATAAAAATTTGAAAAAGTATTTAAAATGTTCTTTTTATTTAACAACATGTTGCAGAACATTTTCACAGTAACATGATGATAAAATAATTAAATGCTTTTACAGTTTTTTATTTTACATTATTAGAATACTTGCAATGTTTTAAAAGCACAGTTGAATTTTTATTTAATTTCGCATTAATTTACAAAAAAAAATGAATCGTTGGGTAAATAAAGTTGCAATTGTAACAGGTGCTAGTTCTGGTATTGGTGTTTCAGTTGTAAAAGATTTATTAAAACTAAATTTACAAGTTGTTGGATTAGCACGACGTCAAAATTTAATTGATGATATTCGTAATCAGTTAACAACAGATGAATCTAATCGATTGCATTCATTAAAATGTGATGTCAGCAAAGATTTAGAGGTACAAAAGTGTTTTGATTGGGTTGATAAAAATGTGAATGGTCCTGATATTTTAATAAATAATGCTGGTATATTAAGGCATGGAAATTTACTAAATATGAATTTTGATGATATTAAAGATACCCTTAATATTAATTTAATGGGAACAGTACATTGTACAAGATCTGCATTTAATATAATGAAAAAGAAAAATACGAATTGTCATATAATTTTAATGAATAGCATTGCTGGTCATCGTATTCCATATTTAGGTAAAACAATGCCTTCTGTTAATATGTATGGACCAGCTAAATATGCAGTACGAGCTTTAAATGAAATTTTTCGTCAAGAATTCAATAATTTAAATACAAAAATTAAGATAACCGTAAGTTTTTTTTTTGCTAAATTATTGCATATTTATAGGATATTTTTTTTGTTTAATTTTGTAATATAATTAATTAGAATATAAGTCCGGGATTAGTTGCAACTGCTTTAGTTCCAGATATTATTTTGAAAAATACTGAAATTCCAAAACTAAATCCAGAAGATGTTTCAAATGCTGTTTTATATGCGCTAAGTACACCACCACATGTTCAAATCAATGAAATTTGTTTGCAACCAGTCGGTGAAATATTTTAAAAAACTAATATTTTGTTTTATTTTTTTATTTAATTAACCAAAGGTTATTTAAGTGTAGAAATTTTGTAATAAGTGAAATAAATGGTTAAATAAGGTTTCTTTCAAATCGATTTTTTGTCCCCCTTTTTTTTAAATTTTTTTGACAGAGACAACTTTAATCTTCTAATTTTGTTTAAAGTGTAAAGGTATAAGAAGTGGAAAAATTGAAAATTTTGTAATACAACCCTTACCATAGTCATATTTATGATATGAGAATATAGTAAAAAACTCTTTGTCAGTTGCTTTTTTTATTCAATCATAAAGGATTTTAAAATGAATCGATGGTTAAATAAGATAGCTATTGTAACTGGCAGTGCATCTGGTATTGGCAGAGCAATTTCTAAAGAGTTGTTGGATTCAAAAATTACCGTGTTTGGTTTGGATAAAAATCAAGAAAATTTAAATAATTTCGAATTATCATTACCATCAGAATTAAAGAGTTCATTTACTGGTGTTAAATGTGATGTTACGAAAATTGAAGATGTTAAAAAAATATTTTTAGAAATTTCAAAAACTTATAAGGGCCCGGATATTCTTATTAATTCAGCTGGAGTTCTTAATCATGGTAATTTGGTGCAAATGAAGTTAAGTGAAATTCGTGAAACATTAGATGTACAGGTGGGGGGTGCTATAAATTGTACAAGAGAAGCATATCAAAATATGAAAAATAATGAATCTGATGGTCATATAATATTTATAAATAGTATAAATGGTCATAAAATTCCAGCATATTTGGGTAAAAGAATCCCAACAACAAATTTGTATACACCATCAAAATATGCAATAACAGCAATGGTAGAAGTTTTACGTTATGAATTACTTAATTTAGAAAGTAATATTAAAGTGACGGTAAGTGAAAGACAAAATAATAGAACATACTTTTGAAATTTAATTGTAATTTAAATTTTTTTTTAAAAGAGTATCAGTCCTGGATTAACTGAGACATCAATTGTTCCAGAATTTTTATTGAGTAATCCAAATATCAAAAAATTACAACCAAAAGATGTTGCTAATTGTGTAATGTTTGCTTTAAGTACTCCATCTCATGTTCAAGTGCATGAATTAACAGTTTTACCATTAGGTGGAATATTTTAATGTTTCTTTAAATTTGATGTGTAGTGAAAAAGTTAATTAAAATGTATTTTTTTATACATGTATGTATAAATTTATTTAATAAAATGATAATTAAAAGATTAATTAATTTGATTAAATAATTTTCAAGTTTAATATTAATGTTCGGGATAAAGTGAAATAATACTTTAATTATTAAGTTGTTAAGTTATTAATATTTTCAATAATTACTTAAGTTCTCTTAACCTTCTTCAGAACTAAATATTAAACTTTATTTCTAATATATTTTTAAGAGAGAAGCATTAAATGAGGCAAAATTTTACAGGCCAATATCTCTGCTACCAATTATGTCAAAACTTTATGAAAAATTGTTATTGAAAAGGCTGAAGCCAATTATAGAAAATAAAAATTTAATTCCAAACCATCAATTTGGATTTAGATTGCAAGCATGCAACAATTGACTAAGTTCATAGAATAACAAATATTATAAAAAAAGCGTCTGAAGAGAAACAGTTATGCTCTACAATATTTCTAGACGTAACACAAGCGGTTGACACAGTTTGGCATGAATAATTAATTAAGAAAGATTTAAATTAAGGAGATTGATACCTTCACAATATGTAGAGATACTCGAATCGTATTTATCTGATAGATTATTCAGAATTAAACAAGATGAAGAGTACTCTACATTAAGCAGGTGTGCCTCAAGGCAGTATTCTAGGTTCTATTTTGTACTTGTTTTATACAAGTGATCTAACAGAAGTAGAAAATGTAACTTTAGCAACATTTGCTAACGATACTGCTATATTGACAATAGGATCGAATATTGATGAAGCTACAGGAAAATTACAAAAAACCAAGAAAAAAAAAAAAAGTTTTTGGACTAACAAATGTTCGGGATGTTGCAAATGACAAATGTTAATAGAACTGTATTTATTGAAAATCAAAGACATTTTATACAAGTTATAAGGCGTAGTACTATCTCATGTTTAAATTGTATGTGGAATTCATTTGATCAGTTCTAATATATGAATATATCTCCCCTGTTCCGACATGCACATATATAGTCAGGCTGTTTAGCCTATCGGAGTGAACAGTTAGCACGCAGAGGTGCCAGCAAACAAAAAAAAAAAAAAAAATGGAAAATAAAATTAAAAGAAAGTAAATGGGTTCATGTTAATTTAAGTAATAGAAATATAAGAAACCCAACTAAAATAAATTTAAATGGTGTATTTGTATCAATCGAATATTCAGCAAAATACCTAGGAATGACACTGGGTGTCAAGCTAAGGTTGAATGAACATATAAAAAGGTAAGTCTAGGCCCTAAGGCGTAAGTCTAAATTAACACTATATATAATAAAGTGTTAATTTACAACCAAGTAATTAAACCTATATGGTTAAAAGCATTCAACTTTGGGGTTGTGTCAAGCAAACTCATATTAAAACGAGGAAGATTATAGTTGCCCTTGTCAACTTTAAAATACCCGTAATAAAAAAAAAAAAAAAATAATTTTAATTTATTATCCCATAATTTTTGTTGGTCCGAGTGATGTCCAACTTTGTCAAGTAACTAGCCCTATTACTTTAGCTGCCCAATTTTAATTTTAACCTCGTAGCTTCATTAGATTCATAGTTTTTGAATTGAAAACTTTGTATGCCAGCTGCTCGAAAATGAGGCCGAAACATTTTGAAACTTCATATAAGTGCTCGATTGATTATATAACTAACCGTGTGTAATTTTCTTCCTCGTAGTATAATTAGTTTTGAAGAAATTCATATTGATTCAAAGAAGTTGTATGGCAGCCCCCCGAAAATGAAGACATAACATTTTAGAACTTCATATAAGTGCCGGATTTGTTATAAAACTAACCGTGTGTAATTTTCATCCTCGTAGTATAATTAGTTTTGAAAAAATTCATATTGCTGACTTTATGTGAATTTCAAAACTCTAGCCTTTTTAGTTTTTGAGTTATCGTGCTGACAAACGGACGGACGAACAGACACACACAGCTAGATCGATTTACGTATATGACATCGGGTATATTAAAATTGCTCATCCGTTTGTAACGCATCGATCTAAACGAGCTAGATATAGTGCCAAGGGTACGTATCGGATCAGCATCGAAAAGTATGTCGATCTAGCTATGTGTGTCTGTCCGTCCGTGTGTCAACAATATAGTCAAAAACTAAAAGAACTAGAGTTTTGAAATTCACACAAAGTTATTTTTAGACAATTTCTAGGTTCCCTATTGTTTTTGGTTAAAATCGGGCCAAGGCTTCGGGGAGCTGCAATACAACTTCTTTGCACCAATATGAATTTCTTCTAAACTAATTATACTACGAGGATGAAAATTACACACGGTTAGTTATATAATGAATCGAGCACTTATATATAGTTTCTTAAATGTTAGGGCACCATTTTCAAGGGGCTGACATACAACTTCTTTGCATCAATATGTATTTCTTCAAAACTAAACAATTCTTAGATCTCATTTCTCAATTCGTATCGTATCTACCTCTATGATATGAATAGTTTTAATTTTTTTTTCTTTATTCATGTAGAGGGGAATTAAATTTTAAAATATAAGTATTGCATTATTATTTATTATGTGAAGAATATTTATAACAATTTTGATGTACAATATTTTTTTACATGTTGGCAATGTCTCACCAACACTTGTGTATTATATATATGATAGCTTAAGGGAAATAAATAACGGTTTATTTTATTGTACACATCAAAGTGGGTATGCATGGGTATCTAAAAGTTGACAAGGGCAACTATAATGTTCCTCGTTTTTATTATAGAACTATTTTTCAATATTACATTATGTATTAAATTAATTTTCAAAATATATTCATAAATATTTCTTTGTTAATACTTCTTTTCCTCTTTAATCATTTTCGTAAACTGTAGTCCGTCAAATTTACGCTCTTAAGCATTTTTATAAAATTCTTTTTCTAAAATAAGACTGCGTATTTTTATCAAAAATTAGCATGTATATTAAACATATTTTTTTTTTAGTACTTTATGTAACATTCATTAATTTATGTATATAAAGGTCTCATAATTTTTATCAACATTTAAAGTATATAACCACAAAACTTTTTAAAAGCTCTTGCAACTTAACGATGATGTAAAAACAGCAACCTAAAAATATGCAATTAAAAATATGTAATTAAATTTTTATGTGGTTTTTCAAATTATTAGCATTAAGTATTTGATACAATTTGTTTTTAATTAGGGTAGGTTAGTTAAGTTAGGTTAAGTTTTAATTAAAAAAATGAATAGTTATTGCTTTTTTATGTTCCTAGTTTTTCCAATATTTAAAAAAAAAAATAAAACAAAAAAAAAAAAAATACCGATTTGCATTAACATAAAAATTAAACTGATAATTTAAATGTTAACCATAAAATAAAAAAAAAAACCGTTTTTGTTAAATTTTTTCTACGTTAAGATATTTGTAAAATTTATAAAGAAATAAATAAAATTTTAAGTAAAAAAAAAAAAAGGTTAAAATTTTAATATATATAAAGTAAATATATATTTCATAATTTATTTTATATAAGATACAATTCAATGATCAAATATATTTGTTTTTTTAGAATTTTTCACCAACTGGTTGAATGGTTAGTTCACTGATTTGAACGTGTGATGGTGTTCCTAAAATATATAAAATTGCATTTGAAATATCTTCCGGTTGTAGAATTGGTGGTTTTAATTTTAAAATTTCTTCAGCAACAATTTCTGTTTGAACTAATCCTGGACTTAAGTTCTGTTATAAAAGATATCATTGAATTAATATTTTAAAAATAGAAAATATAGAAGTAATTTTTTTTTACTTACTGTCACTCTAATTTTATTTCCCATATTACATAAATCTTGTTTTAACATTTCTGCCATAGCTGTTACAGCAAATTTTGATGGTGGATACATATTAACTGATGTAGCTTTATCAAATGCAGCACTTGGTATTTTATGTCCCAAAATACTATTTATCATTATTATATGACCATCTACATTACGTTCTTGCATACTTTTGACTGCTTCTTGTGTACAATAAACAATTCCCATCACATTAGTATCCATAACATCTCTTAAATCTTGTGTACTTATTGTTGGTAGAGGACCATAACGTACAATTCCAGCATTATTAATCAATATATCAATTCCACCTAAATTTTTTTTTATCCAATTAAATACTTGATGAACTTCAGTCTCATTTTTTACATCACATTTTATTGGATGAAAAAATGATTGAAATTGTTTGGGAATTTCATTTTTAAGCACTTCAAGTTTTTCAAGACGTCTTGCAAAACCCACAACAATAACTTTTGATTTGATTAAATCTTTTGCAACTTTTGCTCCAATACCAGAACTTGATCCAGTAACAACAGCAATTTTATTTTCCCAACGTTCCATTATTTATTAATGCGTTAGATTGTTCTTAATGCTTTGAATTGAATTAAGTAACTAAATGCATTTCATCGGTTTTAATTAAAACTTTAAAAAATTTTATAGGAAAAAATTCAATTTCAGATATTTGAATCTTTTTTCATTGTATGTGTATAAGTGTATATAAAAGCATTATATAAGTGGTTTTAATTACAATGTATATTGATGCCAGATACAGATAATAATTGCGTTCTTATAATTTTTAAATTATAAATAAAGTAATAGGTGTAATTATAAATTACTTTTTTCTTTTATTATACGTTTTAAATATTTAATATTAATCAATTACTATATGTTTAGTTTAAATAAGTACTATAATAAAAAAAGTTTTTTTATTTCGTAAAAGAAATTATGCCATATAATCCCATATTTTACAAATAATTTACAGTTTTATGAATTTTTAAATACTTATTATATGTCTTGGGAGTTTATAAAAAATCATACCTAGAGGAAACATTTAAAATTGAATTGTTTTAAACTTTGGAGTATATGCCACAGACAGGTTATTATCGATTTTTTAATTATAGTTTTAAGAAATGTGATAGTTTTGCTTTATATAGTTATTTATATAGTTATAGTTTTTTTTTTAAAATTTTTTTTATTTGTAAATTGTATAAGAAAGCTTTTAGTTTATATGTAAGTAAAAAGATAGGAGGCATGTAAAATGAAGCGGTTTTAAGAGTACATAGTTTCAAAAGATTTTAAACAATTGTTTTTTAGTTACAAATTCAAATTTTTTTTGAAGAAAATTGTGAAAAATTTGGGGAACTGGAGGGATGGCCACATTCGAATCTCTGCAAAAGTAAAAAAAAAAAAAATAGATTTGTTCCAATTACCATTCGTCATTGGGTTAAAATTAATGTTTTACGAAATAAATAATATTTGTATATCATTAATAAAATGTACTTTAAAAAATGGTTCTTTTTGCTGTCTAATGACGTTTTCAATTTAAAAAAGAGAGTTTTAGAAAATTCGTGTATATAATTATTGTCATAACTGGTGAGGCTTTATAAAATGTCAAACACTCGACACCTTTTGCAAATAAACAAACTGACGGTCTGCAAAAAGCCGACCTAACTAGCAAATTTTTTTATTTTTTTTTATTTTTGTGCTATACATATAGATAAACAGGTAGTTCCAGTGATTAATTTCTCACTTCATTTCACTCAAAAAATTATTATTATTGTTTAAATAAAATTTATTTCTCAAACTAAAGCTTGGCAAAATGCGGTTTAAATGCAATTTTATTGTTTTGATAACTTAACAATCTATATAATTAGTGCCTTTAATTTGTTAGATCACAATCGTTTAATATTAACTTCATCTTTAAGGTACTGTTAATACTTATAGATAAATTTATTATTTTTACATAATAATTAAAATTTTGATATTTTAATTGTGATAAAGTATTTATTAGTTACATTACAAGTGATCCAAAAATTTTTAGGTAAAGATATCTTTTCATAATTAAATTTGAAAAAACAAACCCCTTACTTTAAAATCAGAGTTTTAAGGTTTTTTTTTTTTAAAGATATATAATTCATATTAAACCTGTGTTTTCAATAAAAAAAATGTCTGAAAGCAGTCAAATCAAGTATAAATTTAGATTCAGTTTTGTCAAATTTTTATATAAATAACGATAATAATAGTAACAAATCGATTTTCATCACAAATATTATCAATTAGGTACTCTAAAATTTTGTTTTCAAAATCCAATTGCAATAGGAACGACAACTCAATGATCTAAATAGACTTAAGTTTTCAATTTTTTAATAGGTTTTTAAATATACTGAGGATAGTGTGTAAATATTTGGCTTATTTTCTGAGGGATTGTAAGTTCGATTCCTGATTTCGATTCACAAAATCCCCATGGTGGCTAAAAATACATCCCTATTTCATCCCTAGGCGTAGCATACCATAAGTATCGCAAGAGTGATGATTGACTATTCTTGTAGAGTCAAAAATAAATTTGACGTGATGTCAATTGGCATAATCATCACATTTGGCTATTATTGAAGGCGTAGCATACGCAATGCGTGCAAAAATGCAAAAACTAGAAATTAATTCAAATGCAATAACATTTGTTTTGGTTAAAAGATTGGTATATTTTTAACATGCATGTGTGTACAAGTTTAAGTTAAAGTAAGCTTTCATATTTAAAAAAAAAATGAATTTCATAAATTTTAATTTCAGTTACTTGTAATGTAGGTTTAAATAATAAATATGTTCGTAAAACTTATTAATCTGAAAAATGAAAAGTACATCTTTTTACTTATAGGTGTAGGTAATTTAAAAGGATTTGAATTATTACTTATACTTATTACTTATACTATTACTTAAATTTTTTTTTAATATCCAGAAGAATCATACAAATAAAAAACAACTCATACATATTTATTTTTATAACTTTTGATAACAAAAACTCAAAAGTAAAAACAAAAAATTTGTAATGTCTACCAACTTTACAAAAATGACATCACCCCAAAAAAAAAAATGTTCCAGAATAGCCAAATGTGATAATTTTTTTTACAGAAGATGCGCTGAGAGAGATTCTGTGAAGTGATGATCCCACATAGCAGAATATGCTAACCTTCATGTAAAAGAACACCAATAAGTATAAAAATTTTCTTGGAAAATAATAATAAAAACAATAATTTATTTAAGTATTTATAACTTTTTTTTAATATTTTCAAATTATATTTATTTATGTCCTCTAATTAAATATAATACAATAACATTAGTTATTAAAAAGCATTTTCTATTACATTTAAACTAAATAAACATTTCTACACGTAACTACATTAAGGCATTTTTCGTATAAATATTATAATAATTCTAAAAGGTTGGTATTCTTTTTAACAATTTTTAAATTGTGTAAATTGATTACTTAGTTTAAAGTTTATGGACGGTCTATAGGTCAAAAATATTTTTAATTTTTCTTTATATAAACACTTTGGATATTACTAACCTACAATATAAATTTAAATCTATATTAATGTCTAATAACAAGGCTACATACATAAGTTCTGAATTTGTTTTGTTTTTATACTTTTATTAACAAATTTCTAGAAAATAGAAATTTTTTTTTTAAATTAAATAGAAAATTTAATATATTACAAAATTATTTTAAAAAAATACGTTTTCATAAGCTAAACTAAACTAAAAAACAAAAACTAGTAAGATAGTATAAATAATTGTTTAATATAAATATATCCAAAGAAAGAATTTCTAAAGAATTATAAAATGGAGTTGAACTTCTTCTTTCTTTTTTTTTTTTTTTTTTTGATTTTTAAATCACAGATGTTCTCTCATCATTATTTCGATTATTATCACTAAAATTGTCATCGTCATTCTGATAATTTAAAGCAATAGCACTGCTTTCACCTAAAGGAGCAGCATTTAAAACTAAATTTTCAACAGAACGTGATGATTTACAACGCAATGATGAAGAACGAAGTGCATGATCAACAACACGTGTTGCTAATGCTGATGCACTTCTTTCATGACGATTTGTACGTAATACTTGAGCAACATCTGATGCAGAAAATGGTATTAAATTATTTATTCGTGTTGCTGTAGATGTTGCAGAAGATGTTGTCTGTTCAGCTGAATTTGGTCTATTAAATATTGTATTGTTATTGTTTTGTGTTTGATTTCGATTAATTATTTCGATGTTGGTATCTGTGAAACGACGTCTTTGACGTTCAATTGAAGATACATTACGATTTGTATTGCTATTGTATAATACTCGAGGACCAATTTCAATATTTTCATTATCATTACTACTTAATCCTGATGGATCAGTCAATACTGTAGAATATTCTGGTGGTAAAATATTATCAATTGTCGGAGATGTATGAAGTATTGGACGTGTTCGACTTGATTCCCCGAGAATTCTAAAAAAATAAATTAGTTATTTTTAAAAATTTCTTAAGACTTGTATTTTAATTTTTAGTGAAAATTTACCTTCGTACACTTCTTCTAATACTTTGTCTAAATATTTTCGCTAACCGAGCTCCAGTCGCTGTTGTATATGATGGCGGTGGTGTATATTTTGGTGGAGCATCATCCTGGATTGTTTGGTTATCTAAGTTTATATTACCATTATTACCGGCACTGCTGATTGTTGTAGATTGACCCGACATTGGCCTATTAATTGTTGGTCGAGGTCTTCTGCTTGGTAATGGTGATTGCGATGGTCTGTATAAATTTTGAATTCTCTGCAAACATTTTTAAGAGTAAAATTTGTGATTAAAATTTCTACTGTGAAATTGTAAAAAAAAAAGGTAAACTTACATCTAAAATGTCTGGTGGACCTTTATTTAAATATCGATATATTTGTACAATTGCAGTTAATGGTACAATAAGTAAAAATCCAACTTGAATAAGTCCACCAACTTTTCGAGCCCAAAAATTAAAATATGATTTACCACGCCAATAATAGAATTGATTAGATCCTGATACTTTATATTGTATAACTGATAATGAAACTAAACCAATTGGAAGTAAAACATTCCATGATAAGGCTAAAAATGCTGACATTGAACCGGCCATTTTTAAATCATTCACCAGTAAATCGCCGTTATATGGGCGACCTCGTATTAAAAAAACTCCAAAAATCTGAGCAGTCCATAAAATTGGTAACCACCAAGCACCACCGATAATTAAATCTAAATAGTGTATTATTGAAAGGCCCATTTCAGTTGCAAATGGTATACCTAACAATAACCCTGTAACACAACTTAATAACACTGAACTTGATGAATTGCCAAGCGCACTTGAAATTGGTTTCCAAATAGCACAAAGCTGTGCTAAACCAAAAAATAGGAATGCTAAAAATCCTAAAACAGTAAATACAGATGATATTTGATCTGAAGCTACAGCAACCACTGCTGGGAATAATTCTGTGCACAAACGAAGTGGTTCATAACCGCTTTCACGAAACTGTGTAGCTGCAGACTGTCTACGATATGTTTCACCTAAAACAGAAGAATAGTGTGGAATCCATTTTATAGGAATTGATGAAAGTATTGGAGACACTTGATTCTTGTAATTAAATAAAAATAAATAGGAGTCCATATTTTCTACAATGAAAAAGAATTTAACATAAGTATTGATTAAAATATAATCAAAAAAGATGTTGGATTTGTAAATAACAACAAATAAAACTTACCATAGGAGCCTGGAATATAAAAGTAGCCATGATTTTGAAGAATATGTATGCAAGCATATCCAAAAACAGCAGCTAGACTTAAGCCGAATAAAGTTAACAGTACAACAACAATAGCATCACGTCTCAGAACTGTTTTACTAATATCTTTTTCATTAGATCTGCTTGTAATCGATATTACCGATGGGCTTAAAAGAACCCATGTCAAAAACGTTTCTTGTGCAGCTGCAATCCAAGTTTTTGAATTTACTAAGAAATCTTCAAAATCAGAAGCAGAAAATATGTTCTAAAATAAAAAAATAAAAAGGAGTTTTAACATTTTAAAAATAATTTAAAAAAAATATTTACCTGAACTGACGAAAAATCTATTATGTATAACAATTGACATGTTACTATAAAAAATAGGACTAGAGGAATTACAGTTAAACTTATAACTAATTTTCCAAATGATTTTAATCCTTTACAAAGTACGATAAAAACTAAAGTCCATATTATGGCCAAGTTAAATGCCAACTGCAAAAGAAAAATATTATGTCAGCAAATTGAAAAAAAACATATTAATATAATAAGAGCTAAAAAAAAATCACACCCAATTCACCTGAAATCTAACCCCTCCGGTTTCAATTCGTCTTCCTAAACCTAATTGCCATCTTTGTAACGCAACACCATTAAAATAATCAGCAATTGTTTCAGTTAAATTAGTTGTTGTAAAATTGATTGCTTGTCTTCTGTAAATATAAAAGGCTTCTTGCCATCTATATAATTCATCCCTCTTGACAAATGAATCACGAAAATATACTAAAATCCAAGCTAAACTAATTGTAGAATATAATGCTATAACAGATTGTGCTAGGCATAATGATATACCAATACCACGACATATTGGACTTATTTTCCACATTGATACAGGTCCACTACGAATTTTTGAACCAAGACACATTTGTAACCAAAACATTGGTATACCAAAAATGATTGAAAGTATAAGGAACTGTATTAGGAAATTGCCACCATAGTGAACAGTTTGAACTGAAAATCTGGAAATATTAAAGAGACCTAGTGTACAGCAAAGTAAAGCTAATATACGACTAAAACTATGAGGCCAAAATGAGTTAATTCCAGTTGTCGTTTGTACTTGAAATGCCAAATCAGGATCTAAAGGTGATGTACGTGTACCAGATGATATTGTAGCAGCTGTTGTTGATTGTTGGCGGTGATGTGATTCTGAATTTGTTTGATTTTCGGTATTAGTTGAATTTAAAGAACTAGATCCAGTACTAGATATTATTGAAACTGGACTATGATTTCTAGATGAACCAATTGAACTTGCTTCGGAACCAATAAATCTGGCTTGCTGTTGTTGTGAATTATCTTGGGCATTTCTATCTCTAGTTGTTGCATCGTTTGATGTTGCAGAACTTGGAAGAACACCAGATAATGGTGAAGTAATTGATTGACATTGTCTACGACCTGCTGTAATTGCAGCGGGTGCACTTACTGGTCTATCATGATTCACTATTATACGATGACCTGTATCTGTAGTTTCAGTTGTTATTGAAAGTATTCGTGGATGTGCTTCAGCACGTCTACCAACTTGTCTTGGTCTTTGCTGTTCAATCAAATTGGAATTCTCTGTATTTCCAGTTGCTCCTAAAATTTCATTTTCATTTATTTCACTCGAGAAATCTTGTAAAGTTGTATTATTTATTATATCATGAACTAGATCTAAACCATTTAAATCATCTAACTGCTGATGAGGTTGTTCCTGTAAACCATCATTTTCCGATAAACTTCTTCGTATATTTGAATTAATATGCACATCAACTGGTAATGAATTATGATTATTTTGATGGTTGGTTTCTGATTCTGTTGTTGTAATTATTTTCGATTTTTCATTGAAATTACTAAAAGGATCCATTAAGTGGTCAATTTGTTTTTGTTGATCACTTATTTCTAAATTAAAATTATTTTCTTTATTTCGATTACTGTTGCTGGTTACTATTGATGAGGTTGATTGTGATGGAGCAGGAAAAGGTGGAGGTGGTGGAAGAAATGGTAAAGGAAGTGAATTTTGTTGAAAATTATCTGGAAGATTAATTAAGGAGGTTTTACGCATTGAATTTCTACGCCATGCTTTTCTTGAAGTGTTTATTGGTGTGCCGGATTGAGAACCTAAAATTAAATATAAGAAAAAAACGAATTATATTTTGCTTTCAAAACAAATGTTATTAAATTATTAAAAATATAAATATTTTCAAAACCTGCATAATGTTACTATTGCACAACTATACCGTTAAACCACTAAGTTTAATATTACTATTTAAATAACATTCATTCCTAAAAATATATTAATATTTTGCACTAAAAGTGTTTTGCAATAAATTAAAAAAAAAAAAAAGAAAAAATAGTTTTTACCGCAAATAGTTGCTATAACAACACCCCCTCAAAATAGTTTTGGTCAAAATATTCTAGTCTTTTTTTTTTTTAGTCAACAACTTTGGTGTATATAAATATTACACTTTGACCACTCTTGTTTTGTTGATTAACGGTATATGAAATCGAATTAACTCAACATTTATATATGTGTTAACGTTTCATTGCCGCTGAAAATGTAATTATATAGAAGTTTGAAAGATGGGTGGTCGTTAAAAATGTATTGATTAATTTTGAGGTAAAGTTAATTTTTGCTTTTTCGTTTAAAATGTCATTACATATTATGATTTAAATTAAGTATTTTGTATTTGAAAATTGTTAAACAGTTGAATAGGACAGTAATTATTGGAAGTGGCACCAATTTGAGATTTTGGTTTATGTCTTAAATTTAATTTTTATTTGTTAAATATTAAATTCAACTAACATTCTAATACAGACAATTTTAGTTATTGCAATTGACCACTTCACTCAGGAAGAAATATTAAGCTGTCTTATTTTTGTGCATTTATTCGTCTCCAAATGAGTTAAGTAAAATTAAATAAAGGTTAAATCAAAAAGAGATCGTAAAATTTGACAAGGACATATGATTATAATATTCTATACTAAAACCATCAGATTTTTAAATGACTGAAAAAAATAATTAGATATATCTTATAGTTTTCCAGACGAATCAAACCTGAACGAAATGTTAAAATATTTATTCACAAAACTATTAAGAGAATGTAAAGAAGTTATTTATTTTTATTGATATTGTTGTGTTATTTTTATTACCTTGAACTTCGAAATTAAACTACTTCAAATTGACCAATTTAACTCCACAACAATGCAGATTATTAAATAATCATTAAAGAAGACTTTTTTTGAAAACATATATAAGAATTGTGTTTAAATTTATTACTAAAATTTAAAAAAACAATTTTTTGTATTTTTTGATAAATGAATATTTGAGCTTTAAAAAAAAATGTTAAAATTAAAAAAATAAACAAGTTGTTTATTAAAATTTTATAATAATGGCATCAAACTTTCGTTGGCAACTATAACATTAAAAAACTTTCGGCTATGCAAAGATTTTCAATATTCAAAATATCTGTCAAATGAAAGCAAAAAAGGGCTGTATTATTATAACCCACACTGAATGTAGTTATATACCCCTATAACTACATTCAGTGTGGGTTATAATAATACCTTTAACCTTTAATTAACTTTGATATTATGTTTGTAATCATCGATAGGGGGCAAGCTAGATATGGAAAAGTATGTATATTTTTGATCGGCGTCACCTTCTAAACATAATACCATAACCACTAATTACAGAACCTTTATATTTGGTACTAGTTTGCTTTTTCTTATTTCCGTTGTATCCCTGAATCCCATTTGTGATCAATTAAGGTGGTGGCTCAGATACCTCCCACACACTTCACATGATTTACAAGTATATCTTACATATTAATCAAGGTAGGAACTTCAAATTTGGTACAAGGTTGTTCCTTTATGTTTCCGTTGTATCCCTAAAATTTGTGATCAATTGGAGTGGTGGCTCAGATATCTTCCACACACCTTACATGATTTACAAGCATATCTTACATATTAATAAAGATAGAAATTTCAAAATGAGTACAAGAGTGTCTTCTTCTGTTTTCATTATGTCCCTTAAAATTGGGATAAATTTGAGTGGTTCTTCGAGTACCTACAGACACCTTCTATGATTTAAATCATATTTTCGAATTTATCTTTAGAAACCTGAAATTTAATACAAGGAAGGTAGTTCCGTCTTGTTTTAATTATACTGCCGGCATATTAAATTAAATTGAAGTGGTGGTATAAAAATAAAATATACGCTGTTTTTTAAGAATGTGTATGTTTTTTTTTTTCAAATTGGAGGGAAATGTTAAGAATTAAATAAATTGTGCAAAATGGTACAAAATGGTGCAAGTCCGCAATGGCCTCCGCGCGGCCGTTTTATGGAAAAAAATTAATGCATAGCTGTTGTTAATATTCGAATTTTATAGTCGGTTACAAAATCACAGGATTATACGCTTTTTCCAGAATGTGTATTTAAAAGAAATATTCAATGGGACTTTTGTCTCCATGGGACTTCTGATTCATTGTAATAAGTCAAGTGAGATGCAATGGGACTTCAGACCATGGGACATTTAACATATCACCTGTATCAACTATAAGTAATTTGAAATTTTATTTTGCAAAAATAAAAATGCCATTAGGTAGTACTTTATGTATGTAATATGTATGTAATACAAATGACACATAACTTAAACATTTACAAGTAAAGTTAGAACTTACTTAAATCTTACTTTTAAATAAAACAACAAACTAATTTGAAATTGAAATGCAATTATTATTAGATTTCGTAGAAGAAGGTAAAAAAAATGTTATTTTCTTATTTTTTTTTTTTTTTCGAAATTAACAGACTATAAAAGAATTTTTATTTATTATTCTTTTTCTTCCATTTAATTTCAATTTTCTATACCGGAAAAACATACTTTTTTTTTTTTGGAATTTTAATTTTTCTTTAGGGTTTGTTTTTTAAACTAATAAGAAACACATACTAATTTATAATCAACAAAACTAGGTTAATAATACATTAATATTTTAAACAATGAATGAAATTGAGCTGGTGAGAAATTATCTTCAACATTGGCTGTTGTTTATTGTCATTTTCTTATTAGTTTTTATGAATGAAAATTTTGTACTAAAAAAAATGAGTCAAACCATATTTAAATATCATTAAAATTATACATTTTATAAATCTTATTAAAAAATCATTGTCGCACGAAACAATCATATTACACGGATTTTTTTTACCTATATTATATTTTAGTCTCTTTGTTTATTTTGCTTTGTGTTCAAACACATAATATATTGATAACACATTTTTGTATATCTATATATATAAAAGCGAAAGTTTGTTTATTTGTTTGTTTGTTTGTTTCTTTGTATGTAACGAGTTGGCTCCTAAACTGCCCAGCCGATTTTCATGAAAATTTGTATATAGAGGTTTTTGGGTACGGAAAGAAATCGTGGCCCAAAAATTTTGCTCTGACGGACCGCCAAGTTGGGGCTGTGGTGCAAGTATTTAAACTTCTTTGTTCTAAAATGAAAACGGTTTGACCGATTGACTTCAAATTTTGTATACGTCATGCTCTTTGAGAATTGAGTTGACATTATTAACAGTTTTGGAATTTGTTAACCCATGTCGGGCCGACGGGTGGTCAAAAAAAATTTTGGGTCCAAATTTTGTCCGATTTTATGAAATTCTGTTTTAACTAAAAAGAAAGCCCCAAAAAAAATTTTGTTGAGTTCCATTAACCCATTGCGGCCCAACAGCTTTTTATAGGTTTTTTCAATACTTTACTCTAAATTAGAAACGATTTGACCGATTTTTTTATGTGTGAAGCAACTTGAAAATCGAGTTGAGTCTGTTAATAGTCGGTCCTACGTTTGGTCAAAAAAATTTTTTTGGAAGTAAATTACGTCAAATTTTGGAAAGTAGTTTGTACTGCTTTGAATTACAGAAAGTTTCAAAAATTACTAGAATAATCCTAGAAAATCGTTTTAAAAGATTGCTTTCATACATTTTAAAATTTACATGTGATAACCGTGTGTAATTTTTGTGTTAACTTTTTGCAGTAACATCAACTTCAATTAAACCTCCATTGAGAGGCGCAGCAACGCGCACCGGGTATTAGCTAGTATATATATATAGTAAAGAAGAAAATATATATAGTAAATATAGCATAGAAAATATGTTAAACAAATTAGATTTTAAGTTAAAATGGATATTTAATTATATTATGGAATTTAAAATATGTTTTCACCTTTTTAAATATTTTTTAATTAAATAATTTTTAAATAAAATATTTCTTCTTTATTAGTCCAGAAATAAATTACATTTTAAAGACATATTTTTAAAATACACATACTTAGACACATATTACGTAGGATTTATTAACCAAGCATATAATAAATTAAATATGTATATTCGTATCGTATATTAGTAAATACTCTATCGTATTTGGAGTTGACCGATGACCATATAGTATGTATTTAATTAATTTATTAGTCTTAGAAGCTAACATCGTGTTTTTAAAACTAGATTTTAATGGGCTAAAAATTATTATTAACTAATTATTTTGGTATCTAATTAGAATTATTGTAATGAATACAGGATGTAAGGAACTTCCGGATAACGGTCCCTCTCTTAATTACATTTACTTTAAATTTCAGTGAAAAATGAAGCAGATTACCAATATCTAATTCTGAATTTTTAAATTTTTTCCAATGGATTTATTTTACAAAGTTTAACTAATAAATGTTTAATATTTATCTTATTATTTTGCCATCCTTGCAAATTGTAATAATTGAAAACTAAAAATGAATTTGTGGGGAATTGTGCTATTTTAAAATAATCCCAGAAATTAAGATCTGGATCACGGGAGCGTTCCATAATTTCGGTTTACTAAATCTTTTTTTTTAAATCACGTTTTTAGAAAATTTTAGATTTTGAAAATCTTGCTTTTTATTGAAAAATCTCGCTTTTTATGAAAATTTCTTTTTTAATTGAAAAATCTGATTTTTAAGGATTTTTGGTTTGGATATAAAAGCAGAATTATCAGCTTTTTCCAGAATATAAAAAAAGGGATTTTCTAAAAACAAAATTTTCGAAAACGAGATTTTCTAAAAACGTGATTTTCTAAACGAGATTTTGTGAAAATGAGATTTACTAAACCGAGATTTAAGACCCAACCCCTGGATTACAGATCAAAAGATAAAATCAAAAATATCTTTAAAAGATAATTTTTTAGATCAAACGATGTATTTTTTGATCTTTATTTTTGATATTTTGATTTCTAGATCTTAAAAAAAAGTGTAATATATATATTAATCTTAATAAATATATAATATAGTAGATCTTGTTTAAAGATTTTGATCCAATCTTTTGTTCTTCAGATAAACGATCAAGTTCAATCTGATCTGATCTTTTAGGATCTAGATCAATCCTATATTAAAGAATAACAATTAGAAATTGTAATTTACAATAATTCGTATCATACTTTTGGTTGATGTCAATTATTATTAAACATTAATTAAATAGTTTAGTTTTGCTAATAAAAAGGGGTTTGATTATTAATAGAGTTTTTCGGTTAATTGCATTAAATATTCATTAATGAATGTTGACACAATTATTCGGGGAGTATTATTCTGAAATATTTAAGTAAATTTGAGATTTGACATGATTGAATGATTGATAACTGAAGCTTGTGAAGTGACATTTATGAATTATATGACTGATGAATTCTTAAAAAATAGTTAAGAAATTTATTTTCAATGTGCAATAGTGTATTGGAATAGTATAATAGTGCAATAGTATTTGGATACAGAGCTTATGTTGATTTTCAAAACAGCAATTTCAAGTATTTTAGTTTTTAATTAGATTTTTTGTATTTAAGATATTAGTATAATTCAATATTCAATAGCTTGTAGGAGTCGACGTAGAAGGATATAGGTATTATAAAAATTGATTGTATAAGTAGTTGGATTCAAAATAAGGATTGTTGCTTTTTCCAAAATATTTATATCCAAATTGACATTCACAGTTGTTTGAAAACTACATTTTGGCAGTTAATATTTTGAAAATCGATATAAATTCCCGACCCTGAGGTATTCCAACTCCTACTCTTAAAAATGTATTTTCAAAACTTTCAATCGACAAAGTCCAAAAATTTTTAATAAAAGTTTAAATATCAAATAATGGTATTATTTAAATAAAGAAATGCCCCCAAACTTTTGTTAATTTTCCTATTGATTATTCATTAAATTTAATACATGGTTGCGATTTAACTTTATTTTATTTAAAAGCGTCTATCTTTTAACAATATTGAAGTTTTCTTGTGGTTTCCTAAAACCAGATTTTGCAATATACATAATAAATTGTAATGTATTTCCAAACCCTAAACAGTTAACTGTATTTTCAGAATCCTTTACATTATATACAAAAATAAACGTTAAATTTATTTAACTTTATAGTTAAATTTCTCTTGCTAATTTACTCTATACATTAGCACTTTTATAGCAAAATTTGGTTAAAATTCAATATTTTTAAATAAAATTATTACTTTCGGGATATTAAACTTTGTTTATTTTCTAAACAAATTAGGTTAGCGATAAATCTTTCAATGTTAATATCGTATTGCTAATTGTAATTGTATATATATATACAAAAATCACAGTGTTATTAATTATAATTAGTAAACCATACTAAGAATAATTATTTTTTTAAACAATTACGTACAACTCTTTTTTAAAATTACTTGAAATTGTTTTGTTTTATTTTTGTACCCGTATGACTATAGTTCAAAGGGTATAATAAATTTGCCATTAAGTTTGTGACGCAGAGAAGGAGGGGGTTAGGGGAGGTCCGTTCGTCCATTCGCACGATAACTCAAAAAATTAAGGAGCTAAAGTTTTGAAATTTTCACATATTCGTTTTTATGCAATAGCCGTCATCGCTATAAATCCAGTCATTTTGGTCCACGGGTTCGAGTACCTGCCATACAACATCTTTTTTTATATGAGCATTACTCTACACCTTTTGAAGCTGGGTTTCTAAAATTTTGCCATAAATAGTTTAGTGTTATGGCTAAAGTTTTTACAAAATTTCGTTGGACTACTGCAGTGGATTCGAGTAGTTGCCATACAACTTCATATTTTACATGAGTATTACGTTATACATAATAAAGCTGAATGTTTGAAAATTTGCCAAAAGTATTAAACCGGATGATATAATGTTTATATTACAGTCATACGGGTATCCTAGAGTTGACACAGTTTACTCTACTACACTCTTCTCGTTTTTTTAAATATAAAACGAATACTTTTCAAAATACAAGAAGTACTTAATAATCAGTAATCACAAATTTAATTTTATGATCTAAAACAAATTATCATAAGTCACCTTTATTTTTTTTTTAAATCAGTTACCCAGTTACCTCTTAAAAAATTTAAAACAATGAAATGTATTTAGTTTGTATACTTATATACTTATATATTTAGTTACTTCTGAAAAATGTTATTTACAATTATTTTTTTAATTTTACAATACACAACATAATTGCAAGGTAAATCACGAAGTTATTAGAGATAAAAGAAGGAAAATTGTTATAATTATAATGTGATGACAGTAGCAATTATTATTTTTTTGATGTTTCATGTATACAATTTAAAAATAGAAAAACTTTTAGCATAGTGCAGATCAGTTCGTGCTAATGGAGTTATTTTTTAACAAAAATCAGATCATTTTGATTAAGTTAAATAAGATGAAGCGCGCGCATGCATGTTTAGAATGCCATTTCGTTTTTTTTTTTGAGTTTTCTTGGTGAAAATTACCATAAATTTCCGTAACTTTCTTTTCTCTATTTTAAATACAAAAATTTTATTTGAAAAATTTTGTTTTTATTAATGAAATTTAATTAAATAGTTTTCTTTTAATATAATCATAAAAAAATTGCATGCGCATGCACATTCTAAAACAAAAAATTTATTCGAATTTTTTTATTATATCCGGGTTAATAAAAAACTAAAACTATTTTAAAAATAATTAATATGGGAAATTCGAAACATATCCGATTGTTATATATTCTAATTAAATAAAATAATATTAAGATTAAAATTTTATTTATTAGACTGAGAATGACGTTTAATATCTTATGAGTTATAACTTAATTAGTGTATATACTAATAAAAGAATGTCAGTTGAGGAGGAATTTTTTTTTTGGAATATGTTAAGTTGACTCCATTAAGGTGTAATGTATAAAAAATAAAATCTGAAATGGTAATTTTTTTTAAAAGGGTAATCCAGTTTTAAAAATCGAAGCCCTAAATGTATGATTTTGTTGCTTATCCTATATTTTTTTTTTTAAATGATGGTTTAACTCTTAAAATAATTTAATTGAATAATATAACTCACAGTTATAGAATATCATAAAACTCAAATACAATATTATTACAATATAAACAAAAATGAATTGTATCTATTGAAAATTTAAGACGTTTCTACATGTTATAAGGCCTAGAACAACCTCATGGTTAAATTGTATGTGAAATTCATAAAGGTCAATACTAATAACACTAATTTAGTGTGAAACCTCTGAAACCAACACGTATTTATGGGGTAGGCATAAAACATATTTTGATGCATCAAAAACTGTTTAGAATAATGATTATTTAATTTTTTGATGTCGTTGTAGGGCCTAGTTTTTTTTATTTTGTTTTTGAGTGTTAGGACTGGGGATTGAAAGTATTTATGGTGGGAAATTGATTTCCTTTGTGTTTTCAAAACTATTACATAACAAAATTTTCCGAATTTCAAGTTTGTGAATGCATTATTTTGATCTAACTTAATTTCAAATTAAAGGGAGGCAGGAGATTTACAAGATTTTTTTAAATTTGACGATTTTTAAAGTAAATCTTGTTCAGAAAATTTGTTGTAAAATCCTTTAGGAACGTGGACACAGATTCTATATGAGAAAATTGTTAGATTAAGAAAGCTGAATAGAAACCCCTGCTGTCAGAGCAAAAATATGAATTAAAAGTTGACTATTAAACTTCTTTAATTTTATTAAGGATAAAAATATGATATCATGTTTTAAGTTAGTAAAAGATTAGGATTTGGTTCCAAACAAAACCCAATGATAAACTCAAATTTTATATTCAACAAAAACAATAAAAAAAACAGCAAAAATAATCAAAAGACATGATAATATATCTAGAAAATTTATCTTTTAAATAATTTAAACACTAAGAAAGCGTGAAATCGTTTGCAAGCTATTTTTTTTGTTTTAATTTTTTAAATCACTCTCTAAAACAATGTTTTTATTAGTTTTTGTTTTTGTTTTAATTTTTTTTTTTTTTTATTACCTACAAAGTTTATTTCTATATATAGTTTTTGAAATAGTTAAGAAATATTTAGAAGAAAAACAATAAAAACGAGGAAGAGTGTAGTAGAGTAGACTGTGTCAACTCTGAGATATCCGTATGACCGTAATATAAACATTATATCTATAGATTTGGCAAAATTTTAAATATACAACTTATTAGGTTTTCAGTTATGAAACAAAAGAAAATATAAGTTGAAAGGCAGTTCTTTGAAACTCTTCCACTACACCGACTATATTTTATTCAGACGTTGGCCATTAAAGTTAACTACTCTTGACAAAATTTGAAAAATCCAGCTTTATTATGTATAGAGTAATGCTCATGTGAAATATGAAGCTGTATGGCAGCTATTCTAACCCACTGCAGTAGACCAACTAAATTTTGCAGAAACTTTGGCCATAAAATCTTACTATTTTTAACAAAATTTCAGACACCCAGTTTTATTAAGTGTAGAGTAATGCTTATATAAAAGAAGGAGTTGTATGGCAGCTATTCGAACCCACTGTAGTAGACCAATTAAATTTTGCAGAAACTTTGGCCATAAAACTAAAATATTTTTGGCAAAATTTCAGACACCCAGACAGGGCCGGCCATATGGGGGGTGCAGCGGTTGCAAAGCACCTGGGCCCCACTTTTACAGGGGGCCACCAATATGAGAAAAAAAAATTATATAAATTATATTTTACATAAAAAAAAAATTATTAAAATTTTTTTTATTTTTTTTTTAAATATTATATTTTTTTTTATTTTTTTTTAATTAGTAAGAAATAACGTATTAAAAAATCATAAGATATTTTTATTGTACGCATTTCATTCGTTATTTACGTCATTTTATTTAAGTTTGTGCAATATTTCAAATATGCTTGCTTATAGGGTTCTGTCTTATAACGTTTTCAGTGTCACTGTCAGTTTGCGGCTGACATTGCAATCAGATGTTTTTTATATTATTATAAATTTGTAAACAAAAATTTTGTTTGGTTGAAATGGAAATACGTTCGAAATAATAGAAAAATAAGTGTAAAAGTAAGAAGATTTTATTAATCTTATGTGTTATAAAGATTTTAGTTTCATTGTATATATGTATTGCAAATAACCCAACATATATAATGAAATTCTGAATATGTAATTTATTTAGTTTCAGTACCCAAAATGTCATCAAAACCAAGAAAATATCTTTCTGGGTCACAGAAAAGAAAATTGTGTCTAGAAAAACAGAAAAAGGAGAAAAAATTAAAAAATACACAACCAGAATTGCTTCCATGGCTAAAAAACAAAAATAATGCAACAAGTTCTGGAATTCTAGACAATGTAGAACAACATCAACATGAAGTAACTATTCAAGTTGACAATTCCGATGACGAAATTGTGGAACAAAATATTGAATTTCCAGAAGAAATAAATGTGCATACTGATGAAACGATAACTCATAGCAACAAAAGTGATACAAATACAGAAAATATAAGTGATCCCGGGTTGTGGCCATGTACGATAAATTCTACATTTAGGTTATTAATTGTTAAAACTGGTCCTAAGCGAAAATTTCAAAGCAATTTCCCTAAAAATGATGAAGGTAGATCCTTCTCTATATCATATTATAATAAAAATATGCAAAATGGTGAAAAACTGCATCGCAGTTGGTTAGTTTATTCAAATGCAAAGGATTCAGTGTATTGTTTTTGTTGTGTATTATTTTCAAAAAATAGAAACCAATGTACACGATTTATAAATGGCTATAATAACTGGAGAAAATTGACGCTAATAATTAAAAGCCATGAGCTTTCCGATTTTCACATTAAATCTTTTATTTCTTGGCAAGAATTGCTAAAACGACTTCATTTAAATTCCACCATTGACAGCGTAATTCAAATTAATATAAATAATGAAACAGAACGTCTCAGATTAATATTTCGAAGAATTGTAGATGTAATTTTATTTTTATCCGAGAATAATCTTGCACTAAGAGGGACTCATGAAAAAATAGGAGTACTAAATAATGGAAATTTTTTAAGTCTAATCGAACTTTTAGGTAAATATGACCCTGTGTTAATAGATTATATAAATAGAATTAAAAATACGAAGAAAAGAATTGTTCATCATTTGGGACATAGATCTCAGGAAGAATTTATTGTCGCTTTAGGAAATGAAGTGCTTAATAAAATTATTGTAGACATAAAATCTTCCACATATGTATTATAGCATCCAAATGGACTGTACACCTGATATTTCCCACAAGGAACAGACATCAATAATAATTAGATATGTAAATTTTAAAGACCAGAAACTTGTGATTAAAGAATCATTTGTAGGATTTATTGAAGTATCCGATACAACTGGTGAAGGTTTAGCAAATACACTTGTACAAAAATTAACTGATTTTAATCTAGATATTATGAATTGCAACGGCCAAGCTTATGACAATGGCAGAAATATGAAGGGTAAATATAAAGGTGTACAGTCCCGAATAATTAATTTAAATCATCATGCACTTTATGTGCCTTGTTTATCACATTCCTTTAATTTATTAATTCGTGATGCTGCTTCCAGCAGTATATACTGTAAAAATTTTTTTGGTATACTACAACGTTTATACTGTCTATTTTCTGCATCTACGAAAAGGTGGGAAATAATGAAAAAATATTTAAATATTACCTTTAAACCATTGTGTTATACTCGTTGGGAAGCTAAAGTACATTCAGTGAGAGCTGTATACGAACAATTTGAACAAACTTGTAATGCTCTTGAAGAACTTATTATAACTAGTAATGATAACGCAGCAGTATCTGAAGCTCAAAGTTTATTACATTTAGTACAAACAATGCCATTTATATTAAGTTTAGCAGTATGGTTTACTGTATTGTCTAAAATTAATAATATTAACAAATTATTGCAAACAAAAACTATTATACTTGATTCAGCTTACAATCTAATAAATACGATTAAAAATGAAATATTAAATCTAAGATCACAATTTGATATTTTCTTGATTAAGGCGAAGTCAATAGCACTAAGCATGAATATTTCTCAAAGTTTCCCTGAGAAACGAGCTCGAAAAAAGAAGAGATTATTTTCTGAATTGGCAGAAGATGAAACACCAACCAATCCGGTCGAAGAATTTCGATGCAATTTTTTAAATATTGTAATCGATACAGTTATAGTGAAAATCGAAGAAAGATTCAAAAACATACCCAAAATAATTTCCATATTTAAACTAATAACAGATATAAAAAAATTAGAAAACGATGAATTAATCCAACAGTCACAAGATTTCATAAAATTTTATAATAAAGATGTTGACGAATGTTTAATTGAAGAAATTTTATCGTTAAAAGGATTAATTTTGAACGAAATTGATGTTAAGAATGCAGAGGATATATTTCACTTTATTTTAAATAACAACTATAATGAAATTTTTCCTAATATTATAACTGTATTAAAATTATTATTTACGCTTCCAGTTACTGTTGCAAGTGCAGAACGTTCATTCAGTAAATTAAAACTGATTAAAAATTACCTCCGATCAAGTATATCTACGAATCGATTAAATTCACTTGCAATATTGAGCATTGAAAAAGAAATGGTCAAAGAATGTGATTTTTCAAGTATAATTAATGATATGGCCATTAAAAAATCACATATTACAAGTTAAGTTTAGTAAATGTTAATTATTTTTTATTAATTGTTTATGTTTTATTATGTTTTATGTACTTTTTTCATATTTTTTTGTTTTTGTATTGTTTTGTATTATTTTATTAATGAAAAAAATACTGATGAATTGTTTAGTTTCGAATAAAGAAATAAGTACAAAAATTAAGTGTTTTTTTTAAAAAGAACGTTTACGTTGGTATTACTATTTTTTTTATGTTGAGGGCCCCAAAAAAATATATGCACTCGGGCCCATTCATGGAGAAGGCCGGCCCTGCACCCAGACATACATAGCTAAATCGATTTACTTTTCGATTCTGATCCGATCCATGCCTTTGAGTCTATTTCTAACCCTCCTCCTTCTCTACGTCATAAACGTAACTGTAAATTTAGTATACCCTTTTGACTTACCCGTATACCCGTATAAATAAAAAGGTTTAAAAAAAAAATTTTTCCTTCACTTAAAGTACATAAAAATTAAAATTTCAAATTAATTACAGATATTAGACAGTCCGCCGTGACTTTATTTCACTTTCAAAACTTCATTAAAAAAAAACATCAAAAGTAATATAAGTAAACTAGCTAATACCCGGTGCGCGTTGCTGCGCCTCTCAATGGAGGTTTAATTGAATTTGATGTTACTGCAAAAAGTTAACACAAAACTTCACACGGTTTACACATGTAAATTTTAAAATGTGTGAAAGCAATCTTTTTAAAACGATTTTTCTAGGATTATTCTAGTAATTTTTGAAACTCTCTGTAATTCAAAGCAGTACGAACTACTTTCCAAATTTTGACGTAATTGACTTCCAAAAAATTTTTTTGAAAAATCGCAAGACCGACTGTTAACAGATTCATTTTCAAGTTGCTTCACACATATAAAATTTGAGTCAAATCCGGTAACATTAAGCCGGTCAAATCGTTTCTACTTTAGAGTTAAGTAACGCAAAAATCTATTAAAAGCCACTGTGCCCCACTGGGTTAACGGAACTACACTTTCTCTTTGGGCAAAGCAGTATTGCGCAAAATTGGACGTAATTTGCTTCCAAATCACTCAACAAAATTTTTTTGGGGCTATCTTTTTAGCCAAAGCAGTACTTCGCAAATTTTGACAATATTAGCTTCCAAAATTATTTTGACCAACCGTCGGGCCGACATGGGTTAACAAATTCCATATCTGTTAATAGTGTCAACTCAATTCTCACAGGGGAGCACGTATACAAAATTTAAAGAAAATCGGTCAAATCGTTTTTAATTTAGAGTTAAGTATTGAAAAAACCTATAAAAAGCTGTTGGCCCCAATGGGTTAATGCAAGTCAATAAAATTTTTTTCTGGGTTTTCTTTTTAGCCAAAGCAGAATTTCATAAAATCGGACAAAATTCGGACCCAACATTTTTTTTGACACCCCGTCGGCCCAACATGGGTTAATAAATTCCAAAACTGTTAATAGTGTCAACTCAATTCTCAAGGAGCATCACGTATACAAAATTTGAAGTCAATTGGTCGAACCGTTTCGAATTTAGAGTAAAGTATTGAAAAAACCTATAAAAAGCTTTCGGGCCGCAATGGGTTAATGGAACTCAATAAAATTTTTTTTGGGGATTTCTTTAAAGGTAAAGCAGAATTTCGTAAAATCGGACAAAATTTGGGCCCAAAATTTTTTTTGACCACCCGTCGGCCCGACATGGGTTAACAAATTCCAAAACTGTCAATAGTGTCTACTCAATTCTCAAAGAGCATCACGTATACAAAATTTGAAGTCAATCGGTCAAACCGTTTCGAAGTTAGAGTAAAGTATTGAAAAAACCTATAAAAAGCTTTTGGGCCGCAATGGGTTAATGGAACTCAATAAAATTTTTTTTGGGGATTTCTTTAAAAGTAAAGCAGAATTTCGTAAAATCGGACAAAGTTTGGACCCAAAATTTTTTTTGACCACCCGTCGGCCCGACATGGGTTAATAAATTCCAAAACTGTTAATAGTGTCTACTCAATTCTCAAAGAGCATCACGTATACAAAATTTGAAGTCAATCGGTCAAACCGTTTTCATTTTAGAACAAAGAAGTTTAAATACTTGCACCACAGCCCCAACTTGGCGGTCCGTTAGAGCAAAATTTTTGGGCCACGATTTCTTTCCGTACCCAAAAACCCCTATATACAAATTTTCATGAAAATCGGCTGGACAGTTTAGGAGTCTATTCGCTACATACAAACAAACAAACAAACAAACAAACAAACAAACAAACAAACATACACACAAACATTCCCTTTTATATATATAGATGTAAATGTTGAATTTGTTTCTTTTATTTTTTTATTTTTAATCGTTTCTTTTAAAATCAAATTGCTTTTGGATTAATGGAGATATTTATTGTTAATTCTATTTAGTATTGCAATAATAAGATTGCAAAAGTTGTTATTAAATTGTTGTACTTAAGTCTAACAAAGAAACTTTTTTAGATGTTTTGAACGATTATTGATTTTGTATTTGGGAAAAAAGTGAATGATTAATTTTGGCACATTAATTAATAAGAAAATTACAATTTAATATAGAAATTTTCATTTTATTTTTATTCAATATCCGGTATGTAACTAAGTGACTAAAAAATCCTGACCAGGGTTTGAACCCGAGACACTTCGATTGATTGACAGACCGACGTCCTATTCATGTCTCCCGAGATTTGAGTGCACGTTTCGTATAGAAGTAAAAGGCTTTTCAGCTAACTCTGTTCTTATTCATATTACTTTATAAGAATGAGAGTTTTATCTTGTATGAGAAGGTGGCGCGAAATAAAGCCATACGAAATAAAGCCATACGAAATAAAGCCATAAAATGACATAATGGCTTTATTTCGCATTCAAATGCGCATTTGAATGCGAAATAAAGCCATATCATTTTCTAAAATTTTACGAAATAAAGCCATATAGTAAAATTGATACAAATTCTAGTTTAATAGTAAACAAAGTAAAAAAAAAATAGAAATTGATAATTAAGTGCAGTTATACATGTTAAATAATATTATATTTTCATTACCCCCCCGCTAACTGAATTATTGAAGCTAGATTTTGAATCCAACACTAAAATGAAAAGAATGGTATAAGAATTCGGATACCTAATTCATTCAAAAAATTAATAAGTTCCTAATTTTTTTTAATACACTGTAATAAAACATGTTAAATAATATTATATTTTCATTACGGGAGCTGCCGCCCCCGAACCCCCGCTAACTGAATTATTGAAGCTAGATTTTGAATCCAACACTAAAATGAAAAGAATGGTATAAGAATTCGGATACCTAATTCATTCAAAAAATTAATAAGTTCCTAATTTTTTTTAATACACTGTAATAAAACATGTTAAATAATATTATATTTTCATTACGGGAGCTGCCGTCCCCGAACCCCCGCTAACTCAATTATTGAAGCTAGATTTTGAATCTAACACTAAAATGAAAAGAATGGTATAAGAATTCGGATACCTAATTCATTAAAAAAATTAATAAGTTTCTAATTTTTTTAATACACTGGAATAAAACATGTTAAATAATATTATATTTTCATTACGGAGCTGCCGCCCCCGAACCCTCGCTAACTCAATTATTGAAACTAGATTTTGAATCCAACACTAAAATGAAAAGAATGGTATAAGAATTCGGATACCTAATTCATTCAAAAAATTAATAAGTTCCTAATTTTTTTTAATACACTGTAATAAAACATGTTAAATAATATTATATTTTCATTACGGGGGCTGCCGCCCCCGAACCCCCGCTAACTCAATTATTGAAACTAGATTTTGAATCCAACACTATAATGAAAATAATGGTATGAGAATTCGGCATAGCTATTTCATACAAAAAATAATCAACCCTAATTAATAAATATAAATATTCTGGAAAAGGGGGCAATCCTGCTTTTGAATCCAACTCCAAAATCCCTCCTAATTGAGAATCCCACATATACACATATATATAAATATTCTGGAAAAAGCGTAAAGCCCTGCTTTTGAATCCAACTAACAATCCCACATATACACATATATAAATATTCTGGAAAAAGCGGCAATCCTGCTTTTGAATCCAACTCTAAAATCCCTCCTAATTGAGAATCCCACATATACACATATATAAATATTCTGGAAAAAGCGTAAAATCCTGCTTTTGAAACCAACTCTAAAACTCCTTCCTAACTATTTAAATAAAAAAGTTTGGAAAATTAAATTGCTTCTATTTTCACAAATAAAATTACATTTTTAAATGCGAATTAAAGCCATACGCGAAAAAATTGGCGATATGGCTTTATTTCACGGCGCCTATGAGAATCGTTTGTCTGTGTGGTATAATTTTTAAATTTCACTAATCGTTTGGGGGGTTAAATATTGAAGGTATGGAATGGTGTAATGTTGTAAAGTTTCTTTCTAGGGAGTTCTCATCTGAAATTTTTATTAATTAAAATTCTTTAAATAGAGTTTTATATTCATTAAATGATATACAAAAAAAATTTGAATTTAATTTGAACAAGTTTTTATGACCCTTTGTTAAATTGTTCTCTAAGGAATGTTTGAATAATTTTTATTCAAAATTACTGTGTTAATTAATTATTTATTAAGTTAAGCTTTCGTCTACTAAAACAAGAAAATACAGTAGTGACTAAAAAAAAAAAAAAAATATTTAAGTGACTAACTTAATTATTCTACAAACTTTCAAATTATATATTCATAAAAGTTGTTAGCTGCTACGTTTGGTTTGAAAAATTTTCAATTATGACAGGTTATGTATAAGAAAATTGTTTGTATATTTAATGTGTTCTTTATAACTTCTAAAAAGAAGATTTAAAAAATAATTCTAGTTGTAAATCAACTGAATTTATGTCTCTGGAACATTACCATCACTCTTAGAAAAATATTGTTATTCAATCTTGAAATTTCTTTATATCTATAATAGTCTGATTCGAAAGTATTTTGAATCATTCTAATGGTTAACGTCCAAGAGAATTTAAATTTTTTCGGACAAGAAGTATGAATCAATTTCATTTTCAATTATTGGTAAATATTACAATTAAATTAATTGTTGGATTTATTAAATAAATAAACATTATTCCAAAATAATCGTTATTGATTATCATTTAATTTTTGTCCTTTTATTTACCAATAAAAATTTTTCGAAGGCAGCAGGTAATTAAGAAAATAAAAATATAAATACATTGACATGTGATATAATAACTAATCAATAATATATTAAATTAATTTTCTAATCATTTCCATTTTAAGTAATCTCTCTGAATATTTATAACATAAATATAATTTAGAAACTATTATTACTTAAATAAGTAGTCAACTTTTACAATTTAATTATGGTAAAATGAGGTCAGTTATTAGAAATTAATTAAATTGATCATTTAATTTTCAAAAAAATATAATAACATATATTTTTCTTAAATTAAAAATTGTTTCATAAAAACAAATTTACAAGAAATAAAACAGAATAATTAAATACTAAATTTATCCAAATTTTTTTTTTTGATGCAATCTTGTAAAAATCTAAAAGCGGAAAATTTATTCTATAAAAATAAAATTTCAGAAAAAATCGCTGCAATAAAATTTAAAAAAAAAGAAAAAACATTTGCAAATATAGTAACGAAAATGAACCACTACCGAAGTACCGACAAATAAATGTTAAAAAAAAAAATGTAAAAAAATACTCACCACCATTCATTGTAAAATCACATAAATTTGAAGATTGAATTGTATTCGAAATTAATTTTGATTCAATTGAATCATCATTATTATTATTTTGTTTTAATTTTACTTTTGCAATTTTATGTCTTAATCCAGCTATTGTATTCCTTAATATATGACCACGTTGTAATAATTCAACTTTACGATCTATTGTCATGAATTTTTTATTTTTATTATTATTATTATTTTTACCATCAATACCAATACTATTACATATTTTACCATCATCCATTTTATCATTTAGATTTAAATGAATGTCATTCAGATATTGTCTTCTTAATAACTTTTTTGGTAAAGTTTTTGATCTTTTTAATGTTTCTTGATTACAATATTCATCATCTTCTGCATCATTATCATTTATCCATTCAATATTACGATAAATATGATGTTTATAATCATCATCATCATCATCTAAATAATCATCTTCAGATGAATCACGATATAATTTTGGTGTTTGACGATCAATTTCATCCAAATATTCATCTAATTCAAATAAACAATCTTCAATTTTTTCTGTTGTTGTTTCACTTTGTATTGGTGATATTTTACCACTACAACTATCATCAACACTAACACCAACACCAACACCAGTAACAGTACCACCAATATTACAATCAATTTCACCATTAGTTGTAATTAAAAATAAATTATTATTATCCTGATTTTGAATTATATTATCAAAATCAAAATCTAATTTATTTGATGATGATGATGTTGAACATATTGAAGCTGTTCTTGATATTGCTGTTTCTGTATTTGCTAAAATTTCATCTAATTCATTTAATATATTAAAAGCTTCAGTTGTTAAAGAAGCATATTGATTATTATGCGAGGAGGGTTGTAAGTTTAATGAACTTTCATCATTAACAATATTATTATTAAAGTACTTATCAAGTTTTTGTTGATCATTATCATTATCATTAATTTGATTTGTATTCATTGTTTGTGTTGAAAGGGTTGTTGTATTAAATGGTATTGTATTTGTATTAGTTATTGTAGAAATATTTAAATTATAATTAGTAGTTGGTAATTTTATTGAATTATTTTCAAATTTTAAATCATTTTGATTTTGAAAATTTGAATTATTTTTTATATTACGATCACGTTTCATTGTACAATAAGATGGATGACCATTACTAATTGTAGTTGTTGTTGTTGTTGTTTGTTGTTGATTCATTTCTTCATTATTCTCTAGATTATTCGTGTTCGTTGATATTTGATTTTTTTTTGTTGTTGTTCGATGATTCGTTGAATTTCTTTTACGATCCAATGATTGTGATTTAATATTATGATTTTTTAATTGATTTTGTTTTTGTTTTAATGAATTTTGTTGATTTTTTTCACATTTTTTTAATTCATTTAAACCATGTTCAAGTTTTTGTAATAAACAATTATTAACAATTTTTGAAGATGTCTTTTTATTGTTTGGCAGCTGTTGTTCTTTACTATTATCACTTGTATTATTATAATTACTATTATTATTACTACTGGTTTTATCATTATTAATTAATTTTAAAGAATTTCTACGTTTTAAACTATTATTTTGTTTGCTATTATTATTAATAAAAAAATCTTTTCTATTTGTATAATTACTATTAATTTTATTATGTTGATCGTTATTATCATCATCATCATCGTCGTCAGTTAGATCATAACAATCACAGGCATTTTTTAAAGATTCCGTTGAAAGATTATTTGATAATCCATAATTTTGTAAATTGGAATTTTTTAATTCATCAGCCATTAAATCAATTTCAGATTCTTTTAATTTTTGATATGGTAAATTATTAATTGTTGATGTTGATGATGATGATAAATCACAAATAATATTTGGATTATGATGATGGTGATAAATATTTGATGATGATAATGGTGTTATCATTTGTTTTAATTTTTTACTCATTGTACAATAACTTAATAAATCTAATGGATTTCTATTTGAATATTCGGTTGTTGTTGTTGTTGGATTAAATGACAATGATGTTGATGTTGATGGTGTTGTTTGTTCATCGGATGATGATGAAGAATCTTGTACTGGATATGGTAAATCAACAACATTTTTATCAGTATCTTTAAAAGAAAACATAGAAAAAAAATTAGAATATTAATATAAAATTATTAAGATTAAAATTATCAATTTATAAATGTATTAAGAATGTTATCATTTTCTAATGTCCTAATCAATATGTGAAACCATATTTATATATTAATAATCATTTCAACAGGTTTATTTTAAACGAGTTATAACATTTATTTTTGTCAATTTGACCAAATATTTAAATGACCAATTTGTAATTTGTTTATATAGGTAGCCGAAGAGCTTCTACCAAAGAAAATTAAATTAATTTTTCATATAACATGAATATTACCATATAACATTTAAGGTATAAGATCAGTGAGAAATTTAACAGGGTTTGAAATGCTAAAGTTAAAGCAGCAAATGCAATGAAATAAGTGCTTTTACTGTACAGTCACGGCATTTCAATTTAATAAATAAAACTGTGCTGTGGTATGCTGCTAAAATACTATAAAAGCAAATGGAAGCGATAGCTATTATTTAAAAAAAACAAAAGCTTTGGTTTTTCAGCACATTACAATAATCAAATGCAGAACTATAAAAAGTGCTGTTTTTTTGTTACTATTTATAAGCAAGGTAAGAAATGATAGCATTTATTTTCTAAAGATAACAGTTACAGAATTATAAGATAAAAAAACATTTTCAAATACAACAAGAATAAGCAGTCAAAACAACTTAATATCTTTTTTTTAACTGCTATTCAGCAAAAGCTTTTCGTTTGACAATTGCTTTTAAAAAAATATATGAAAAGCTTTTAATCCCTTTTATTTTTTTAAAACATCGGAGCATAGCTAAGCAGAGGCAATTCCTTTACAAAAAAAGCTTTGACTGTGCTTATGCTGTGAAGATGTTTCACCTGAAATTTAATGTTCTTAACTGTTTAAAATAACATTTAATCAAAATTTTCTAATTCATTTTGTAAGAAGTCCCTAAAAATAGAAAAAAATCCCTTCCTTACTAATAAAATTAATTAGTATTTAAAGGTATTTGTTACATAAAGTTTTATTTGACCTTATTTTGAAATTTTATATTGCCCTATTTTAAAATCTAAATCTTGGGCTAAAGTTAATCAAACAATTTCATATACCTTTTAATATAAGTTTCGAAAAAAATTTTATAAATATTTTTATTATAACTTAATCCAAAATATATATATATAAATACAATTTACAAACATAAATATACCTTTTAATCTTAAAAATGCTGTTGAACAATAAATTTCTTTATTGCCATTATTATAATCGGTATCACGATGATGATGATTACTGCCACCAATCATATAATTTTTATCCCCATATAAATTACCACCATTTTTACTACTACCATCAATAATTTTTAAACTTGCATCATTTGGGTCAAATTCATGTTGCTCTTCATTTTGAATCTGTTTTAACATTGATGATTCTTTTTTAGTATTATCTAACAGCCTTAAATTATCTTCATCACTATCTTCATCAATATTTATATTATATTGTTGTTGTTGATGTTGTTGTTGAAGATGTTGATGATGATGATGATGATCATTATTTTTGGAATTTAAATTTTCCTGATTTATTATTGGGCAATTTAATATTTTCCTATCTTTTGTTATCAAATCATTATTTATTGTTTGTTGTTGTGGCGGCTGCTGCTGTTGCTGTTGTTGTTGTGGTAATCTTAAAGTACAATAAATTCCTAATCTTGAATTATCATTTAAATCATTATTATAATTTTTATTTAATTCATAACTGCAATTTTCATTTTTATTATTCTCATGAACATTTCTATTTGATGATTGATTATATTGTGGTGTTGTAGATTGAAGTGAAGTTGTTGATGTTGATGATGATGAAGACATTAATATTGGTCTCATTTTAATTAAAAACTATATTATATATTGTTATATTTGTAGGTTTAATATATATATTTAAAAAATAAAAATATTTAATTTAATATCGTATTTTTCTATTTTTTTTTATATATGTTTACATATTCGTTAGTCTAATAATAGTTTTGTATTTTAAAAATATTTTTAATTTATAACTTTGTTATGTATTGGGTTTTATATTCTTTTTTAAAAGTATCTTAAGTTTTTCTTTATTTGATAACGAATTGTTTTTATTTGGATATATTTTAAAATTTTTAAACATTTCCGTTCTTCTTTTAATTTTTTAAATGTGTAGCCTAAATTTGTGGAATTTTTTTAATCTAGTTTTTCTTTTATTATCATTCGCTTTTAGGCTTTTAATTTCATATCGTATGGTTTTTTTGTAACTTATTCCATTGTTTTGTTCTTTTGAATCGTTGTGGTGATTATAAGTAATTTGTAATTTTTTAAATTTTCTTAATCACTATTTTAGTGTAATTTCAAAGAAAAAAAAAAAAAACAAAGTGTAATTAATTACTTTAAAATTCAAGAATTCAAGTATATAAGAATATAAAAAGAATCTTAAGATATTGTAGAGAAATGTTAAATTAAAAGTTGAATTTATGAATTAGAACATATAGTAATTATATTTACTATACTGTTTTTTTATTTTACCGTTATTAAACCATAACTTTTATTTTATTGCCATCATAAATTTACTTATATACACACCAACTGCAGTACTGGAAATTTAATTCGTTTTTTTTTTATTTTAAATTTTTTCTGTGCCTTTTAAGTATTAAGTTACACTTGAAAGATTTCTTGAAATTTAATTTTGTTCATAAAAGCTTAAACACTATTAGTTCATCACTTTGAAGGTTCTATATATACTTATTTAATATATTTGTGTATATATTTGAATTTTTTTTTTTAATTATATATATTACATACAAAACTACTTTAAGGGAGTCTTTTGTTTTCAAGTTTTAATTTTGATTTAAACTGTGTGATAAATTAAAAAAAGAAAATGGATATTATTTTCCCATCTATCACTGTCACAATACTTTAATAGTTAGTACTATTGTGTATCTAGAGCATTTTATATTAAATTATTATATATATATGTATATATATATTTTTTTTAAATTATATCTTTTATACGATTAAGTTAAAATTTTTATTATTTTTAATGTTGCATTCTAACTGTACTTTATTATAACTTTTATTATTATTATTATTTAACTTAAGGTGAAATAATTTATAGTTATATGTATTCGGGCTATAGTTGATTTTTACTGCTGTAGTTTATATATAGTATAGAAACTTCTTTTAGTAAGTTTATTGTTGCGTTGTATTCATATGTTATTAAATATTTAACAGGAGTCGAGAAAATTCTGAATTGATTCTGTGATAGTTGTCTTCATAATTTATATTCTGAAAAGAAAAAGAAAATAAAAATTAAATTAAATTATAACTCAAAATTTAAATAAGTTATTTGGTTATTATAAGTGTAAAAGTATGTCCATTCTCAGAGACTTAAAGAAAATAGTTTAGTAGAACAGTTTTGGTTTTATTATACATGGCTATTATGAATTAAAATTTTGTAACACGTTTATTATTATAATATAATTTTTATTTTGAGAATAATATATTTTATAAATTAAGATGCATCAATTTATCAAGAAGTTGGTATTACACAAAAATAGTTAACGCTTTTGTGCTATTAAGATTATCTGTGCAAATATGTAAGTATTGAGTGGCACAGTGGTTAGAATGCCGACTTTCATGCGAAAGGCCCGGGTTCGAATTCCAGTGAAAGTAAAAATACTTTTCTGGTTTTCGACTAGACTCAGCTACAATTCGTCATTGGGTTCAAATTAATGGTTTAGTCAATAATTATTAATTATAAATCTTTAGTAAAAAATATATTAATATAACAATATAAACAAAGGGGTTCGCCACAAGTGCTAAGCATTTCTTAGAGCCTGCGAATAATAATAAATAAAAAAAAAATTCCATATTAAAAAAGTTTCTAAACTGTCATTCACACCGAAGAATTGAAAACAATCCTATTAAAAAAGACGAAGTGTTTCCATTTTTTTTTAACTGTTTTGTATCAATTTTCATAAAAAAAAAATTCGAATACTTTTGTTTCAACACCCTATTATCACTACCAATGTTTCACAAGAAGCAAACATGTTTTGAAAAATCATGTTCATACTATAGAATTTGTTTAATTCTGACAGCTAAAAAAATCAAAAAAAGGATGTTAAGAAAAAAATGATTAAGGCTTTAATTAATTTTTTATTATATTTTTTAAAATGCCTTTACAAACTTGAAACAAAACACGTTTCAAGAGTTTGTCATATTTAAGCCTTCATAAACAGTCAAATTTTATTATAACTATGCTGTCAAATATCTTAAAAAAAGATTTATCAAGTTTAACAAGTTCAAGTCAGTGGTGTTGTGATCAGGATGAAAACTATAACGTCTTTTATCGCTTTTAAAATACTTTTTCTTAATAAAACTATATGAACAGTACCAAAGCTGGAGTGAAATTTTGGAGTGAATATTGGTTAAATAATTTAACAAGACAAAACTTTTAAGTAATTTTTAATCTTTTTGTGAAACTTTAATTTTGTCAAATCATGATTATCTGCAATGAAGTATTTTTGAAATATGTACTTACTTTTATTAAGTGTATCTCACTGTGTTTCCAATATGTAATCAATCAAATTTTTACTATAATACAGATCATAAATTGATCGATCTTACAAAATTTTAAATTTAAAGAAAAAATTAACATTTCACTATTTTTCAAATTAATATTTTATTCACATTGAATAATTACAACTCATGCAAAATAAATTTAAAAAAAAAAAACAAAAATAAAAATTTTTACATTTTTAAACACCTGCATGATTTGAAAATCCTTAAATGGAATTACTATCCTAATCGCATGACAGGAAACTTTCTACCATAATAATGTTAATGTTAAAATTACCCCTGTAAAACTTTGGTTGGAATAGCAAAACATTGAAAGAAAACACAAATATAGAAGAATAATATAATGTTTCCGGGTCATCAAACTATTTTATACATACCTTACTTTCCCTATTCCCGTACTACAATATTTTTTATTTAATACTGGAATGCGTTACTATAACTACCATTATACAGGGTGGCGCAAAACGACCGAAATAGTTTGAATGTTTAATAACTTTTTAAATTTATTATATTTTTATTTCAAAATTTTGTGAAAAAAACTTGGGGAATTGAAAATGGAACAGTATACAACCGAACAGCGATAAAAAATTATGAAAAGTTATGGAAAATGTACTGAAAGTAGCACGAATGTGCGAAGCCGAAAATGGTCACCACTTGCGGGATATAATTTTTCTACTTAAGCTAAAAATATTCCCCATTAATATACTGTATAACAAAAAAATAATAATAATAATTAACCATTAAATAAAAAAGTTATTAAACATTCAAACCATATCGGTCGTTTTGCGCCATCCTCTACCATTTTTATTTCGAAAATATTTCACATTTTAAACTTTATATTAACTAATTTATATATTTAAACCAAAATATTGATTAGTTGTGTATAAATATATGTATACCGTTCATTTACAACACATTTACAATATAATTTTATTGTTTAAATATAAGCAATTATATTATAGTATTAAATTTAATGAATTTTCATGTAACTTTATATTTGTGAGTTCCTAATTTAATTATTATATACTTGGATATAATTATCTTTATACATATATAATATGTAAAAAACTGCTATGTCTGGTAACTTTGTAAAAAAATGTCCTTGTAAGACACAAAATATACAAAATAAATTCCAACAAATTATATTTGTAGTAAAGATTAAAATTTATTTTACAATTAAAAATATTTTATAATTGCGGCATTAACACAAACTTTTAAAAAAGGAGTCGTGTTGTAGAAATATTGTAGGGAGATTTAGAAGTATTTTCGGACACCGAAATATATCTTCAGTCCCGGTATACCCAAAATTTTATAAAAAAAAATCCATGTTACAGAAATTGTTATTTTAAAGTTTCAGAACAATTTAGAATCTGGATATTTCAAAGGAGTTAGTAAAAATATATTATTATTCATATAACAAATACTCGTAATTTGGAATCAACCAGGGGGCCTATTTCATCAAATTTATAATTCCACATCTTTTTTACATCAAATTTATAAATTCTACACTTTTTTTATAAATTTTTTTTTGTAAAATAAATGTAAATTTTATTAAAATTTACAAATTTGAAGATTGTAAAATTTGAATTTTTTAAATAGGTCCAACAAAGAGGGAACATTTAGGGAGAATGATTTGATTATCACAGCTGATTGTTTTTTTTAAATCTATCAAAAAATAAACGATTCTTTTAAATTCTAGCTCGTAGCTTGAATCTCGGATATGATATAAGAGTACTTTGCTATCTACTGATAATTCTGGGTTTGTATCCAACTCAAAAATCCTTAAAAACCAGATATTTCAATTAAAAAGAGATTTTCTAAAACAAAATTTAAAAAAAAAAGATTTACTAAAGCGCTATTATGGAACGCTCCCAGAAATTAATAATATCTGCTAAGGAGACTACGTAAAAGAATAAAACAGACAGACGACCACTTAATACAAAAAAATAATTCATAATATTGAATAATATAATTAATATTAAAATTTAAGTATACTGCAATACTGTATTTACATTTTAACTATATGTTTATGTTATTTAATAGCAAATACTTTTTAAAGGATATTTTCGTATAAGGCAAAACCCTTATTATTTGAGTAACCAAAAAGAGGGTTAGATGGATTTAAAAATTCAATTACGTAACTTATGTTAGAAAATAAAATTTTTGTTGAAGGATTGTAACTATGTATTCTAAATTATGACAAAATAAAAACTATCTTTGTTACTTTTATGTTTTCAATTTAAATAATACCTATGGATAAAACAAATATAGGATATTATTTGTAATTTATATACTTTTGGGAGAATACATTTTAAAAAAAAAAAGGGATTAGAAATCAAATACAGTAAATTATTTTGTACTAGGGTTTTGTACTAGGTTAATATAGCAGGTGCGACTTAAAAAGACAAACTAAAACTAAGGGTTCCACAAAATTACATATATACATTTCAACATGAATGCTTTTATGATTTATTTGATTTTAAAATTTGAAATAAATAAATTAATAGGATCATAAATAAATTTGTTAATGAAATAAATACTTGGGTTGATAGGTTTTTTCTAGGAATCTCTTACATGCAGATCGTTCTTTTAATTGAAAATTAAATCAATGAATTTGATTCTGTTAAAAGGTTTATTCTGTAAAGTTAAAGTTTTCTTAATATTCGTTTTTATTTGTTTTTATTTAGGGGTTTAATGTCATTTAACGGTTCGGTTGTCTTTGTGTCTACCGAATTGTTAAATGATATCCCAATATAGACCTTTTTCCTATACTTTTCAAGTTACTAATGAATTTGGATCTTAAAGTCGTATAAAGAATTTTAAACCTCTTCAAGAATAGCTATATCTTCAAACTTTTAATTCATTATTAAGAGCTCAAAACTTTAAAAGTTCATATTTTAATTGTACATAAAAATTAATTGGAAATGTTTTGCAATCAAAGGGTCTTTAAAGTTGAATTGAAGTGTTTAAATATATTCGAGATTTTTGATCAATTATCGTGAGAGTTAAAGACATTGTACTTTTAATAAAAGGATTCTAACCAAACAGTCGGTCAGTTTGAATTCAATAGCAATAATATAGTTTATATAATAATATTATTTACGGAGAAAAAGGACATTTATACGTACCCTTCTTGTTTTGGTCTTTTTAAGCATAACCCGTTATATCTGACGATCTGTTCGGTATACTAAGGTAACGGTCTGAAATTTATTTTAACGTTTACTTAATGTTACGTGTTGCCGTTTTGAAAATATTAAAGTTGATAATTTTTATAAAGCGTTTTTTTCAATTTAACGTCTTTCTCAAAAAGACAAATTTATGAAAATTTGGCCTTCAAACCTGCCCAATATTTGTTCATGGTGGGAAAGCCGTTTTTTTGTCCTATAATTCGGACATGTTCTAATAAGAACTTCTTCTATATTATGACAGATGGCGTAATTTTGTAACTATTGTATAGCCAAGTAATTAACGACTTACTGGGAATAATAATTCATGAAACTGACGCTTAGTTTAATAGGACTTTGCGGGTGCTATTTACTTAAATATTTAATAAATTCTTTTGAAAATTGAAAATTATATCAAATTATTTTGTAATCAAATAACACCAAATCAAATTGAAAATTAATTTGCTATATAATGTAAAAAAAATTCATTAATCATTTGAAACACTCAAACATTATGTAGTAATCTGAAATAGGTAATATCCTACCAACATAGCAATTACATAATTACCGACATATATTATACAAGAAACATAAACAAATCTGAACTTAACCTGTTTTACGTGTGCCAAAATATAAGAAAAACTAACAAATTCATTCATCAGCTCCACAACTAATTACTCTCTATCTTTCGGTCTAAAAAAAACTTTATTTAAAATATTATAAAAACAAGAAAACATATATGTTTAGGTTAGGTACTATACAAAACTTGAAGAAGACGTGATTGAAACGAAATATTTTGATAATGTCAGAAGTGAAACTAATTTGAACTGATACGTTTTTAACGATCCATGAAAAAAAGTTACGCAGAAATATTAATAGTTTGTGTAATGATCCAAAGATTTTTTTTTTTTAAATTAATAATGTCCGCTGTTGCAAAATTCATCCATACCTATATATACTCGTATATATATTCAACAAATAATTAAGCTTCTGTTAAAGACAATTAAATTTAACCTTCTTGAAGAAATTTAAAATCTTTTTCAAGTTTAAAAAAATGTTAAAAAATTTATAATTGAAGAATTTTATTTGTATTAAAATAATTTTAGTTAATTTTTATTACTTTTTTTTTAATTTTAGTTAACAAATTTGTTTGGAAATAATTACAGGTTTTAAATTTCATATATAATAATCGCAGTAGTCTTTGTTTCCATAGCAATTCGTTGAGATCTGTGTTATAGTTTTTATTAAAATCTTTTTAATAAGCTCAGCTTAAACCATATTATGGAGTTCATAATTGTTTTTAACCACATATATAAAGATACAAACACATTTAACTTACAATTTCAGAAATTGAAAAGGAGCTTGACCATGGGCTGGGATTTTAAAAAATTCCGGGCTATAGGAAAACGAGCATGTCTCCGAATCTAATAAAAAAATATAACCTTTAAATTTGGTACAAGGATGTTCTTTACAATTTCCTTCTGGTTCCTTTACTTTGGGATAAATTGGAGTAGTGGCTGGTGTAACTGTCACGCTCCTCACAAATTCCAATACGAAACCAACATACGAGTATGTTCTAAATTATACAGAATTGTGTGTAGGTATAAAACCTTTTATATTATGGATATATTATATAAAACCTTTAACTTATGGATTTTAATTTTAAATTTAAATTTAATTTTCATTAATTTAATTGGTGTAGGGTATTACAAAGTCGATTGCATTGAATTACTGTTATTTTATTATACTTTTTATATACTAATTTTTAAATCAAATACCCCCTGCCACTTAATCTTCGATCGAAAATGCAACCTCTCGTTTATCCAATTTTTTTCAATTTCTTTTTTTTTTGTGCAGATTTTTTTTAACAGAGTTCTTAAAACTTTCTTCTGGTCATTTTCTCCAACAAAACCAATCCAATTACAATTAAACTTGTTTTAAGAAATTTATCTAAGAACAAAAAAATCCTAATTGGAAAATAAAAATTAAAAGAAATTTTTCCAAACGATTCAATTACCAGTTTCCAAAATATTTGACATTTCAGAATAAATTCAGTAGAATTTGAAATTTTAATCGCAACTTTTTTCTGAAACTCACCTTTAAAACAACAGTCAAAACAGAAACTGTAGATTTTTAAAAAAAAAAATTTTAAGGTTATAATAACAAGTTTTTTTCTTTGAAGTTTAGGTTACTGACATTGATTCAATAATTTCAATGTAAAATGTCAAATAATGAAAAAATTGTCAAGAAATTGTTTTAGCATTAAAAAGCGATCAGTGCAATTTTTTTTTTGTATTCAACATTTTTACCACAAAAATTTTTAACTTTTGTTTGCATTTTTTTGAATTGTCATTTTGCATTCTTTTAAATGTCGAATTGGAAATGTTTTTTTTTTTTTTGAAGTTGAAAAAAAAAAAAACAAAAAGTGTTTCTTGTAAAAAAATTTAAGTTTATTTTGTAGTGTTTCCACAATGTTGATGCTGAGACAGCATTTTTTTTTTATTATGTTTTTCTTTTAATTGTGGGCAAAATGTGTCCATCAGCAAAAAAAAACAAATATAAAAAATGGTAAAAATTAATTGTAAATTTTAATTGCTTTGTAACTATATGTGATGTGGTCACATGCGATTTAATAAGGAAAACAAAATATTGGAAGAATCAGTGGTGTGCGTAAAAATAATTGATGGAATTTTTTTTTTTTTTTAAGCGCTTACTGTTCAACTGTTAGGCTATAAGCCTGTCTATACCGTAAGAACATGTTGGAACAGGGGGTCATATTATATTCGTGTTTTTTGAATTGATCTTAATGAATTCCACATACAATTTAAACCAAAGATAGTACTAGTCTTATAACATGTAGAAACGTTTTAGATTTTCAATAGATACAATGTTATATATATCTGTGCATTATATTATTTCATTAAATTATTTGTTTATGTTTTATATTGTTATATTAATGTATTTTTTTTATTAAAGATATATAATTATTAATTATTGTAATAGCCATTAATCTGAACCCAATGACGAAGAAAAGTTTTTTCACTTTCACTGGGATTTGAATCCGGTCGTTTCGTGTGGAACGTCGACACTCTAATCACTGTGCCACCCAGCCATAATTGTTGGCGTTCCTAAAATAAAAGAGTGATGAAAAGGAAAGACGAAGCTATTTGATACATATTATTTGTTTAAGTCGTTAATAAAGGAAACTTTAATCAAAATATAACTGATAAGTGAATTTTGTATAAAATCTTTTACTTTAGAATTAATTACCTTATACGTTAATCTTTTATATAACTTTGACTTTGCATTAAAGAAAAAAAAGAAAGGTATTGGAGCTGTGAACTTTAAACTATTTTTAAAAGTCCAATTAGCTTAATTAAAAAATTAAGTCTATCTGTCAAAAGAAGGATTTTGCATAGAATTAGTTGTTTTAAATTCTGATAAAAGTGTTTCCTAAAATAAGAAAAATCCTAAAACATATGTTTAATCAAAATGGGTATTATAAAACGTTAAATGATCACAAGAATTTTATGTTTATTTTTCTAGATAATTTAAATTCGTCAAATAATTTAAAAAACTAACCCATTAACTACCTTTTCTGACTACGATTTTCTGCTAATGAATTAAAAAAATAAAAAACCAAAGTGTCAACCACGCGATTTAATCAGTTTTTCAACTAGCAAACGTCACTGTCAATATCACAGATATTAAGTGATTGTTGGTCATGCAACTGTGGTCATTAATTTCGTGTTATTAAAAATGAATATGTAAAATTTTCCTCAAATATATTTATTACAATATAAATTGCATTCGTTTTTTTCAAAAGCGTGTTAATTTTGTTTTTTTATAAGATTCTTTAGAATTACAAAAAAAAAAAAAATATGGAATAAAGGAAATCGCGTTTTTCATTTATCCATTAATTTGATAATAGATCTAATCGAATTAATCTTTATCTAAATAATTGATACCTTACAACATATTTTAACATATACACATACTTAGATTTGTATGTAGATATGTGTTCATTAATAATTTACACATTAAGTCAATAAACCTGTTTTAAATTAATTTAAATTTGAACAAATATTTTAATTTTAGTTTGGTGGATTTTTGTTTTTGTTTTTTTTTATGCTGATTTAGTGAATGGTGGCTCTGAATATGTATTTTTAAATAATAGTAAAGTTACGATTTAAATTTACAATAATTAAAATAAAATTTTGAGTATTAAAGTTAATTTTTATTATTAGTGTTTAGTATTTTTTTTGAGAACATTTTTATTTTTAAATAAATTGCGCATATTTAAAAAAAAAAAAGTATCTAACAAATTAATTAAATACATATATATATATATATTAAATAAATATAAAATTATTATGTAATACCAGTATATACAAATTTGTATTTTAAGATGAACTTGAAATTTATAAATAATTTTTTTTTTTTGTACATATTATATTATGGTGTGTATAATAATGGTATGTATTAAAAATTCGAGGGTCATTTTTACAAAGATAGTAACTGTAAGTAAAAAAGGTAAGTATATCGAGTAACAAAGGTATATATACTTTTTCATATATAGTATACGAGTACATCTACTTTTCTTTTATTTAATTTATTAGTTTTATTTTAAAAAACTGCAATATAGTAACTAACATTAATATTTTTTATTAAATATATAGAGTAAAGCCGGCTAATGTGGACCAGTCGGTTAATTTGGACCACCACAAAATACGAGAAATTAAATACGTATCAAAAAATCTGTGCATGCTAAAACATGCATTATAAGCTTAATAATAAAATATAAAAACTGTATATCGATAAGCTCAGTATTTATGCAACTTTCGAAGTATAAAGTGTTTTTGAAAAATTTTTCGTAAATTTTTAGTGTTTTTTTTTTTGTGTTTTTAGGTTCTGGAAACCGTTACGAAAAAATTTGAATTTGTATATGTCAACTGAGACTAATTAAAAATATTTGTGTTCAATTTGTTTTTTGTAAGTATTTGTTTTGATAATTTTTAGAAAATTTTTATTAAAAAAAGTACTGTTCTGGTATTGTGGACCACTTTAGTTCGGCTAGTTTGGCACAGTGGTCCATATTACCCGGTAGGAAAATTTAGTGAAATTTTTTCAAATTTTCTCCTTTGTAAACTATCTAGAATATGCCGAAAGAAAGAAAAATACGGAATTACCTTGTTGAAAATTTGAAAAAGGCCGCAGAGGAAATCAAAAAAGGTAATATGGGTTTCTTAGAAATCCAGTTTTTTCGCAAAAAATGGAAGAAGAATTAGTAGAATACATTTTAACAATGGAAAAGCTTTATTTTGGTCTATCACGTAGTGACATTCGTATTTTAGCTTACCAGTTAGCCACCAGAAATGGTATAGCAAACACCTTTTCAAAAATAAATCAATCAGCAGGAAAAGATTGGTTGAAAAACTTCCAGAAACGACACAATAATAAAATTAGCTTTAGAAAACCAACAGGAACTTCTTTAGATAGAGTTAATGGTTTTAATCGGGAAAGTACGAATAAATTCTATGATATTTTGGAAAATGTCTATGAAAAAAACCACTATCCGGCGAACAGAACATTTAACGTGGATGAAACTGGCATTTCTTCCGTGCAAAGTAATCAAACACAAATATTAGCAAAACGAGGTAAACGGCAAATTGGGGTAATGACCTCTGCAGAAAGGGGATCTTTAATTACCATTGTACTATGCATGAGCGCTGGTGGTTTTTTTGTGCCACCTTATTTTATTTTTCCTAGGAAAAGACCGAACATGAGACTGCTTCATAATGCTCCTTTGGACTCTGGAGTATCGTTTCATCATTCTGGATGGATTCAAACCCAGATATTTACAAAGTGGTTTGAACATTTCATGAAGTTTGTTAAACCTTCCAAAGATGATCCTGTTGTGCTTATTCTAGATGGCCATTACTCACATACTAGAAACCTGAAAGTAATTGATTTAGCAAAACAAAACGGGGTAACAATCATTTCACTTCCACCTCATTCTTCACACAAAATGCAACCCCTGGATCGCAGTTTAATGGGTCCGTTGAAAAAATATTATAGTGAAGAAGTGAGATAATTTTTGCGTAGAACAGGTCAAAAGGTGACAATATATGAAGTTGCTGAACTTTTTGGTAAAGCTTTTCCTAAGGGTCAAACAGCAGAAATTGCTTTTAAAGGATTTCAGTCTACTGGAATATATCCTTTTAATCGTTTTATTTTTACTGATACAGATTTTATAGAATTAGAAAGTGCACCAGGTAAATTTTTATAGTATCTATCTAAATTTATTAAACAATGTTGATTTAATATTTCAGAAATTTTGAAAGAAAATGAAAATCCTTCATCAATTACGCTAACTCCGCAAACACAATCACCTCAAGCAGGTAATATAAACAAGTTATAAACAAGTAAGATCGATAATATTTTTTCATTTATATACAGGTCCCAGTCGAGCAAAAGAACTTCCTTCGTCAATACAAGCACAACCACCTCAAACAGGTAAACAAGTCAAATTTCAAATTCAGTGTTTTGTTTTATAATAGATCGATAATAGATATTTTATAATTTATAATCAGGTCCTAGTCGAGCAATAGAACTTGTTTCATCAATACAGGCCGCAATCACCACGCTCAGGTAAGGATGCCAGATTTTTTAAGAAAAGTTTGCAAGACTCTAATGCAATTTATATTTAGATTCTTATCTTGTCGTAAAACCTTGGAACATTTCTCCAGCCCCCCAAGTCAAAAAAGTTTCAAGGCGTAAAACAGAACCTAAAATTTTAACTGAATCTCCATACAAAGACGATCTTGAAAATCAACAACAAAAGAAAACACCTATTACACAAAAAGAAAAAGTTAAGAATAACATTTTCAACAAAAATAAGAAACAAAAAAAAGAAAATATGAAACCTACAATAAAAAAGCAAAGAAGATTACGTAAACAAAAACAAAGAAAAATTGAGACTTCTTCTAGCTCTGAAAATGTAGAAAATATTTCGATTCCAGAATCAACTGGAAGTAACATCGACTTAACCTTTCCACCCTCACCAGAAACAATTTGTGAAATATGTTTAAAAAAATTTAAGGAAGATGCTTTTCCAGTGGATTGAATTTCGTGCTTCCAATGTGAATGCAATTGGATACACCAAGTATGCGTTGGAACATTCATATTTATTTGTAAAATGTGCAACGATTTTTATTAGCCTTTATTTTAAATTTTTAAAGTTTTATTGTTGAATTTTTATTTTATTTTTTATATGAATAAAAAAGACTTATCTATGTTTTTGTTAGAATTTAAATTTTTTTATTGTTGGTTAAAATGGACCACTAGTCCACTTTACCATAACTGGTAGTCCAAATTACCCTGCCATTTTAAAAAATGAACATTTTTACCTTTTTTACTCTTTTAAACTTAAAAATAAAACGGTTAAACTTAGAAAAAAATTTCATATGTACTTTAAATGACAACGAATTACTGCATCGCTTTTTTTTTGTGCGATGAAAATTGACGAAAAACAAAAGAGATAGATCCAGAAATAAGATAGGTGGTCCACAATCACCGCACTTACTCTATATAAATATTGTATAGTTGTATTAAAATATACGATGATGGTTAAATGAACGGAAATTGAAAATTTTTTTTTTATTTTAATACTTTTTAAGTTGAAACGGAAATAGGAGTGAATTTCTTAAAGAGAAATATAAATTATTTGAGCATGCATGTGGAGTGGATATGGTTTTATTTTTTATTTTTCTTGTTTTTCTTTTTTTTTAACTAAGTTAAATGATCTTTAATAACTGGTTTTTAGTTAAAACTTATTGTATAGTTGAATTAAAGTAGTGTTATTATATTGCATATTAAGTAATACCATATGTTTTATATTTGTAATGACAACTGAAAGTTCAAAAAAGATTTTTTGAAAAAAGAAATGCGTATTTTTTTTAGATTATTTGACATTAAAATTTAGGGTTTAAGTAAAAATTTTTATAAAATTTAATAAATTTTTTGAATTATAATTTATAGTTTATAATTTTAATTAATAGTTATAAGACAATTTCTAATGCTACAAGAAAGGTAATAAACTATTTTTTGTACAAATAAAATGTATATATTTATTAATATTAAATATATATATATTTGTACATTTATAACAACTGGAAAATAACGTGTTTGAAAAATAAATTAATTAAATTAAAATTATATTGTAGTTATCAAATATCTAAGAAAGTATGAAAGTACTTTTAAAACTTAACATTTCACAATAGTATAGAGTATTCATCATTTTATAGAAAGCGATGCAAAATCTTGACTTCCTATTAGGAGGAATTTACCAGTTGAATTCAAATCCAGAATAGCTCTCTTTCCAGAACATTTATATTTATGTAAATGTAAGATCCAAAACCATGAGGGATTATTTTTTTGTATTTAATACATTTTCTGAATATACATCCCATATTATTTTATTTATAGCATTGTTCTAAGTGAAGTGCACATACCATTTCTATACTGGATAAATATCACTACTAGGCTTTCTTATATGTCAAAGTTAATAATTCAAAATTTAGATTGTACAATTTTTTTTAAGTGCTACCAGGGCCCAATTTCATAAATATTGACAAGCGAAAATTTGACAAAGTTGTCACAATAGTCTGTTTTGAAAAAAAATTTTATTTTTAAAACTTTTATTTACACTGGATTTTAATTAAATTGTAGGTTTTACAACTCTTCGCCTGTAAATTTTGGGATTGCCATTTTTTATGAAATAGGGCACTTTTCAACTTAGGCTATAATCAGTTTGTTTATACCATATTATATAACATTTTAGATTTTCTATAAATGCAATACTTTTTGTTATATTATAATATTATAATATATTATATATTTGAATTATATAAGGTATTATTATAAGGTATTTCTGTATCTGCGAGTTATATTATTTAATTAAATTATTTTTTTTTATACTTAGTCATTATCATTTGTTTATATTGTCATATTAAAGTTTTTTTAATTAAAGATATTGAATTATTGGTTATCTTATGGTAGTTTAGTAATATCATATCTCGAAACCTCTCGAATAAAAGGTCGGAACTCTTATATTCTATGTTAACTCAGTCGTTAAATTTTAATAGGTTAAATTATTTTTTTAAAAAGGTACGCGGAGTATAATTTTAATTTAAATAATGGTGTAAGAGTTGGTCGGGCTAATATCATTAAAATAGATCGTGTAATCTTAAAATATTTGAAAAGAGAAAAAAAATAAAATTATCCTAAAATTACGAATTCTCTTAAAAAAAAATTAATAATTTTATACATTAAATATGGTCCAAGAGCATTTAATTATTAAAAGCTAAACTATTTACACTATAATTAATTATTTATTAAAAATTATGATTTGGTACATTAAAAAATAATTAATTAATAACAGAAAATAGTTTTTACAGCTTAATATTAATTTTACATCTAAAATATAATTAAATATTTATCGTTTATTTATTTTTCGAAAATTTATTTGGAACATTCAAGTATTACAATAATAATTTGATTAATTTCTAATTGATTAGAACCATATATAAAGTAATTAGGGACACAAAAATAAATAAAATTGTCTCACCTAGTTAATTCTCCCCACTTTTAAAAAATTAATTAATTAATTTTACCGATTCATTGTTTAATGTAATTTATGTATTTAATATAATTGTTTCACAATTTTTATTTTATTATTATAACGCCAAGGTTCATCATTGCACAAAACTTTCAATTTAAAGCTAAAAATAAAAAAAAACCAACTTCAACATATTTGACTGTAAAAAAAAAGGGAAAACGGAGATCTATCTATATGTATTAAATTGTTTTTTTTTTTTTTTTGGATAAAACTGGTAAAAGTAATAAAAATTTTTAAACCGTAAAATTTTCAAAAATAAAATTAATAACCTGTAAAAGGTGTTTAACGCTAATTAAATAGAAAAAAAAAAAAAAATATATATAGCAGCAAATTACAAAATGTTGTTTATCTAAAATGACGACTATGAGAGTCTATTGTCTATTGTATATACTCATTATCATCTATCACGCATCTTTATCTCATCTCATCAAAAAAATTAAATATGAAATAAATTTATAAAGTATGTTGATTTTGTATTCAATGGTAAACCAATTCGTATCCCAATAGGTAAGTGTGTTCATCAAGACCTTGTACAAAGTAATTCAAAATACCTTATGCAAAGTACTACTTGAAGTTTGAAATCTCTTAGAATATTTCAATTATACTGCATATTTCCAACAAATACGAATATTTCCGACAAAAGTGCGAAAATATTAAAGGGTCAAAATTTATTTGTTAACTACTTTTAAGAATAGCAATTTAGATAATTAACTAAATTTATTTAAATTATTATTTTTATTAGAAAAAAGGGTAGAAGTAGTTACTTAGTTAGTAAGCAGTTGAAGAAACAAGGGCGTCCTAAATCTCGAATAATTTTCCTCTTTTATTTATTTGATTATTTATACAGAGTGTCTCGCATTAACTTTTACATATAGAAGAAGGTTTATTTTATATCATAACTTTTTTAGATTTCGGACCTCATGACTGTTTATAAGCTTAAAATGTATAGGGGATAATTATAGCAATTACTTGGAATATTATAAAATGTAGTTAATAGTGTAAATTTTAGTTTTATGAAGGTTTAACACATTTTTTTCTGAATAAAAATTGATAAATTTTAGTGCTAAGTTGTGCTGACTTCAAAACTAAAAAGCCTACAAATTAAAATGATGGTCAATAGTAATGACAGCAATGATAGTAAAGTAAATAATATAAAGATAATTTAAGCTCTTAATTATATATTTATTTTTCCAATATCTTAAGTAGTTTTAAATCTGTAGACATAAATCTAAAATAACATAAGTTATAAATCTTTAAATTTAAATAATACCTTCCAGACTAAAGATATAATTTTTCCAACTTCAATAGAATTTTTTGATTCTTTTAACATCTCCCATTAACTCCGGCTATATGTAAAAGTTAGGGCGGAGCACTGGTATATAAATCCCCACCACATACAATATAATTAGCAAATGGCTCTGCCTTTGCTTTCCGGTGTGGCAGTTATATTTATTTTATATTATGATACAGATTGTAAATTATATTTCTTATTAGATATAATACCCCCTTTTCTAATATCTTTTAGGGCGAGGGATATTTTGCCTTCTTTCTGATTCGTCCACGATTTTGCTTTGATATTCTAATTTTCTTTTTATTTTAAATATCAAAATTGTGTTCAGGAATTTGCGAAGCCTCTAGTGAAGTCTCATACTTTTCTCATTTCAATTCTTGTTCCGCATCATGTCCTAGTAGAGCCTCTTCTATTTTCCCGAATTTTCTTAACTGATTTCCAAACATTATTTTCTTTTTAATATAAAATTAAAAAAAAATACTAATTAACATCATCATCATCATTTTCATTCAAAAACACTTTAACTTTTATTTTGCAAATTAAATCAAAAAATTTCAAAGTTTGTCTTAAATTTCACAAATTAAAACTTTCAAAGAAGTGTAAAATAAAATAACCTTCAAAAAAATTTTTTCACTAACATATCAAAATAATTAGCAAAATTATTTTAATGGTGTTATGGTGTTTTAGTGCGAACGTGTAAATAAAAATAATAGAAAATTAATAGTAAATAGCGAGATTAAAATAAATAGTATACACTTCATAATGTATTCGTATATATTATATCTACAAGTACACCACGTCATAAATACCAGCAGTCACTGGACTAGATTTTAAATATTTATTTTGTTTTTTTTTTTTTGTCTTAATATTTAATTAAACATTCATTGTTTTTTTTAGTATAACAGCATACTGCCGCACACATTGCATTTTAAAAAATATATCTTTATAATGAATAGACTTGTTTCATTTTAATTTCTTCTGGTTCAAAGAATCATATAACATATATATTCAATAGAATTCGAGCTGAACTCAAACATAACTAATTTTTTGCGAAAAAAACCCCAAAGTAGAAAAATTAAATAAAAAATTGTTCGTTTGCATCGCATGTACGTGATAATTTTCATATTTAATGTGCGGTAAGCATATCTAAGTGTTGTATTTTTTTTCTTATATACCATATATTTTTATTTATTTATTTATTTATTTTTATTCACAGTATTTAAATTTTACAATATGTACGAGTATATGAATACGTTCACATATGAAATAATTTATATAAATCAATACTTAGTGATTGATGATTGGTGGTCAATTTATTTTTACTATTAAATGAGGGTTTTTTAATAAGAATGTCAGAAAATTAGGGTAAATAGTAAACGTATATTACGTATTTAAACTTTTATTACGTATACTTTTTATTAGTATACGTATTTAAACTTTTTATTACAAACTAATTATTAAAACACTGTTAGCTAAACTGTCTCAGTTCACCATAGATGGGAATTTTGAATTATAATTATAATGCATTATTTTTGGTAATTATTAATTAGATGCAATGCATTGATTTCTTTTAATGCATTAAAATAATTATTTTGAATTATTTTGTTCACACTAATTCATTAAAATTATGCATTACTTATAATGCACTATTAAAATATAACTCAAACTAATTGAATTACTTTTGAATTATTTGAATTACTTTTGAATTAAAAAAAAAATACATTATAAGTAATGCATTATTTTAATGAATAATGTGAAAAAATAATTCAAAATAATTATATTTTAATGCATAATTAAAGAAATCAATGCATTATTTTAATTCGGGTTAAATTAATGTTAATAGAGATATGATGCATTACAAATATAATGCATTAGTCCCATCTCAGCAGTTTTTTGTAATAATAAAAAAAATGCATTTGTTTAAAAAAGTACCTACACTCTTAAAATAGAAAAGTTGCAGTGACAGTGTAATGACTAAAAAGATTACAAATTTACAAACCGTACAACTCACACAAATTTATATAACGTATAAATGTTATTTTTACTTTAATTGAATATATTTTAATTTCTAGTGAATACATTTTTATTTCTAGTGAATACATTTTTAGTTTAAGTGAAGACTTAAGACTTTTTATTTTATATGAAAACATTTTATTTTAAATAAAAAATTTTTATTTTAAGTCAATACTCTTTATATAAGCAATTTTAGAACTATAAATTTAAAACGTTTAATTTATTGTTCAAACCATCAAAAGATTACTAAGGATTAAAATCAAGTTCAATGGAACATAGGAGTTCCGACTATTAACAAGTCTTATAACTATTATGTTTATTTTTTAATTTTGAGTGAATCTAAGTATTGAAATGAACATTTAGAAAATTTCTATGTCAGTGTTGTTTTTTTAAATGAGCCTGCAATAAAAATTGTATCATTTAGTATTAATAATTAAGTATATTAAATATAAAATTTAGTCCAGCTTATTGAAAAACCCTTTATATATAAAAACATATGTGTATTGTATATTAATTTAATAAATTTGCTTATTTAATATAAAACGATTGAATACATTTTATATTAACCATAGAAATTATTAACCACACAACAAAATTTATTTAACTTTGAACCACAAACAATTTTTATGATTTTATTTGGTAAAAGAGCAATTTATTATTTCGTAAGTCAATAAATTACATACATATATATACATATATATATACTTTAATGTGGTATAAAATTAAAAGTGTTAAAATAAATTTTTCTTATTTTGATTTTTGGTTAATAAGTAGTTCTCTTTTATATACGATTTATCATTTTAGTTTTAATACTTTTGAAACAATAATTTGTATGATTTTTCACACCTCCGTTAAAGTGTAACTTCATTCTGAAAGTTTATTATTTATAATAATATTTTCATAATAAAAAATTCTTTTAAAATGAGTAACTTGTTTGAGTCAAAATACAAAAACTTGTCATCTGTAGAAATTTTTAGGTGCTAAAAAAGTACTATTTATTGATATAAAGATTTAAATAAAATACCTAAAGATACCTGAAGTACTATAATTTCTTTCCAAATTCTAGAAACCAGTCAGAACACTCTTGTATCCTTATTTCAAATTAGTATTTTCAAATAATTTGGAAGATAAGCTTTTAAGTCTTCGATGGTGTGTGACAAATACTCGAACCGTCGCTTCAGTTCATTCCAAACTGAGGGAACAAAAAAAGGGAAATTAAGAAACACTCTTGTACCAAATTTGAAGGTTTTATCTATCGGTATTAATTTTCCAAAAATGTTCATTTGCCCTTGGTCTGATCTCGCCCATTTTCAAACCCCGCCTTAATTTCGGCATTGAGAACCTTCACTTTACAGTATATAAATTTCATCAAGATAACGTCATAATAGGTTGAGTTATCGTATTTACGGACACATGTATGTACAGGCGGATGGACATGTTACCAAATCGATTCAGGAGAGGACGCTGGACAAATGTATCTAGCTTTCTTCCTTTTGGTGTATATATCCGTATACCAATTTTAATATATCCCTATAACTAAATTAGCTGACATTCTGTACCACATTCATTTTTCATGGCCTTAACATTTCGATACTCTGTATTTATTTTAAAATTATATATACCTATTTTTGTTCAATAAACATACATTTCAAAAAATATTATAAATTTTTAACAAAAACCAAAAATTAAATTGCGTATACTCGTATTTTCGTAATCTGATTTTTTTTTTCCTCCTGCGAATTTTAGATTCATCTTTAATGGCACAAAATTATGACATAATTTTTCAATGAGTTAAAAAATTATTAAAAAAAAAAAATACAAGGTGAATGAGGTGTCATTTTTTGGTTTAAATCTTTATTATAATTTCAAAAGAGTGGTAAAAAATTTTGTGGCAAACGATAAATTTTTTATTAAAATAAAATTAAAATGTGAATAATTTTGATGCGAATTTAATGAGAATAAATTGTAACACAGATAGGTTTAATAAAATAACCTCACTATTATTACTTATATGAATATCTATATTTTAAATAATGGTTACTTGATTATTTTTAAAGAAAACCACCTTAACTGTGTAGGTTTTAATATTTTTGATTTTTTATTTTTAATAAAAAAAATTTGTAATAAATTTGTCATAATTATATGGAGTATTTGGGAAAAAAATTGAGCAACTTTAATAGTTAAGATAGTATTATATAGGTATTTAAATTTTGGCAGAGGCAACTCTTTAAAGGTTATAAAATAAAATATATTAAATGAATCAAGAAACTATGTCTCAATAGTAGATTTATTATTATTATTATTATTATGTAATTTCTATTAGCTTGTAATTCAATACTCATCCAATATAATATGGTTTCATTATATATTTATGGACTGCCATTAGGATCAAACAAAAGTGATTAACAGTTATTTTTAATCAAATATTTTCTTATTTGTCATTTTCTAACAGTTGTCTTTACACGCTATCTAAACACTGTGTAGGAATTTCTATACCGTATAAAAATTACCACTTGAAGTTTATTTGATGTTATTTATATGCTGGAATTTTTTAAGACATGGATAATGAAATTTATTTCAATTGGACAAGTGTCAATATTTGTAATATAATTATATAAAAAAGAGATAAATGATTTCAATACAAAATGTTACTTGCTGGATAGAGTTACCAATTGGTGTATGAAGCAGCTAGCATTATACTTTTTAAGAACATTTAAAGACGGTTAAGATAATCCAGCGCTTATAATAATTCAGAAAACTAAAGAATTCGTTAACTTTAACACACTAAGTTCTATTTGTTAAGTAACTGCTTAATAAAAGATTACTAGTACCTTTTATACCCAGTATATCTAGAAAATTAATTAGTCTACGATGATTTGCTATATCAAAAGCTTTTGTAATATCAATAAATACTGGATCGACGTAGTATCCTTTATCAAGTGCATCATAAATATATTCTAACGTAGCTGTTATTGCGAATTCTGTACCGCTGTTCTCTAGAAAATCATATTGATTTGGATCAACATTTTATCAGAAATAATTATTAACTTCATTTTACTACTTTATATATTGTATATAGAGAGGCCCTCAATTGTTCTAAATATTAAAGAATGAAATTAAATATACATTTTGAAAAAAAAATTGCTTATTAAAACAGATTTAAAAACAAAAATTTCTAAAAAAAAAACAATAAAGAAAACAATATTTAATACTATGAAAATATAAAATATTTATGACAAAGTCGTAGTTCTTTAAAAAAATTGTTTATATATTCTTTTAACAACATTTGAAATTACATACGGACGAATTACGCAATCTATTCTTCACTAAAATAAAGAAGTAACAGCACACTGTGAAGTATGTAAAATTTAATTCACCTGACATATTAAAACCGTTGCATTTACGTTTTTGACGTTTCAAAATGTTGTAAGAACTTTCTGCATCGTTCAATATATAATTGTAAAAATTATAGATATAAAGTTTTCATTCATGTTTTAAATAAATTTTTACTACACGAAATGTCACATGTCACAACTGTCATCAGAAGTGACTCAATATCAATCGATATGCAAGTAATTTTTAAATTTTCAATAAATTTAAATACTAAATAGTCAAGAGTAAATCATCCATAATTTAATTTATATTTATAATTTAATTTAGTTTTGGAATTAATACACTTGAAAATGTAATCAATATTAAGTTTCAGTTTTTGTTTATTTTAAATATTTCTGATTAAAAAAAAAAAAAAACTCCAAAGTATTTTATACCATAACACATACTGTCAAACAAATAATAAAATCAATAAATTTATAAACAATTTTATATTATAATCTATAGATTTATTTAGATTATGTACATACTTTTTGTTTTTATTAACATTAGGTGCTGAATAAACAATCTGAACTCAAATTTCTATGGAATTTTTTGTTTTTTTAATAAAGTACACAGTAATTACGATTTTATTAAAAATTATAATAAAAATAAACAATTTTTCGAAATTAAGAACTAAGAAATTTCTTAATATGTACATTCAATATCGATGAAATCTAAGAAAAATAAATTATTCAATAGAAAATCACTGAATTCTTGAATTACAAACATTTTTCATATACAGATTTATTTATCAAACATAAGTTTAAAGTTTTATTTAGAAATTATTGAATAAAACTGTGTAATTGAGTGTTTAAATTGAACAAAATTTGAAATGAGCTAATCTTTATAGTAAAATGCATTCTTAAATTCAGATCATTAAAAATGAAAGTTCGTTTTTCTGTATTAAAACAGTTTTAAAGTTTAGAAGAACGTTTAAATCGGCTTTTATAGTATACCTCCATATTCCAAACATCATTTTTCCAAAAACTTATTTCATAAACTTCATTTTTTTAATTTTGATCTCGAAATCAAAGAGCTCCATGAATAACCCCTCAAACAATAATAACACCAAAAAGAAAAGGAAATTGAAGGATTATTTCGGCGGTTTTATATTAAATGTAATTAAATTGACTAAAAAGTAATATATATTATAATATCGGATCGCCCCCGAATTCTCGCAAATTAAATTATTGAAGATTTACATTTTCCATGCAACACTAGAATCAAAAGAATTCGGCATACCTATTTTATACAAAAAATAATCCCAAACAATTCAGAATCTTAAAAATATATATATTTTGTAAAACAGGATTCGGGAATAGTCTGCGGTTTTTAATATAACTCTAAAATCTCATCTAAGTCTAAATTTAGCACATTTCTATACATAGACTATCTGGAAAAAGAGAATATTCTGATTTTGAATACAACTCTAAATACATATTTAATCCCATTTAAAATCCTAAGCTAAAGTCTCTCCTATTTTTCCTAGTTGATTTTTTTAATCCAAAGTCCAAAGTTATTAATTGAAATCTCAGCAGATATTCTAAATGACTTTCAACGCTTTAAATCTTATCTCGTACAAAAACAAAATTGTCTAAATTTATCGAACTTGTTGTTCGTGATAATATTTAAATGTATTTATACTAAGAATGCGGAATTAATATATGAAATATAATTTTAATAATCCTGAAATATTCTGTAATTTTAACTAATTTTGATTAATGGATTCTAATACAAATTAAATGTTTAAACTTTTTATAATAAATAATATTGTAAACTTTTCTAAATATTTAACTGATTTGAATTATTAGTTTAAAATTTGATAATGTAAGAACACTTCAACAATTAAACTTATACCTAGTTTTTACAGAATATTTTAATCAAATTTGGATAAATTAATATTTGAAATATGCGCCTAATAATAAAATTAACATGCGATAATTATTAATAGAATGTGAATTTTAATTATACGATATAAAATAAAATTTAAACTTTATTTAAAAAATTTTACAAAATGTTTCCTTGAAAATTATATCACATTTATTTTATTTCTATAATTTTAACCAAACTATCAATATATTTAATATTAATTAAACAAATAGGTACAAACAAATTTAATTTGCTTCCGAAAAATCCAAAATAAATTAAATTAATATGTTTAATAAATATAAGCGGTAAATTTAATGAATAAATATTGAATAAATTTACACGAAATACATTTTATTTGTATTTAAAAATTCAATTTAAGTTAAATAACGTTTCTTGCATACAAATTTTGTAAATATTCATTTGAAAAATATTTTTTTATTTTTAACATTTATCGACTTCCGTAGTGTGTTTTCGAAAATCATATAAGAATAACTATAGATATTGTTTACGGTCAAATTTTTGGAATATAAGTTACATTGGAAATTTATTTGGTAGATAATCAAAATAAAGACAACAAAAAATTCAAGATTATAAATGGTGTACTGTATGTCATCATTAGTTTCAAGTTGACTTAAGACAATGTTTATATATTCGAAGAGGACTTACGAATCTCCTAATTAATTGTTTGAATACTAATACAAGGAATTAAACTAAAAGATTTTAAAAATAATGTTCGAAATGCAAATATAAACTGTATATTTTGAATATTTATTTCATGTATATAATATCATATTATATGAAATATGATCCAACCAATGGTGAAGTGATTACGAGGTCGGCCTTTTAAAAGGAAAGGATTTAGATTCAAACCCTCGTTTGATTATATGTATAATGCCCCCAAAAACCCAAATTTGTTGTAAAACTAAAATAGAAATTGTTTTTCCTTTTATCTATAATTAATGATTTATAAATTCAATAATCTTACCTAAAATAGAAACGACATTTAGGTTTTTAAATTATACAAATTAAAATAATAGTTTTTACAATGTTTCAATATTCAATTCAAAAATGAAAAAGCCCACATGTTTTAAAATTCAATTTGACATAATCAAATAAATTGACATATAAAATGTCAAACTCATAAAAATGAAAAATGAAAGATGAAAGGGGTGAACATCTTTTACATATGTAATAAAAAAATATAATTTACCCTATAATAGAGCCCTATATTTCAAATTGGAAACAGGTTACACATACCTTCCCCATTCATAAACCATGATATCTAACAAAAAAGTTTTAAATATTAGGGCCTTACCTAATCAAAAGCGTACGACGTATGACGTACAATACGCCGTACGTCGACACGTCGACATATCCCGAAATCGATACGCGCGTCCCATTTTTAATTTGTCAAAAAATCTATTTTGAATATTGATTTCATATAAAAAAAAGCGTTTTTAATTTTGGTATTATTTTTAATTTTTTTTTTCTTTAAATTTTGTAAAATGGATTTCGATCATATTGAAGTTTTAGAAGATTTAAATTTAAAAATGTTTTATTTACTAAATATCAACAAAACGTCACCATAACAACATAACAAAAAACAATAACAAAATAACAAAATTGTATACGCTTTGTCAATTTTTGAATTTTAAAAACCCGACATATGGTACGTCGCGTATTTCGGGAGCTCCCATATAATTATATGTATTTAAAATTATTTTGACCGAAAATATACGCCGTACGTCGTCATTTAGGTAAGGCCCTTATACAAAAAAATTACAGGTTTCACAGTGTTAAGTTATCGTTTAACAATTAAAATTTATAATTACCTGTTATTTTAAAATTTATTTTAATAAAAAAATTTTAAATTATAATATTAAATTCATTGGAATCTTGGTACTCGTATATAGAAACTTAATCGCGTCTAAGATAATATAAGAACTTAAAAAATTAATAGTATATAGGTAGAAGATCTTAGAAGCTTAAGGAAAGAAACCTAATATATTTCTTCTTATTAAAGAGTAAAAAAACTATCAAATGGGGGATATAATTTTTTTATAAACACTCGTATAAGATCTTTTCTCTTTCAAACCTGTTAAACCGGATATACTTAATAACTTCAATTAATTAATTAAAAGTTTATTTAACTATTCATCTTTTAATAAAATTAAAACAAAAAAAATAACTGCTTTGATAGTGTTTAAATTTATATTTTAATTATAAATTTTATTGAATAAATTTGCATATTAATTTATATGATAAAGCTTCAAACAAGACTGTGTTATAACTTTTATAATGTAATAATTATTAATGTATTTACAGTATTTATTTTTTTTAAAGTTTTAACTTTCTTTGGACAAGGTCGTAAGTAAAACGAATCTCCAAAATTTACCGAATATATATTAAAAATAATAGGATTGAAATGATAGAAAATGATAAGTTATATTAATGATAAATCATCTTTATTTTCCAATATTTTTTTTTTTTATTCTTTTCCACTTCTTTAAGCAGTATAGGGCATTCACCAAATTTTATTTTAAACTAGGCTTTAGTTTCTTTTATCATAAAATTCACTAAGCAATAAAATAAGAATGCATAAATGTTAACTTTGTGCGCCATCTATAATCTTACACAAAAATTATTTATATATTTTTATTAAATCTTATTTTATATTACGATATAAACTATTACGATATAATTATACAATTTTACGATATTTTTGTTATTAGATATGATCTAACCAGGGTTTGAACCCGAGACCTTCCACATGGAAGGCGGCGTCTTTACCACAACGCCATTTGTCAGATTTATTTTCTAATATAAGGGTAAGTATTTATTTACATATTATGGTTATATATTATAATTAATTAAAAATATATGGTTTAAACATAACTCTTAATTAGTACATAAAAAAGATGGAAGTAAAAATTTTGCTATAAGAGAAGATTGTTAAATATTGATAATGAAATTAATAATCATTTAAGATCTAAAGCTTTTTTTAAAAAAATACTTTTTGATTTTCCAATGGCTTAATTTGAATTATCAAGAAATTTATCTTTTCCTTTTTAAAAAAATCTTTGAAATTATATCTAAATTAAGTAGTTTTTAAGTTTTTAGTATACTTACATGTAAATACATAAATATGTATATAATTAGTAACTCAATCTTCTACTTAATTCCTACCTTTTTTATATTAAACAAAAATACAAAATTAAGATATAAATTAGAATTATCAACTAGAAACATAATTTGTAATATTATAATTATTTTATTCCTATATAAGAATAGTATATATAGGAACATACATAAAATCATGTTGTATATGGGTGATTTTTTTTTTTATTGCACATTTCATGTCCTGGAATCAATTTTTTTATAATTTTTTAAATAAGTAAAATACAGAAAAATTAATAATTAATATTAATTTTACAAACGATTCCCCATTGCCCCCATTTCATTTGAAAATTCTATGTTAAACAGTTTTTCTTAAAAATTAAAAAAGCATACGGTACCTATAGCAAAATGCTATGTCCCCGAGCTTAATTTTTTGACTTTTGGATTAATTTTTTCTGTTAATACTGCCTTTGGTATAAATTGGGTAATCAAGACTCTAAATTATAGTTATTATAAGTTTAATTTTTTTATTTTAGAAGCGGTACAAATTTTGTTTAACCTTTTTTTTAGCAAAATAAATGATGTCCCTAGGTTTTGTCCATTGTGTTACCGAAGCATTACTTTTTAAATTAAAACGGTTTGTTTCTTAAATAAGTTGCGCGGCTCTTGTTATTTGTCAAAAACTATTTATTATTTTTATTCTGTTGTTGAAAAGTTTTCAAAAAAATAGCTATAATTAAAAAAAAATTAAATTTTCCAAAACGTATAAGCAGGGCCGGCCTTCTCCATGAATGGGCCCGAGTGCATATATTTTTTTGGGGCCCTCAACATTAAAAAAAATAGTAATACCAACGTAAACGTCCTTTTTAAAAAAAACACTTAATTTTTGTACTTATTTCGAACGTATTTCCATTTCAACCAAACAAAATTTTTGTTTACAAATTTATAATAATATAAAAAACATCTGATTGCAATGTCAGCCGCAAACTGACAGTGACACTGAAAACGTTATAAGACAGAACCCTATAAGCAAGCATATTTGAAATATTGCACAAACGTAAATAAAATGACGTAAATAACGAATGAAATGCGTACAATAAAAATATCTTATGATTTTTAATACGTTATTTCTTACTAATTAAAAAAAAATAAAAAAAAATATAATATTTAAAAAAAAAATAAAAAAAATTTTAATAATTTTTTTTTATGTAAAATATAATTTATATAATTTTTTTTTCTCATGCACATGTCTCATTCTCATTTCTCAGCACCCGGGCCCCACTTTTACAGGGGGCCCCCAGTAAAAGTGGGGCCCGGGTGCTTTGCAACCGCTGCACCCCCCATATGGCCGGCCCTGCGTATAAGTATGTATTTTTATTAATTGTCCACTATGTTACCAAGTTTATCTCGACTTAAATACAAATTAAAATATTTTATTATATAAAATATAAAGTAATAAAAATAGCACTTTTAGAAAAAACTAATTTTTATATTATGTGTTCAATAAATTATGATATTTTTAAATAATTCAGTAAAATTGTCCATTGCGTTACCTGTCCATTGTGTTACTATTAGCGCGGTAACGCAATGGACAAATTGGTAACGCAGTGGACTTATTGGTAAGAAATTGGTATAGTTCTAAAAAAAAAATGCTATAATATTATTAATTGTTAATAGAATATGCCCAAACCCAATAAAAAAAATCTTTCCCACCTGCTAAAAAGCAGAGGAGGTAGAGGGAAAGACGAAAACTTGATTTAAAGACGGCTATAAAAAAAAAGGCTATAAAAAGTGAAATATTATCACAAAAATAAAAATCTGATTGAAAAGCAAACTCCTCGCCAATTTCTTAACATTTTCTTTATAATTTTCAATGCTAATGTATTTAATTAATTTTTTTTTTTTGACTAGAGTCCCCTATGTTACTTTTTTGTCCACTGTGTTACTTTTTGTCCCTGCTTACAAAGACTTTATTTTTATTTTCATTTAATTTTAAGATACTTTATTTAAGTTTTGTTTAATTAAAATGATATATAAATATTATTTGTATTTTAATGTGATATGAAATATTCTATACGTGCTTGCTGTAACAGCGAAATTCAATATTTTTTGAAATTTTTTTGATAAAAAGTAACACGACGGACATAAAGTTTCAAATTTTTTTAACTTATATACTTTTTTTTATTAATTTTTAAATAGCAATTTTCTATTTATAATAAATAAAATACGAAAAGCTGATTACTTCTTTTCTTATTTGTTTTTTTTACATTTATATAACATTTTACATTTTAGTAACGCAATGGACAAATCTGCGGAGCTCAGTTTACTAATTTTGTTCTAAAATTCGTAATTTTGACAAAAGTGTACAGCTCTCTTCAGAATATTGTAGCGAAAACTATAAACTTTCTTAATAAAATACCATGGCTCATAAAAAAAGGAAAATAATTTAAAATTTTAAAATTTTGAAATGTGCACTAAAAAAAAAAATGACCCATATATATATTAATAGAAATATTTTCACAGTTTTAATTAAAACAAAAATTTATGCTTAATGAATGCAATAAAAATATTATATGAAAATATATTTTAAAAAAAATATTAAGATTTTTTAACTATTTTATACATTAATACAATAATAATATTATTATTGTAGATTAAATTATTACTTAAAGCGTAAAAATTCCACTTTTTCATTGAACAGGAGAATAATTTTTTGTTATTTTACTTTGATTTTATTTTTTTTTTAAGATTATGCTTTCGATTTAATAATATCTTAAGATTTAAGTTGATTATTAGTTTAATTATTATCATTAAATGAAAATTAACTTTTTTGTAGATGGTCATTGCCACTATGGAAAATAAGAAAAGTTGTAAGATTTGAGATTTTGAAGCTTGATCTCCCTAGTATGTGTTTGAGATTTTTAATTACTTTTTCTAACATTGCCCATTGCTAAAATGGGTTTGATCGCTTTTTAAAAGGCAGCTGTATGGATTCGAAGCCTAGTCAAATTATATGAAATAGTAAAAACAAAATTATAAAAAAAAAGATTTTGTATTTTGCTATTATAGGAGCGAAGAAAATATCGATAGACTATTTAAACTGACTACTAATTTCCAGAACTAATGTAGGACTAAAGAGCAAGTTAAAAATAATGAATTTGGTTCAAAAAGTAAGAGTAAATAGAAAAGTACATATGTTTATATTATATCAAATGAGAAATATATACCGTGCTAATCCATATGAATTGGTCATGATTACACTAAATGTCCTAATTTCAATTTCAGCATTTTGAGAAATTAATTTAGCAAGCACTACTAGACTAATTAGAAGTAGTAAATATTTTGTTTATTAATTGTCTTCTTTGTAAAAAGATAAAGTAGCCTCATGTCTTAAACGATCAAACGCTTTTCTTACATCTGAATTGAAAAAAAGTGTTTAAAATAATTGATAGGATACCAGAGCTTAAATGCACTTGTTTAGAGCTTAAATGCACTGGATTATTTTATTAAACATATCTTTTTAACAATTTTTCGATTTTGTCAATTTTGTATATAGTTTTATCAAAGAATTTAAAATTAGTATCATTATATATTTTATATTTTATGTAGATTAAGGATCCACATAATTTAACTTAGTAAAATTGATATCGTTTTAAAAACTGTTTTATTTTATCCTTCTTTCATCTTTAAAACTTGCTAAATAGTTTTGTTAAAAATATAAAATTAGTTACATAGGTGATAGGTTGTATATTTTTAAAATATGCTTATATAGATGATTACCGCAGGCTTTTTATTTAAGTATCATTTAAGTAAAAATCTTACTCTCTAATCTAAATGTCTAAGTGCTTTATAAAATTTGAAATTTAAAGTTTAAAATTAAAATTTAAGAGATTTTTTTTTTTTTTTAATCGAATATCAATAACTGAAGCATACAATTATACAATATATAATAATAAAAAAATACAAATATTAAAATTGCTTTCACCTTTTACATTATTACTATTTATATCTAATTAATATAAATTGTTATTCATTGTAAAAAACAAAAAACTATTCAAAATAGTGTAAAAAAATGTAATTAAAAAATTATTGGGTTTATTAAAAAAAAAAAAAAAAAAAATTAAGGAAAAAAAGAGAAAATTAAATTATAATTATTATTTTCTATTTAAATTTATAATATAACTTTTAATATTGGGTATTTTAAGAAAGTTTTCAATTTCAAACTACAATATAACAATTTATTGAATTTATACAGTAGTGTAATTAATATATGTATTAATTTTCCCGGTAATAACTAATTATTATTGTTGTTTTTTTTTGGTTGTAAAAATAATATTATATAATTATAATTAAATACTTATATTGTTTTTAAATTAAAATTTTATTAAATTATAATTTATGTGATTATATTTTCTATGGAAGTTGTAAAAATTTAGTAATTAATAATTATTTAGTATTAAAAATTATAAAATAATAGAAAATAATAATTACAGTGAAATGATTTTAAAAAAAAATTTTTTTTATTGAATTTCAATTATTTTTTTTTTTCAAATTTATTAATAGATTATAAAATTATATTAGATAATTAAATATTTATTTTATTTATTGATAATTTAATAAAAAATTGACTTTAAAATTAAAATATTAAATTTAGCTAGGTCCCAATTTTTAAATTACCAAATTTTATTGTTCAAATAAAACTTTCACTTATTAATTTTACTTTTAATAAGTTTATTTAATTTAGTAATTGTTATATTTTGGCATTTTTTTTTTTTAATAAAATTATTAATTGGAATCAAATAAAATTTTAATTTTTATTGATATTGATATTATTAATATTAATACAAAACTAATTAATTAATAATAACTAAGTGTCATGAAATTTAATTACCATATAGATAGATTAGCTGTATGGAATTTTAAAGTTTTAGATAAGTTAATTTATAAATAAATGTTAAACTTATAATAAAACTAAAATTAAATATTTTACTAGTAATCAACAAATATTTACTTTTTAACTAATAAAATTTATTAATAAATATTGAACGAAATTTTACAAACTATAGGTATTTTACAACACAAAAATTGCTTTAAAAATTTGTTTTTTTAAACTTATAATTAAAATACGTGTATAGAAGGTGGTGCATTCACCTCAATAGTTTATTACATATAATAAAGTGTGAAAAAAATCATATTATAATTTAAATATATCTATGGGTATAATATGGGTTTAGGTATTAATTTCTTCTACTTATTAATAGGAATTAAAATATTTAAATTAATAAATTTATTTATATTTTTTATTTTTATTTCAGAATTTTTTTGAAGAAAACTTGGGGAATTGGAAATGGAACAGTACACAACAGAATAGCGATAAAAAATTACGAAAAGTTATGGAAAATGTACTGGAAAGAGCACGAATGTGCGAAGCCCAAATGGTCACCATTTGCGGTGTATTATTTTTCTACTTAAGCTAAAATTATTCCCCATTAATATACTGTATAACAAAAAAAAATAATAATAATTAACCATTAAATAAAAAAGTTATTAAACATTCAAACCCTCGTTTTCGCCACCCTGTATAATAAAGTTGTTGATAATCCGTATTAATCTTCTTGAAAACATTACTTCATTTTACACAATGTTCTTAGTTTATTTAATCTAAAATTTTTACTATTTCTTAATTTTACTGGTGCAATCCTATATACAAACATTGGTATCTTAATGTCATCAAATTCATGTTTCAAACCGAAATTTTTTTAGTTCTTATTAAAGTATTAGTGATTGATTATCAATTGCTGAACCAATATCTTCAGAAAATTTTTAAATTAATTATAATTTTTTTTAAAATTAATTATTAATCAAATAATGTTATTTGTAATTGAGTGATTGATTATACCTATTACACTTCCAATCTATAAGTAATGGTCATATCTCACAAACCAACTTCAAATTTGGTACAATGAGTGTTCCCATGAGGGGAAATAATACCCTTTGTCCTATTACCACTTCCGGATACCTCTCATGGACCTCACAAAATAAAACCAATGTCCTCAAAATCAAAATAGATAGTAAATCTTACACGTTTTAAAGTACCGGTTCTGACTTCTGAGAATAATAATTTTTCATATATATAGTAAACTTTTATTCGCGACTATGAGGGTTCGTTTAAACTTGTGCTTGTTGAAACTTCAGTTCAAAAATACACAACATGGGAGCATGAAAAATTCTCCTATAAATATCAATTTACCAATTCTTTTACCAGTTATCGATGGTCTAAAATAATCGTATTCTTAAATATTATCAAACAACTTCTGTCATTAAAAAAATAAATAAGTTATTCGGCTAATAATTGTGATAAAATTACATTCCAATATAAATATTTATAGCATTTAAATGTGTTGTGCAATAATAAAGTTAAGTTATACAATTTTATAAAAATTCAATTATTCTACCCTTAATACCTAACTATAATAATTAGTAAACAAAAACTTGAATACATTTTAATTATAAAATAAATATGAATTTTTTAAACTTCTTTTTAACACTTTTCAATTCTTTTAAATTTATACAAAAATATAATTTAATAACGCTTTTATTAATTACTATGTATTTAATTTCTGTTGTTTTTTTAATAAAACGTGTCTTTTTTTTTAAAATAATTTTGTATTATCATATTTTAAATACAAAAAAAAAACGATACTTTTCCAATTTTTTCATTAAATTAAAACAATTTTTAAATCAACTACAACACCAATTATATTATTTTATCACAGTTTTTATAAAATATTCATATAGTATCAACACTCACATGTTTTATGTTAAACTACACCACCTTAAAATGGATTAAAGATTAAACTAATCAGTACATATATTCAATTAATATTTTTTTACAGGTCTCCTATTTTTAAATTCACGCAATTTAAAATAAATTCATATGCCTATCTAGTACCTAGATACATTCAACAGATTATACACATACAATTTACACATTTTTATTAAGATTAACCAGACACTATCAGTATATCATAATATTTTGTATATATGTATATTAAACATTTCCTTTTATGAATAAGAAAAATTAAAATACTTTCAAAATTATCAAAATACACAAACAAATAAAAAAAAAAAAAAAAAATTAAAATAAGCAAACATTTGATCAAAAATGAATCATACAATTTTTAGTGCAACTTAATCATCACTGATCACTACCGTTGTTAGTTGTTATTGTTTTAGCTGTTCTCATTTCTGTTGTTGTTAACCTAAGAGACCTGTCTCCAAACTATTAAATTTAACATAAAATCATTAAACATATTTTAAATGGTATCCTGTTTTTCATTTTCACTTTTATAATGTTGAAAAATTTTACAATAGAAAAGAGGAATTAAAAGTAAAACGTATTTATTAAATATTTATATTTTATTTTTCATTTTTAAGTGCTAACTGTTGAACTGTTAGGTTCAACCGTTCAACTGTTAAAACGCGGGAGAACATATAATACCTATTCGTATTATTAGAATTGATCCAAATTAATATTACATACAATTTAATGATCAGTATTAGACTTTATATAACATGTAGAAACGTCTTAGATTTTCAATAGATAAAATTTTATTTGTTATATATTGTAATACTTGTAAGGTATTTTGTATCTGTGAAATATATTATTAAATTAAATTATTTTTTTTATATTTTGTCTTAGTTTATATTCTTATATTAATGTATTTTATTTAAGATATATAATTATTAATTATTGGTTATGCTATTAATTTGAACCTAATGGCGAATGGTCGCTGAGTCGATTTCCAAAAACCAGATAAAAGTTTTTTTTTTTTCACATTTAACCGGGAATCGAATGCGTTCCTTTAGAATGAAAAGTCGACACTCTAACCACAATGCCAACCAGCCGATCATAAGTTATAAGTTAGCTGATTTGATTGGTGCTTATAATTTTCAAAATATGCATCACAACTTTGAAAAATTGTGAAATACATTTTAATTAACTTGAGTAATATTAATTGTCATATAGATTGCATTTGTTTTTCTAGTTCACATTTGAGACCATTTTCTATGCAATTTAAGCCTTCAATGTACATTTCCTCATATTACAATAATATGCTTAAGTTAAAATTATTAATTTTAGACCTAACCTATACCAGTCTCATTTCTAATTGAAATATAATTGCATCATAGTTGAATAACACTGGATGGTGAGCATGATTAGTATGCTAATATTTAAGTATGCTAATTAGTAATCTAATAGCATAGAGAATGTCTTATATTATTACTTATACCATTGACAATTTAATGATGACATTATTTCATTCATGATTAAACTGAAGACATTGAATGAAATAATTCAGTTAATAAGTATAGATACTTTAGGTTGAACACTATTTTTCAATGCCCAAATAAAATAAAACCTAGCCTCAATTTTCCATAAAACAGTCTTCAAAATATCCTATTGTATAATCAATAAATTATTGTATTGCTCATTATTTTCATTATATACATATCTTTTATTTATTTGTTTATAAATATATAAGTTCATACAATGTAAAAGTATATTTATAAAGAAGTTCAATGCCCTGTAAAATAACATAATTGATAATATAGTCATACAGTGTGTATAAATAAAAACAAAAATATTGTTATAATAATATGTAAGTGAAAGAAAAATCAACTCAAGTAAAATGAAAATTTTTTAAAAAAAGAATTTCTTAAATCATTTTACACACTCTGTTTTATGCATTTGTCACACTGAATTTAATAAGCGAAAATAAAAAATGATATAAAATGACAAAAACTTTAAATTAACCACGTAAATCATACTTAATATCATTGTATATACATAGGAGGTATTAGATATACATTAATTTTATTAATTAATATAATATATTAGCATTAGTTAAACCTGATAAGAGAAATAGTAAGCATAGCTGTAAACGTTTTCAATCTTTTTTTTAATATGAAAGAGAAGAACTATGAGATAATTGACATTTACATTTTTAATTACTCATGTGTATTGGAACTTAAGATGACATGTCCCTACGTAAGAGAGATAACGGTGTTTTATTGAATTAAGTGTGCCTTATGTCTAAAAGTCTAACTCGAGTAAAAAAAGGTGCAAAAATTGTTAAATATTAGTATATGTAGCAAACAGCAGCGCATGCGCAATACACCTATTTTGTTAACACCTTATTTGTGTTTAGTATAAATTTGATTGTTATATAGTGGTTAAGAAATCATGTTCTTAAGAAAATGTCATTATCTTTAATAGCTTTACATCAGCAACTAGTTACCGGTGTCTTTCAATAGTTTTCCTATAATTCTGTTCTGAAGTCTGAATATTTCAGAATTATCTTTTCTGCTCTATTTTCCAAGCTTTGCTAATTGCTATGAGGAATTAATTGCAGTCTGCAGATGAAAAAGGGTCTTCTTAGGCTCGTTTCGAAAACATCAACAGTTAGTCGATCATCTGTTGATAATTTTTATATTTGATTTGCAATAAATAGTTGTTGATGACTTTTGCAGTTGCAATAAAATAATTCCGGTTTTTTGTCGATTTTCACAAATTTTTGACAATAACAATTTTCGAATTTCTAATTAACGCGTCAAAAATGTTTATTAATTTGTTACTTCAATCATCATCGTGTTTTTGACGTTTTAGAAAAGTAACTATCTTATCTTATCTGCATAATATATGGTATAGGTAAAGGTTTAATCAAAAATTATCTTAACCAATGATCCCTAAAATAGATAAAAGAATTTTATGAATTAGGGTGCGTTTATGTGGGAGCTGCGATAAGTGATAAGAACATCGATAAGAGCATAGCGTAGAAAATTATATACATGATTTAAATAGAGGTGTTTATACTGGAGCATCGCTTTGATAATCGTAAACTATATAAATTTTGTACGCTATGCTCTTATCGACGCTCTTATCACTTATTGCAGCTCTAACATAAAGGCACCCTTAGGAAGATTTGTAAAAATTGAACTTAGAACGTAAGTCTTAAATTCCGAAAGAGAAATTCGGCTTGATAAGAAAACATCCAACCTACGCTTATACAAACTTAACTCCAATACAAAATATTTTATTGTTCACAGCTTAAATAGTGTGGGAAATTATTTATTATCTGCATGCATATAATTCGCATACAATATTACCATCAAAAATGTGGTGAATATTTATGTTGTCTACTACTACTGTGCGCAACATATATACATAATATTTATACCCGTGCATACATATATGAACATCGGGTATATTAAAATTACTCCTCCGTTTGTAACGCATCGAAATATAAGAGCTAGATATAGTGTCAAGGGTACGTATCGAATCAGCATCGAAAAGTGAATCGATCTAGCTATGTGTGTCCGTCCGTCCGTCCGTCAGCACGATAACTCAAAAACTATAAGAGCTAGAGTTCTGAAACTTTCACAAAGTCATTTTTAGACAATTTCTAGGTTCCCTATTGTTTTTGGTTAAAATCGGATCAAGGCTTCGGGGAGCTGCCATACAACTTTTTTGCACCAATATGAATTTCTTCAAAACTATTTATACTACGGGGATGAAAATTACACACGGTTAGTTTTATAATGACTCCGGCACTTATATGAAGTTTCAAAATGTTAGGGCCCCATTTTCGGGGGGCTGCCATACAACTTCCTTGCACCAATATGAATTTCTTCAAAACTAATTACACTACGCGGATGAAAATTACACACGGTTAGTTATATAATGAATCGAGCACTTATATGAAGTTTCAAAATGTTAGGGCCCCATTTTCGGGGGGCTGCCATACAACTTCTTTGCACCAATATGAATTTCTTCAAAACTAATTATACTACGAGGCTGAAAATTACGCACGGTTAGTTATATAATGAATCAAGCACTTATATGAAGTTTCAAAATGTTAGGGCCCCATTTTCGGGGGGCTGCCATACAACTTCTTTGCACCAATATGAATTTCTTCAAAACTAATTATACTACGAGGCTGAAAATTACACACGGTTAGTTATATAATGAATCGAGCACTTATATGAAGTTTCAAAATGTTAGGGCCTCATTTTTTTTTTTATTTATTTTTTTTTTTTTTTAAGCTAAAGTAATGGGACAATGAATGAAAATTTTGTTTTTTTTTTTGTGATTTTTTTTTTTTGTTAATTTTTTTTTTTTTTTTTTTAAGCTAAAGTTATTGGACAATGAATGAAAATTTTGTTTTTTGTTTTGTGATTTTTTTTTTTTTTTGTTAATTTTTTTTTTTTTTTTATGTCAAAATTATGGGGTAATGAGTTAAATGTATAAGGGAAGTAAATTACGGTTTATTTTATACACCATAGTGGGTATGCACGGGTATCTAAAAGTTGACAAGGGCAACTATAATCTTCCTCGTTTTTATTAGATTTTTGTATTGCTTACACAGTTGAATGCAACAACGTGCGTAAAATAATTGTAAATTTATCTGTTGGATTTTATTACTATATACACTTATATGTATATTAAAAGTGTATGTCACCAGCATGTATTAATGGATTACACTCATGGGGAACAAAATCCGCCTTAAATAAAAAAAACAAAATAAAAAATAATTGCTTATTCAATTCAATTTTATTTTTTTTATTTTTGACTTAAATATTCATTATTTTGCGACAGATATGAAATATGACATAAAATATATACAATAAAACGCATGTATTATGTTGGGTAAAAAAAATTGCTAACGTATAAATTTAATAAAAATATTAAAAAAAAAAAAAACAAATTTAAAATGCTGGTCTCTTGTATTTTTATTTTTTAAATTAATTAAATAATATACACAATATTTTGATAAGAACATGTGGTGATCATATATAACACATACTAAATCGTGGTGGTAATGTTTATCAAATTTAAATGATGGCATTGTTTAGTACAACAATATACAAAAAAAAAAATTGTAAAACAAAACCCTTCCATTTTAATTTATGAAGTTTTTGATAACAATTTCCCTTTTATTAATCATCACATTTTATGTAATCTAGTTTATTTTTATTTTCTTTGCCACTTAATTCTGATTATTTCATTTTTATTTAAAAAAAATATTTCAACTCTTGAACTTATTGGGTTTTCCCGCAAATAAATTTTTTTAATGTGAAGGTGAAAAATGTTTCTTAAATTATTCTAAATAGCTTATACTAACTATTGACAAGCTCCAAGTCATGTGTACCTGTTGAATTTTTAATTTATAACGAAGGATGTGCATCCATTTAGGCAATTTATCCGTAGAATGTTTGAAAGTAGGACTTCTATCGCAATGTTCTGTTTAATAATATCAAAAATGAAAATATTTTTTAACTCAAATATAAAACTATAAAAATAATAAAAAAAATTGCTTATTTTTTTTTTATTCAAGATTTTGCCTTTGATAAGGTCCTACTTTGCCTCACGGCGAACAGTCGATCCTCCTGTTTCAATATGTATCTATAGTGACCAGGCTTCTAGTCCCAAAAGCGGGATTTATATAATCTATAATTTATAATTTCATAGATTATTTTTGATTATATAATCTATGAAATTGTACTAATATCAATATCAATAACTACAAAAAATATTAAAAAGTTGATGAACGTTATAATATAAAATCATTGCATATTCATTGTTACTTATACATATATACAAATACCAGAAAGTATATATATGAAATATTGTACACAAAAGTATAGCTGGAAGTAATATGAACATAATAATATTAAATAATTAAAAAATTTACAAAGTATCATTATTAAATATTCAATGGTATTTTGTTACATTTTTTTTTTTATAATAACTTTGTATTTAAAACGAATGCAACAATTAAAAGAAGGAAATATTATTGATTAAATAATATGTAATAAAATTATGATTTTTTTTTTATCACCATTTTTATGAGTTTATTAAACTTTATTACAATTTAAATATATTAATTAGTTTTAATTGTATTAGATATTGCCATGATTTTTGATTATCTAATTTTTAATATAGTTTCAAACTAAATGTAATTTTTCTTTTTCAATAACGCATTTCCACCTTTCGAACATTAAAAAAAAATTGATTGATTTTTTTGATTCGAACCGAATTTTTCAAAAACTACCATAATAAATAAAATTAAATAAATCAATACAGGGTGGCGCAAAACGACCGATATGGTTTGAATGTTTAATAACTTTTTAAATTTATTTATATTTTTTATTTTTATTTCAGAATAGAATTTTGTGAAGAAAACTTGGAGAATTGGAAATGGAACAGTACACAACAGAACAGCGATCAAAAATTAGGAAAAATTATGGAAAATATACTGGAAAGAGCGAAGCCGAAAATGGTCACCACTTGCGGAATATAATTTTTCTACTTAAGGTAAAAATATTCCCCATTAATATACTGTATAAAAAAAAATAATAAGAATAATTAACCATTAAAAAAAAATTTATTAAACATTCAAACCATATCGGTCGTTTTACGCCACCCTGTATATTATAGTTATGAGTTTCAGTTTTTCTAGACCAATTTTTTTTTTTTTGTTACGAATGAATGGAAAGCTCGAAAGCCACCCATTGAAACTATGCGGTGTTTCTTTGGGTAGTGTGTCATTTTAATACACCAAAACCACATCCTTTTTGAACCAAACTTTAAGAGAGAACCTGTGATACAAATGTGCAGTTTATCTACAGGGATGAGGATATGGAAGTATTTAGGATTATGGTAGAAGTTATTTGATATTTCTGGATTATGGGGGATGGGGAAAATTGGATTTGAAATGTAGAAATAAGATCTTAATGTTCTTAAATTTGGTTAAGTCGTACATATATACATTATCAACTTTAGGAAACACATTTGGTAGAATATGGTTCCATAAACGAGATGAGCGTATGACAAACGAATTTTCATAAGCCGTATTACGCCATCTGGCTAACTCAACTGTGTAGGGATGAGCATCTGTTGCCCTTCTTGTTTCCGTTGGAAAATCTTGAATGGAGACATTAGTTGTTTGATTTCTTTAAAACAGATGTTAGTCCCTACAAGATATCTATAAAACAAAATCAGTGACCCAATAGTGCGACGATGGCTGAGTGGAGTGAGCCTTTGGGTAACACTGGGATCATTTATAAAACGAATAGGTATATTTTGCCTTTTATCGAGATATCCCAGCACCATAATGGGAGCACCAGCCCAAATATGTCCATTATACTGCATTTTCGGCCTAATATAAGTTTTCTAGTTATTAAGGAGATCAGAGGATAAGAAGTAAGTTTTGCAGCAATATAAGAAACATTTAATTTGAACATTAAATTTAAGAATCTATTATATTTTGTACTGAAGAAATAATAAATTCAATTCAATAACTCTAAAACTTAGTTAGATTAGAAACAATCTGAGGTCAATTCCTTTTTTACCATTAAAAAGAATATTTGTAAACGCGTTTAAAAATAAAACTTTTTTTAAATAATAGATTATCTGCTGTAATGTAGGATTAAAACAAAATTTCCATTTTTGGTTTAAAAATTGATATAAATTTTATTACATATTTAGTAGGAATAAAATACAATTTTTGGATAAGGAATATAGTAAGTACCTACTACTTGTTTGTTACAACCATATTAGTCATTTACAGAGATTTTAATTAAGTCTCTTCCTTTATTTTTATTTATATATATATCACATAACACATACTGTAAAATACCATAAAAAGCTATTTTAATTAGAAACTATTGTCAGATGTACTGTCAGATGTATCGCAATACTTTAATTTTTTTTTAATATCTGCAATTATAAAAATACAATAAATCAATTATTTAATATTTAGCTCCTGTTTAAATCATTCGAAATACGTTTTCTTTATAATACACCTACGTTGTATTTGAAAAATATTTATTATATAATTATTATTTCATTAAATGAATAATAAAAATAATAAAAACACGATTATACATTACTTATTCAATAAAAAATTTTTTAAATCAATGACCGGTAAATATCTTGTATACAATTAAATAATGCCAATGCAATTTATATATATGCAATTAATTTTAAATTATTTTCTTGTAATTTAAAAAAAAATATACAATATGATTACTGATGTAATTAATGAATTAAATATTAAATTCGATTATATATTTAAAATTTGATTGAATCATGGTTTGGATTTTTTTTTTATTGAAAATGCAATTAGAATCTCGCCAAATTAAGTCATTTTCAATTCAATTGAATTTTGCAACTTCTATAAATATAGATTCAAATCATTAAGGTACCTATATAGAATAACCAAGCTTTAGAAGAAATATTAAGATACTTTACCGATTTTGCAAGAAGTTAGAAAGCTTATACAATCAATCTTGAATTTATTTCTAATTTTTTAATTCTGTTTAAATGGGAAAACTAATACCTATACAGTATACCTTCAAACTTTCTTTTAAATTTTCAGATTTCTTGGATATCAGATTCACTTTCAGAATATTTAAATATTTATTAAACCGTTATAATTAGCTGGTATTATTTATTTAATTATTTACTTAAATCTTAATTACTTTGTCTTGTCTAGGATTCAAATTGAAAATGGAAATTTAAAAAAAAAGTATATTATTAAAAGTACTAAAATTAGTTAACACTTAATGTGAATATACGCTAACTAATTAAAATAAATCTTTTTGACCTTGTAAAATAATTAATTTTATAAAAAAATAAGCAAAAGTTTAAAAATTTACTTATTTTATCATAAATCAAATTAAATATAAAAAAAAAAAAACAAATAACCAGTATTACAACAAACACATAATTAATAAAATATACAAAATATTAAAAACTTTTTATTTATAATTGTAGCTAAGGAAATATTTTTTTTTATTAAAAGAATTAAAAAAAAATTTATTCTATTTCTGGTAATTAAGTAAAAAGAATTATTGACATAGTGAATACATAGTACATATGTACATATGTATAGGAAATTATTTCATATGTGATTTATTTATAAATTTAAAATTTAATTTACTTGATTTAAAAATTAATCTTATCGTCTTTTACAAAAATTTTTTTAATTAAAATTCAGAAATTCCTAATGTTGATATCACAACACAACTATGACTTTATAGTAATTAAATTCATATTTAAACATTTTTAATAAAGATGATAATTTTAAATGCATTCTTACATAAAACTGATATCATTAAATTCCACAATTAAATTCTAAATTCTATCAAATTAGGTAATAGATATTCGAATTATTCATTAAATGCTAAATAAGAATATGTGGTAACATTTACGTTTTAAAAAAAGTTTTAAAAAAGTTTATAAATATTAAGATTTTAACTTTTAAACTGGATTGTACCCTGTAATATAATTTTAAAGTTACTAGTTATGAATTAAAATACCCATATATATTTAAATAATTTTGAAAATTTTTTTACTAGGTAAAGATATTAAAATAAGTTATGGGTAATTAAGGTCAGGGAACTGATTACCTGTAAAAGTTTTAGAAAATATGAATGTAAAAATTATTTAAAGTTTAGTTAAATGTAACAAAATAAGGGTTCCTTACATTAATTTCTTAACATTTAACCAAATTTTTACAATAACTTAAAATTTTAATGCAAATATAGCCACAATTGCACTTTTGCACGTTTTTGTCTTCAAAATATAGATTATAGACCTATAAAAGTCTTTTGTTTTACACAGCGCTTTTTTCCCCCTAAGGGAGAAAAAAACCTTCAAAAAGCAGCTGAAATCCTAATTCTCCAGCTAGTGTGAGAGTTCTACTCAACTAAAACAGCCTCCCTCCGTAGCCAAAATAATGGGATAAGCGTCCTGAAAAAGTTCTTGAATTTTCCTAGATCATATGTATTAGGAAACACATATGGGGGTAATGTGTTTCACAATTTGGAGGTGCGACTTAAAAAAGAGTTCCTAAATTTCAAAGTTCTTGTTCTAAAAAAGCCTACTGTATATGAATGAGATTGGGCTGCTAACCGTGTGTTACGGCGGTAGGGTTTGCTTTTAGGCATATTATTTTTAATTTCTTCTAAAGTATAGTAAATATCTATAAAATAGAAAAGCAACTCCTACATTGCGGCTATGACTTAAAGACGTTAAGTCTTTTGTGACGTAATTATCATTGATAATACGAACAGCTCTCAAACCTGCTTCTTTAAACTAAAGCATAGATCAATGACACCGAAAAAACAAAAGTCAACAGATCAATCAAAGAAAGGTTTCAAATTAAAATACGCAATTTTTTTCTACTTAATGTAAAAGGGGTCTATACGAGACTTTAGTATTTTTTGTTCTTTTAAATAAATCTTGAAAAAATATTAATTTTTTTAAAACTAATGCTCAGTTGATCGCAGGTATTTTAAATTATACTTAATACGTCCATTATTCGTGCTAAATAATTCAAATATTAACGGAAACAACTCCGAAGAAAATAAATTAAATTAATAAAATTAAGTTTAGCTAATATTTGATTTAAATTCAAGTATAATTCCAATTGAATATTGGAATTTTCTAAGATCATTTAACTAAATATTTATTAATAATGCGTAAAATTTTAATTTCATTTTTAATTTAAAATTTTAAAGGTTAACATAAAAATTTATAAAATTCATGACTCAATAAAAGGGAATTTTGTTTTAATATTATTATTTCAGTAAAAAAAAATATGTTTTATTAAATTTTATTTTGTTTTAATAAATATAAATGTGTATCTTACTTCATTGTATTTGTACAGTTGGCTTTTTGATATCTAAAAAGAAAAAAATAAAAAAAAATATATAAATTAATAAGAAAAAAATATATTTAATATGTATTAAAAAAAAAATATAAAACCTAATGTACATTATACATATGTTTTTAAAATGTTTAACTTAACACTTTGTATTATTAGTAAAAATTTTAAAGTAAAATTTTAAAAAAATTATTTAAAGTTGAGTATAATTTTGGATTTTTGCTTTTTTATAAGCTTTTCAATAATTAAAAAAAAAATGCCAAATTTAGCCCCTACTTTTTCTACCCTGCGAATTTCTTTGTCCAGAACCAGGAGGAGTAAAACTAAAAAAAATTTTCTGCTGATACCCTAGGTTAACAAAATAAAAAGGTTGACCAAAAGAATTTAAATAATTACTGAAGCAGCCAGCTGTTAATAGTCAATATGTCCTGATTATGTCCTTTAAAAATATCCTTTGGTTCATTGTATTAAAAGTTTTTAAAAAACGGAATACTGTTTGCGGTGACGGTTTAATCAAATTGACTAGGCGTGGTTTTTTCCACTACAAACATCTTCTACTGTAACCGTGTGGAAACACATGGTATTTACATGTGATAACAGTATACCTAGGACATAGGAGGATGTAAAAAATTTCCAGGACGAAGGAAATAAGATTGCCAATCTATACTTTTCTGTATTACAAATTAACAATATCAACATTGATAATGGCACTAGCTGGGAAAAGATGTTTGCTAAAATTTACAACTTAATGATAAATAATATTAATGTAACCAATTCAGAAAATCAATTCACAGCACTTTGGGGTAAATTTATCATATTTGTAATAAATTTCGACAAAAACTATGAATACCTACAACTTAAAAAAACCTAGTTTGTTTTTTCTTTGTTTAATTATTTAAAATGTCATAAACTTTTGAAGGTAAACTGTTTTTAAATAATAATCAAATAATTATTTTAATATTTTCATTATGGAGAATTTAATTATAATTTAAATATATTGTACGCCTTTGAACATATATTGTTTGAAATGCACAAAACTGATACTAAAAAATTTTAATTAGGTACTTTACTATCTTTAATTATGTTTTAGTTCTTTGTTTGCTGAAAATCAACAAAAGTTGATAACTTTTTTTAACGATTGAAATGTAACAAATTCTGTTTTTTATGTCACGTTTTAAATTTTAAAACAGAATTATATTATTTTTAAATATTAAATATTAATAAGTTTAAGTAATTGCTAAAAAAATTTTTAATAAAAAAATTTAAAATATTAAAATTTGATAATATTTATCAGTAAAATACAAAAATATTAAACGTATGTAATTTTAAATATTGTTTTTTATAAGTACCTTAAATATAAATCATAACTAGTTTTGAATAAATTTATTTTTAAACAACAATTAAATACACAAAATTTTTCATGTAATCAAAAGACTCATAAGATCCCTTAGATTCCTTATCTTAAGAACAAATATACTCACATCTTTAAAAAATGAATACTTATTTAAAATAAATTTCTCAGATTGAAATAGAAATTGTTATATACTTACAACCCCATAAGCCTCATAATCCGGAAATAGCAAACAAAGATCTCCCAAAACAAATTCTTTTTAAATGTCATCTTCTACAGCAAAATAGAAATAACATAATTAAAGGATCCTTACATCTGCATGAATAATAAAAACTCAGAAAAATAGGAGGAGATCTTAAATGGTATCTCAGTTTCTTACAAGTTTTAAATGGGATGCAGAGAATGTTACCCACTTACACACATTACCTACAATATTTAATTTCACGTTCAAAAAATACATTTTCTAGTGATGAGCTGAGAAAATCCTAACCACTAATTATCTTTTTTTAGCTTTTCTTCAGTATCTATATATTATAGAAGAAAAGATACTAAAGTAAAGATACTATAGAAGAAAAGGTTATAAATTCGTCGATGAAAAAAAAAATATATAATATGTTCGTTTGTAAAATGCGAAATCGCGTTAAACAAAAAATTTACAGTTTTACGTAATTTTTGTGTGTGTGTGTCTGTTAACGCGATAACTTGGATAAATTTCAACAGATTTTGATGAATTTTGACACGAATGCTTTTTTCGTCAAAAGTAAGGTTATGTTCGTAGATAAGTCAAATCGGACAGCGGGATCGGGCGGTTCCATATATATTAATGTTGGTGGATCTACGTAGGAAAAGTATCTTTCATAAATTGATTCAAGCATCATGTAGCCTAGAGATGCCAGATTTTTTTTTTGGTCTATGACGTTAAATAAATTTGTATGATTTATAAACCAACTAGAACATTTTTCGAATTGTTCGTTTTTAAAAAATCTTTAAAAAAAAGTTTTTGTGTCTTATATCAAGGTATTAAGTAAACTAGGTATGTGCAAACTGCATTTGGACAAAATGACTAGCTATCTTTTTTATAGGACATAATCCAACAACAACAACAACAACTGCTTATGAAGTAAACCATGTATATGTATTTCACTCTTTAACCTCATTTCGAGCTATTTTAATAACGAAACTTATTATATTTTTAAATAAAAAAACACCTTTTCTTGTCGTAAAAGTGTATAAATTTGTTATACTAAAAAAACGTATAACAATTATATTTTGGAGTCTGTAATCGCAACAATTAAATCCAAATAAAAAAAAAACTATTCAAAATAATTAAGTGAATTTTTAAGTGATTTTAAGTCACACTTCTAAAATAATAAACAAAATTCTTAAATAATAAATAAATTACAATTAATATTTCTTTTAAAATGAAAACTGTATAATAATTTATTATCTCATAAACAGTCATAACATACCACATCAATTGTACTTTATTCTATCAAAAAACTTTCTATGCATACTTAATTTTGATAATTTTTCCTCCTACATGAAGCATGCATTTTTATTTACCTATATAGTATTTATATATATATGTTACAAAAAATTAAATAAGATAGATGGCTGCCATCTAATATTATTTATTTAATAAAAAATAACAGATTTATTTAACATTTTCCATAACACTATCTGTTTACATAAATGAATAAATGATGTTTAATTTAACATATGTTTAAAGCTTTTTGTAACAATTTTGTTTATTTTTCTATAAATAATATACTGATAATTAATTATATATATACATATAATAATGTGGGAGATTTCATGTTAATGTGTAGAAATTTAAAAAAAAACATAATACAAATCAAATTACATGTTTTTTTAAAGAAATTTTTGTTCCAATTTATTTCACTTTAAACATTCTTTTAAAAAATTTTATATTATTTTATTAACATTTTGTGTTTTATTTTTTTTTTTTAATTCTAATTAAAAAGTAAATAAGGCAAATGGAGAGTATGTGTTTCAGTAAACAGATAGTAAAAGATTATATAGACTATTGTTTTGTATAAGGGTGCGTTTATGTTGAAGCTGTGATAAGTGATAAGAGCGTTGATAAGAGCTTAGCGTAGAAAACTATATAAATGATTTAAATAGAGGTTTTTTGAGCATCGCTTTGATAATCGATAAACGATAAGAGCATAGAAAATCTTTATTAACTTTTGTACGCTCTTATTGATGATCAAAACTTTTAAATGAATATTTTGTTCTCTTTTTTATTACAAAATCTCAATCGGGAGCAATAATAATGCATTTTATAATATAATAAAATGCTAATATTTTTTTTTAATTAATAAAAGAGCTTTTTTTTCTTTATTTAGTTTAATGCTTTTGTTTTACAAATATAGTTTTAGACTGTTTTTCAATATGTTTTCTAAAGACCCTAGCTTTAGCTTTTTGGTCAATTTTCAATAAATAAAATTTGTTTACAATTTGGTTCAAAAAATTATGGACGTTGAGCTTCTGGTCGCGAACATTTTTATCAGACAATACTTTTTCGATCAGATGGGCATAGAAACCACCATAAAAGGTTCATTCTGGACAAGTTGTAGAATAAAATTATTGTATTTGTTATAATTATCAAATCAAATTGATATTATTACTCAATTTAACATTCAATATAGAAATTTGTAGCATTTTCCGATTAAATGAAAGTTTTTTAAAACTATTTTTCATTTGAAATAAATGCAATAATAAATAATATTAATAAAATTTTATTAAAAAGCCGAAAATTTAATTTAGGTAGCTACTCATCAACGCTCTTATCACTTATTGCAACCTTAAATATAATTGAAAAAAATTATTATATCTTTCTAAAATAATTTTTGGGTCGGCTCATTAACTTTGCTCTATTGATAAACCTAAAGGAATAAAACAACAAATCCCTCCAATCAAAGTTTTCTAATGCAAAATATAATTGCAAAAATTGTTCATTCCAAGTTGCATTATTTGAGTGGTGCAACACAGCCTGAGAAACTCATTTTTAATGCACGAATCACTATTACGAATCATATTCATCTAATGTATTCCTAAATTTTCATTATACGTAATATGTTTACTTGTAAGCTTAATTTATGAAAAACATTATCATCTTATAAATTAAACCAAAATTTTCCCTTTCTCTATAATCCAAATTTTTCTACACTAAATTCTAATTACCGCCAATTTCACTAATAAACAATATCCAGGGCTTAATTTCTCACAAAGTCGGAAGTTAAATTAAATTTTAAATTGAACACCCCGGAGCTCTTATTTTTTAGATTTTTCGGTGTTATTCCATATGAAAAATATGACGTTGGGTTTGAATGAGAAATAACAACGCTGGGGGCTTTATTTAGCAGAACCTTTACTGACCAAAAATATGCATTGAAAAGAAAATTTAATTTGTTTTAAATCATGCTAAGAAACACCTACATCATTGAAATATTCAATATATTTTCTTTTAAAACAATGAAAAGCACTAACAAATTGACTCCATATGATTTACCCCTTCCAATTCAATAAGGGTTTTGTCTGAATAAATGAAAACCACAAATAATGAATAGAAATTTAATTATAAAATTCAATTTAACGAGACAATCCAATTAATTTTTATTTTAAAATTAACTTAATTGATTGTTATTTAATATAAATGTTCATATTTTAAATTTTTTTAACCTTTTAGTGGTAAATCGCCAACTTCACCAATTCATCAAATGCATATAAATATATTCATACAAAATATTATTAACATATTCAGAAACATACTATAACAATTTTAATTAATAAAATATTCATATACAAGTTAAAATTTATAATGGGCGACAATTTATAGAAAAAAAAAAAAAAAATAGAAAATTTAGTTTAATTTATTTCTTTTATTTTTCTTGGTATATTGTTTCTGATGTCTACTTATTTATATGGTGAATTTCATCAATTCATATTCTAATAACTTTATTTAATTGATTTAAATTGAAATTCAGAAGAAAATTTAGAGATTTAATTTAGTTAATGAACACTTATATAATACAAAATAGATATGAACTTTGAGATATGAGTTCTAATATTGAGAATTCTTAAAAAGTTGCTTCAATTTAAATTGAAGAGTTAATATAAGTGATTATTGTAACAACTAAGAATTTTGATTAATAATCACACCAACAGTGGCTTATAATTATAATTTGATCGTATTAAATAATAATTATTACCAATACAACATGGTGTACACTATGTATTTTTTGTTGTTACTAATATACTAATGCTAATTACTCTTATTAATTTTTTTTATTAACCCTTTAAAACACAAATCAAATTTCTTGTTTACAGGGGTCCGAAACTAAATAAAAAAAATTAAAAGTTCCGGAACAAAAAAAATATTGTTCCTATATTTAAAATAATGTTCCGCAACTTTATCCAAAGTTAATTTTCATAACATTGTTTTTGGAACTTTAATCACAAAAGCCAAAAAATATGAAATAATATGAAAAAATACAAAAGCCTCCTTACGCTTTTCCAATTAAAAAAAAAATTAAATTTCCCATTTCTTGGACCTAATCACCAGACCGACATAATATTAAAAATTTTAAAAGATAATCCCCGATTTTATAGTAAAACATAAATGCAGAAAGAAAAATTTCGATTCTTAAGTCCGCCTTAACAAATAGTCTTGTCTTGAAAAATTATTGTGTCACGGGCTTTCCGAATTTTTTTTTGCTTCGGAGTGAACAAAATGTTAAAGAACGATTGTATTTTGCTTCAAAACCGTTTCGTTCCGGAACCCGGCTTGTTTACTATGTTCAGTAATCCTTTAAGTAATTTTTACATTAATTTAACGTTTTCGCGAATCTATCAGGCCTCTTTATTAAATGTTTTAGTTTGTAATTAATTTATAGAACAGTAGACCTGTCGACAATGCAACCAAGGTCCTAACGCTGCAAGCGCCATTTCAAATTGTGCAAGGCTCTTCAATTTATTGTGAGACAGGGTTGCCAAATATTAAGAATAAAATAGGGGCGACGGACACGCTAAAAAATTTTTAATCAAAAAGAATATGTAAAATAAATTAACAAAAAAAAATTTAATAAAAACAATTAACATATCTCTTTCAAAAATATTATCTTTTACATAAAATAAATTGTTAGCTCAAATGTATTTCAGACTTAAAACGTTTTTCTTCTTTTTTTTTTATCAAGATTCAAATTTAATTTTGGATGTTGGCAAAAACAAATTTTATTTTACAACAATTTCGAACATAAATTTCTTAGTAAATTGCTATTAAAAAAATATATTACTTGATGTTTTTAATACTTGTTTAATAACCAATTACAATGCTTTAACTTGGATCATGGATAGTTAACAACATAAACCTATGGTTTTATACTTATTATACAATTTAAAAATTTACAAGAAAATTGAAAAAAGAAAAATTTACCATGATAAAATGATCCAGCAACATTATTTTATACTTATGTAAAAAATTTTACTAAAAATAAATAAGAACTTAAGATTACAAGTTGAAATACGTTGGAATTTTTGTTCTTCACTAATGATTTTTTAAAGAAGTTTTGTCGATGCACCGCTTGTGGTATTTGTTTAACATGCAATACAAAACTATACGAGTTAAGTTTTATGTATCTTTTACTTAATATTACATTACATTACATTAGGGTATTTTTGAAGTTGAATACCATAATTAATCTACATGTTAACATATTAAAATTTTTTATAAAGATAATATTTTAATTTATTTAAGAAATCCTAGCCAAGAAATCTGATTAAGTAAAGAATAACTCACAATTTTATATTTGAAATCTAGATTTTATTCAAATTGGTTCTAATCTAATATCTTAATTCAAGGACAAAAACATTTTACAAAAGTGTTTATTTTATAGATCCTAGTCTCCATATATATATATGTATATTTAAAACTACGCTGGAGATTAACTTTTATAGACATCATTTCGAATTAAAAGCTTTTATTTAACCAGTAACTTTAGAATAAAGATGGGTTTACGCCAGCCTCAATAAAAATTTTTATCCGATCTAAAAAGGGAAATAGTATGAAATAACTTTAAATTTAATGAGAATTGAATGTGCATTCCATGTAAACGTCACCATTATTCATCGCCAATATTAAAAAAAATTAAAATATTTTATTGTATTATAGTTCAAAATGCAGTATAATTTCAAAAATGGGGGATATTTCTATTACATCGGTAACTCATTTTTCAGTTTAAATTCTCAAAGTTTTACATAAAAAATAAAATAAAAATAAAAATTAATAAAATAATTAAGTTAAATAAAAGGTAAATAAAAAATAAATTTTTAAATCTAGTTGAACAATTGAACAAGATTGTTGGAAAGAATTTGTTTTTTTTTTTAAAAAAAATAAATATTGATACTAAAATGAATAACGATGTAAATAATAGTGAAATAAATAGTGTTAATAATAATACTATAAAATTGAGTAATGAAAATACTCAGTCTCCTTTACGTCCTATATCGGAACAATATTTCAATACTCGAAGCACATTTTCATCAATGCCAGAATCGTCAAGGGAAAACTTGTCATTTTCTATTGAAGATTTAATAGATGAAATAGGAAAACGGCCAATATTATGGGATTTTAGCAATTCTAATTACAAAAATCGAGCGATGCGACCGAATATATGGCGTGAAATTGCTGTAAAATTAAGTACCTATGGATTTTTTTATTTTTAATTTAAAAATAAATTTTATACATTTTTTTTTTATTAAAGATTTACCGGAAACTGAATATAAAACTATTCAAAAAATGTGGCAGAATATGAGAACTGCATATATAAGATCAAAAAAACTATCGTATATGAATATAAATCAAAGAATATAAATATTCGGAATGCTTGTCTACTAGTAAAATTTTCAAAATTATGTTTCATTTAAAATACCTATGTACTTATTTATTTATTTATTTATTTCAATATTATCAAAATATACAATGTTTCTCTTACTTTATACTATAATTATTATTATTTTTTAGAGTTTAGATTATAGAAAATATTTTCTTTACAGTTAAAATATTTCAAAAAAAATGTGATAGTGATATAAAGTTAAGAACTAGTTTTTTAAAATATAAAAAACAAAATTATTTTTCAAATTATAACTATGGATTTTTTTTGTTAAAGTTAAAAATCGTTAATTTTTCTTGTCAAAAAACATAAATATCCCTTTGATATTGTCACCAAAAAATGTTTTTTATTTAAGCTGTTAAAATTCACAGATGACGGGCGTGAAATACGTTGACATTGTCTCAGGCATTGTTAATCATAGACCATAGTTTGGTATGAGCAAAAAGATCCATATGTGGAAAAAAAGAAATCCATCGGTTAAAAATCGATCTAGTTGAAAAAAGACAAATTTTTTAAACAGACGGATTCAACTTACATGTTTATTATGCATTATTTTAAAAAGTTATATAATTTATCAAAAAATATTCAAATTATAAAAAATTTATGACAATTCTCAAAAATCTCAAAATCCGTATCTAATTGATGGGTATTTTAGAGTATTTTAAAAGTATGATTACTTGTACTTAAAAAATCATTTTTTCATTTCTGAAAACAACACATTCACCTATTTGAATACTAGTTATATTATATACACATATAATCTTACTGGATTAATTTACCGTTATTTTGAAATAAAAAAAAAAAAAATGTGACAAATCTACTTTTTCATGTGCCGTATTAAAAAAAAATCAAAAATAAAAGTCATCAAATTTTTAAATAATTTTTGTTTTGTTTAGCTGTTTACAAATTCCAAGCCATGGTGTAAAATTACAAATTTAGTTAAAAAAACAACAATAACAAAGACTTGTCTCTCTCTCTCACCTTTTTCATAATAATAATAATAACAAAAAAAAAAAACAGCATTTTCTAAATTAAAAAAAAAATTAAAAAAATAAAACTTATAAAGTTCATAAACATAAACCTAAATATGAACATAACATACAACTATCCATAATACATAATACAAGTTATTACGAATGGGGTTTGAAGAGTGTTACCAGAAGTTACATTGCAACCAGTATAGAATAGTGTAGTTATTAAATGTTAAATATCCAACAGATACATGTTTACATACAAGTTAATCTGGTATATTTAATAATAGTTTGGTTTTTTGGAGCACACTTTATTAAAATACTGACTGATACAGGTGTATAATAACTTACTTTCATACACACATACATACATACATACATAATACAAACAAAAAAATATATTAATATGTAACTATTCAATATTAATAAGAATGAAGTTAGCTATAGCAGGAAATAAGTTACCATTGAATGAACAAAATGAACAAGTGAACGAATTAAAGAAATAAAAGAGAAGCAAAGTTTAATGAAAAATGGTGACTTAAGTTAGAATGGATTAATGGAAGCAAAAAAAAAAAATGAAAACAACTCAAAATAAAAAATTGCCATTTAAATCACGACCCGTCTACACACGAAAGAACGAAAAAGTTGATGTTGAATCAACTTAATAAAGTGCGCGCTTAATTTTTAGAACTTAAATGTCAAAATATCAACAAAAAAACCAAAACATTAACAACAGTCAAATATATTTTAAATGAGTAAAATGTTTGTCTGTCAAATTTAAGATTGGTTGTAAAAAAAAGTTAAAATTAAACTAAAATTGTATTTTACTATTTTGTTTTGACTAGTTACTCTGGTTTTTATTTTTAAATTAACTGGTTTTAATTTTTATTGGTTATTGCTAGAATAGTTATTTAATTTGATTTCTTGAATGATATGTTTAAATTTGAGATTTTTGTTATTATTATAATTGGAGTTTAAAAAAGAATGATTAAATTAAATATGATATACATTGTTGTTAAAAAAAAAAAAACAAAAAAAAAAACTATCTATTTTTGTTACTGTCATCTTTTTTTTATACATAGATTGTTATTGTTTTTTTTTTTTTAAGCTGAATAAAGCATTCCATGGCGTCAGAAACAAGTTATACAACGATAAACAGGAAAATTAAAAAAAAAAAAAACTTTAAAAAACACCGTATAAAAAAAATTTGAAAAGCCTTGAAAAATGATGAAACTTAAGATTGTTTAATTTTTTTTTTTTTTTGTACACATTATATTTAAATCATTTGAAAATGTAATTTTAGATTGGGTGAAAAATTTCATACTCATGTAAATAGCAAGAATTTAAAGAATTTGTAAAATTTTAATATATGGACAAAAGAAATCCATAAAATTAATTATAATATTATGTATACACATATGCATTATTTTGTTTAAAAATTAATGTCAATTTCTAATTTATTTTTAGTGCATTTCAAAAAAAAAAAAGACTGTTGAAAATTTTAATTTATCTCATGATTTTCATAAATGTACTCATTCTTATGCCAAAAAGTTAGAATAACATCTCTTTAATAGATTTTTTTTCCGCGAGATATTTATCTTATTATACTATATTATTATTGTGTTTGATACTTGTCAGTATTAAATAAGTGTATTGTGATAATACATGTCGGTATTAAAAGAAAACCCGTTCTAAACTTCAACGTACTAGATCAAATTGGGACTTTTCATTAACAATTTCTTGATTATTCATTATTTTAAGGATTACTGAGGCTCACTGACACGATTTAGATTTATTACCCAGGTTACACAACCTATTTTTATTATTCTTTGGTTTTCTTTATACTTATAACAATAAAAACAAATAATTTAATTGAATAATATAACTCACAGATATAGAATACTATATAACTCTAATACAAAATATTACAATATAAACAAAAATAGAATTGTATCTATTGAAAATCTAAGACGTTTCTAAATGTTATAAGGCCTAGTACTTTCTCATATTTAAATTGTATGTGGAATTCATGAAGATCAATTTTCATAACATGAATACAATATGATCCCCTGTTCCAACTTGTAGCTATGATAAAGACAAGCCTACTAGTTGAACAGTTAGCGCTTAACAATAAAATTCTAAACTTTAAAACAAGAAAGAAAGGATATCTCTTTTCAGGAAAACGATACTTAAACCATGTTAAGTTGAACAAAAATATCTAAATCAACAATTTCATGCCTTAAAATAAAAGTTTATTTTTTAAAATTTAATTTTCTATAAATTAAATATAACAAACGTGTTAAGTTTAAACCAAAATTAACCGCTTTAAGTCATCTACATAAACTAAACTGATAGTAATCTGAATCTTAACAATATACGTATGGGGAATTTTTTATTAAAAATATTTCTGCCATACAATTAAAAATCTTGTGGTGATTAGCTTTCCTTTTTGGTGATAATAATATACAATTTTGACTAATTTTTCATTATAAAAAAATAACTAATAACTATTCATTCATAACAATTATTTAAAAAATTAAAAAAGTTATTATATTATCTAAATATTTTCAAGTCTATAATTTAGTTTTATAAAGTAATAAAAACTTACTATGTACCAGAGTTCAGAATATTAAAACAGTGTAATTAAAAACAAAGTATTTACTTTTTTATAAAATTAATTATAATCGATTCGCTGTTAACTTCATTAACTTCTTTAAAATTTATATATAAAACGAGGAAGAGTGTAGTAGAGTAGACTGTGTCAACTCTGGGATACCCGTATGACCGTAACATATACATTATATCAACTGGTTAATTACTTTTGGCAAAATTTCAAACGTACAGCTTTATTAAGTGTAGTGTAATGCTCATATAAAAGAAGGAGTTGTATGGCAGCTACTCGAACCCTCTGCAGTAGACCAACCAAATTTTGCTGTAATTTTGGCCATTACACTAAACTATTTTTGGCAAAATTTCGGACACCCAGCTTCATTAGGTGTAGTATAATGCGCATATAAAAGAAGGAGTTGTATGGCAGCTACTCAAACTTTCTGCAGTAGACCAACCTAATTTTGCAGAAACTTTGGCCATTACACTAAACTATTTTTGACAATATTTCAGACACCCAGCTTCAATAGGTATAGAGTAATGCTCATATAAAATAATAAGTTGTATGGCAGCTACACGAACCCACTGCAGTAGACCAACTAAATTTTGCAAAAACTTTGGCCATAAAACTAAACTACTTTTGGCAAAATTTCAGACACGCAGCTGTAATAGGTACAGAAAAATACTCATATAAAAAAAGAAGTTGTATGGCAGCTACCCGAACCCATGGACCAAAATGGCTGGATTTAAATAGCGATGACGGCTATTACAAAAAAACGAATTTGCGAAAATTTCAAGATCCTAGCTCCTTTAGTTTTTGAGTTATCGTGCGGACGGACAAACGGACGGACGGACGGACGGACATACATAGCTAAATCAATTTATTTTTCGATTCTGATCCGATCCATACACTTGAGTCTATATCTACCCCCCTTCCTTCTCTGCGTCACAAATGTAATGGCAAATTTATTATACCCTTTGACTATATAGTCATACGGGTATAAAAAGGTTAATGAAACTGCCAAAATTGGGGCTAATGTACTTAGTGCATTCTCCAGATTAACCCACGAAATTTCGAATTATTAATGTTCTTTTTTAAAGTTTTTTTTATTTTAATGTAAAATCATGTTAATATTTGCAATTTATATTACTTTTTGTCATTTTTTTTTTTAAATTAATCAGATTATTTTAAATTTTATATATAGGAAATTATTACCATATTAGTTTTTTAATGAAGGCGTTCTTTATGTTTAAAAAAAAAAAATTAAAAATTAATGAATTTTAAAGATGTAACGTATTATGGACATAATAAAAATTTATAAAATATTTTTTTGTTATAAATTATTGTATCTACTATTAAATACTTCAACGGAATAATGTCAAAATTTTTTTCTAGACTTTATATACTTAAAATATGGTAATATACCAATTTTAAACCTTTTTAATTTTTTTAGTTTTAATTTATAAAAAGAGCTCTGAATTTGCTACTGGGTCAACAAATTGAAGTCGTTACACGTGTATTTACAAAAAGATAACTTTTGATTAGATTTGAATAGAAAATGTTTGATTGAAGTCTAAAATAATTAACTGTTCAATAAAAATTTAATATTAATTACCATTTTAATTAAAATATATACTGATATATCATTAAAATACTTTAGTTTTGTAAAATATACTAATAGTAAATAGTTGGCTCTAATTATTTAAATAGTATCAATAGTATATCTTCAAAGCTGTAATTTAAGTATAACAGTATAGATAATTTTATATCAGTAATTAACAGCAATTTTACTAAGACCAGTACATATTTAGTAATATCCATAGGATATCTAATATCAAACTCTTCTTTTTAAAAATCGTATATTAGTATTACATAAAGTATATAATACTTTAGCAAGTACTAATGTTAATATACTAATGTACGATCGAAAATTACCGGTCATTACAAAATATACAGGTGGTAATGCCTGAAGGTTCATTATAGCTAGTAGTACCGCATTTTTTTTACAATAAAATTTTACAGTATTAGTAAAGCATATGTTAATGATTTTTCTCTAACGATTTTCTATGATGGGTACCAGTTAATTTACTTATATGAATCTTAGTGATCACGAATTAAAGCTAGAATCACTCTAAGATGCTTCTAAGTGTCTTAAAATTGAGTTTAAAGAATTCCATGACAAAAATTATAAAAAGTGTAAAATCACATTAAAATGCTTCTCAGTGCCTTAAAATTGAGTTTAAAGTTTATCAAGACCAAAATTTTAAAAAAAAATTTGGTTTTACATGGAAATTAAAAAATTTTATTAGTGATCACGAATTAAAGCTAGAATCGCTCTATGACGCTTCTATGTTAGTTATAAGTACAAAGTACTGAAATATCTACTGCATTTCAGTGCATCACAATTTATTTCAACTTCATAAACATATTAAATAAATATAATCGGAAAGATGAAAAGGAATAAATATATAAAATTACATTATAGTAGTAATAATTTTAAAAATTGGTAATTTGTTAATTTTATAGGTAAATAATTGTTGTTACAATTATTATTGTTATTTTATTTATTAAAAATTTATTGAACGATCCTAGATTATTTTTTTTTTTATTTCCTGGCTGTTCGACAATACACACAACCGATTTCCTACATAATTCATATATATTTCTTTTAATTTGTACTGCATGCCAAGGCAATCAAAACTAAAATATTTTTAATCATATTTGTAAAAAAAAAATTGAAAGTATTTCCTTTCGCTGTATTAAAAAAAAGTTTGTACAAGAAAAATATTTAAAAGATTGATTCCATTTAATATAAAAATATAAAAATATTTCCCTTTAGTTTTTAAAAAATCGTGAATCAATTTTAACGATAACAAAAAAAATATTGATTTTATAAATATTAAAAAATTGTTTCATTATTTGTTACTCTTCAATTAAATATAAAATATTTATAATTCATATTACAATGGCTAAAATAAATCCAAAAGTATCTTTCGTATAAAATCAATTCAAAAAAAAAAATTGTGTTTTTTTAGAAAGTTATCATAAATAAAATATTTCAGCACCTTCTCTAGTAAATTATAAATTTTGTATTGATTCAGTTATTCAGGTAGTGGTGCTCTAATACCAAAACACATATTTGAAAAATTAGTTATAAAAATATTCTGCTGTTTCATTTGCAGGACAATATTCGAAATTTTTTTGTAAAAAAGATGAGCTTATATAATAAGTTTATTTATTCGCCCTCCAAGCATATTGGCCATTTTAATTATTGTGGTTTCCCATTATTGTGGAGGTAGTACATGGAGTCCAGGACCATGTTCTTAAGTAATGCATAGATTAGGTCACATTTTACAATATTTATCTTTCCTTTACCGGCTATCATTTTTAGATTTCTATATGCTATACACCCAATGCAGTTTTATAAAATTACTTACTATACTAGATTAGACTACATTAGGCTTTCCTTTAGCCATTTATTTTTTTAATAATATCATTTAATTGCTCATTTACAACACAATTGTGTTGGTTACATACACTTTTCTATTTCACTTTTTAGATCTAGTCTCAATGTTTCAATATTAAATGGGTTCAAGGTTTAAAGAATTATTTAAGGTTTAAATATACGAAATTTTAAAGTACCTTGATAATACCTTCGTTTTGGGCAAAATATTTGGTATCTACTATTTTTTAAATAGTTTATTTGATAACGTGAAGTACCATAATTCCAAATTGTGTAATATTTTGAGATATCTTATGATAAAAAACAAATGTTTTCAAAGATAAAATATGTACAAGATACAATTAATATAAAAATGTACAGGTCCTCTTACCTCCTCTAACACTTTAAACAAAAAATAAGAAAACTTTAATAAGTGAATCCCGTATGAATGCCTTTCTAAAAATATACATATTCTTAAAGCACTTAACCGGAAAAATCCCTAAAAAGAGATCTGGGTTAAGTAGCCATTGAGATACTCATAGAATTTCGTTTAATATTGTAAGTTTTCTCTTATTCATTTTATATGTATTTTTTAAAAATCACAAACACAAATTATGATACGTATATCCTTATGTAGAAACAAAATTGCAAATAATGGTTGACTGTCAAAATATTCAAATTCGGAACTTAAAATATAATATGTATTATGTATTATCAGCTACAATTTTTAGCGTACTTAACCGAAAAATTTCACATATAGAATTAGTAGGAATGCTCTATAATAGGTGGCAGTTAAGTGATTTGGTTACTAAAGCGTAGAGCACTTTTGCGACCTAATTTTTATGCAAAGAGAGCTTGTGTCATTTAAGTACTAATAATAAGCTCATAAACCGATAGAGGCACTCAAGCGAGAGGAACTCAAACGGTATTCACTTCATTATTTTTCAATTGTCAATATGGCGTTTCAATATAAGTTTCTTTGGATATAACAAGAGATAAAAGTCAACTATAAAATAATTTTTATTCTCATCTTAAGATAAATGTTTACTATAGCCTTTTAATTAAAACTAAAAACAATCTGATAGAAAGATTTAAGAGTCCAAGTAAATTTTCAATTACATTCAACTATTTCAAAATATAGTCAATGTTTCTTTTTTTTAAAGTTCCTATGTTGAAATCATTGGTATATATATACTTCATATGTTAATATATATATTATATACGTGCATTAAATTTGTATATATAATTAGATATACTTAATAGTATTGTAATTTCAATTCAAATTTGTTTAAAAGCAATAAATTGCTAATTTATTCTTTATGCATATTAATTTTTACAACAATTACAAGTTTTTTTTTGGAATTTTTAAACCAATTATTTATAAATAAAACTAAATATTTAATTATATAAATATAACAAAAAACAAACAATTTTATTTTTTTTTTTACTATTAACTTGCATAAAACGTGAATAGCTGCTACTAAAAATAAACTTTATTTATTTTTCTATTTTTTGGTTACTACGAGTATCATAAACAACATATGCGTTTTAACCACCTCAATTCTAGTTTAAGAATTTGTAAGAGTTCTTTTGCATAAAAACATACGCCTATTTAAGATATTTTTTTAATTTTAATTATTATTTTTTTAACAATAAATCTTTTTTTAAGGGCGATCTTATAAAATAAGATTGGTTCTTTTCATTACTAGTTATATAGGAATGTGCCCTTTTAATTTCGTTGAAATCTGCTTCATTGAATTGAGCTTGAATTAAAAGGTATTTGGTGTTAATATTAAGCAAAAGATATTTGGAATTGGATGTTATTTATTTAGAACTACAGATAACAGTAGTTTACAACTTGTTTAACCATTAACAGTTTATTATATTTGTTGTTATGTTTACTACCCTGTGAAGTAAACGTGAGAGGTAGATACTGAAGTGTTTGAATCGACTCAGAATTGAAAAGTGAGTTGATTCACTATAAGTGTCTCTTCGCTCGTCTGTTCATAACTTAAAAACTAAAAGAGGTTCTGAAGCTTTCATTATTCAATTTTATACATGAACCTTCTTTGCTGCTATAATAGGTTTGCTCAGGGTCTTTAAGTAGCTGCCACACAATTTTTTTTTTCACTATAACTCTGTATTTGCTTAAACCCGAAGGCTGATATTATCACATAAACAGTTAGTTTTAATCGCCAATGTTCAAACATTTTGTTCGTCTAGCGCAAGAGGTTCTTAGTCGTTGAGTGTGAGCTACAAAGATATGGTTGGGGGTTTAAAGAGATTTCGTCAATGTCGGTATTTTAAATCACCATATATATTAGTCGGCTTGTTTGACCACAAATTTGATGGTTGCGGCTCAATTATTTTTTTAAAAGTATTATAAATACTTATTTGATGGCGAAAATCACTCAAATTTGAGCGTTTCGCGACACCAACTTAATCTTTTAATAAACTATTTAGAATTGTGAAAACTTTTTATAGCCTTTCAATTCTTTTATTTTCTTTGTTAAATGTATTCAACCACTATTCAGATTGACTATTGCTCTCAAAAAACCACATCGTTGTTTTTTTTATCTTGTCAGAAAAAAAAAGTTAAAAAGTGGGTATACAAGTTATTCTTAGCATATATATGAAAGAAGTGTTTATCTTTTCTTTTTCCAAGTATTTTATAAATAAAAGAGAGGAAAAAAAACATCATACCTGTTGCGCTATTTATTACCGCGCGAATTCTTTTTATTACTTCAGAAGAAAAGTCGTAAAACAGAATGAGAAAGAACTATTTAGAGAATAAATGTGTATGTTAATATATTAACTGCAACAAATACAAACATTTTTATTGTAAATGAATATTATTATTTGTTACATTGATAAGTATATATATATATATATATAGTATCTGTATATAATATGCAATGGGTACAAAAGATTTCGATCAATTTTGCAACAAAAAAGGTAAACGAAAATGAAGAAATACCTGTAGGAATATGCCTAAAGTAAGTATAAAAAAAAAACAAATGTTGCGAAAAATAAGTTGAAAAAAAAAAAACAATTTGTATTTGTTAACTATAAAATAAAAGGAATTACTTAAGTTTTAGTTTTTCTTGTTACAACACTGGACACTAATTCACAATAGCTACACTTTATAAAATAGTACATCGATACATAGTCTTAACTCTACCTTAATTAAGTTTGTTTTTATATTGTTATTAATGCATTTAAAAAAAAATTTTAAGTTAAAAAAAAAGGCTTCCGGTTTTTTTTTTATACCTAAATCTTAGTTTTAGTTTAAAAGATATCAGGTTTTATAATATATACTGTTATAAAGTTAATAATATAATATTATTTAAAAATTAAATAAGTACAAATTATTTCTCAAACTGTTTGTACATGTTAAAGTAACAGTTGAGAGGATTTTGGTAAGTGTGTTGACATTTTATTCTAGAGGCTTTGGTTCGAATCTCATTAAAAGCAAAATCTGGTTTACGATTCGACTAAACAACCATTGATTTTTATTGGCGTTTAATTAATGGCATAACCAATTAATCTAAACAAATAATTTAATTGAAAAATATATAACTCTAATATCAAGTATATTATTATTTCAATATATAAATCTGAAGGTCTAGTACTATTTCATGTATTAATAATTTTATATATAAAATTCATTAAAATCAATCCTAGTAATAAGTATTTAATATATCCAATATCTTGCCTTCTGTTTACACATGTATCTAGAATATAGAAAGGCTTTTTAGCCAAACAGTGTTAAAAAATTATGTTAATCCTTTTCTTTTATCTTATTATTTTATCTTATATAAATTATCTTATTATCTTATCATACATTATCTTTTAACACAAAGGCTAGACAACACCGATGAACGATTATTAAACATACATTTCAAATATATTTACAACTTATTGGGTTTCAATATCCTCGCTTCGGCTTTACTCGCTTCGGCCTTACACTTTTCAAATAACACCAATTTTTTAACATCTTTTATATTTTAAAAAAGAAATCCCATAATTTCAAAACGAGTTTGTCATATAACTATATTTGTTTACTTTAAATTTCAACTTCTTAAAGTAATTAGCATACAGCTTCTTGAAAAAGAAGCCTTAATTTTTTGAAGTATCAAAGAAGTATTTGCGCTGTTATATCTAAATGTTATTAGAGTTTTGAAGATATTTTTATTGTCCATGAATCAGTTTGTGTGAATTTCAAAACTCTCTCTATTTTCGTGCCGACAAACGGATGCTCATCCGATCCAACACCTTTGTCTATATATCTCTTATTCATGGATAGATGAGTTTCAAATGGAGGAACAATTTTAATATATCCATAACCTTTTCCAATTGGTTCAATATTAATGACCTCCACTGTATTGAATAATTATAACTTTTAATATATATATTAATTTATTTTAATTCTCTTATTTTCTCATTTGTTTTCGTTATTCTGTGGTGAAATGTTGTTAAAACAAATCGAAATATTTAATTACTATTTTTAATCGATCTTTGTACTAATTGAAAGAAATATTTTTTTAAAAATTAACTTGAACATAAAAACATCTCACCTGGTAATTTTAAAATCTTACTAAAAAACAAATTTAAAATCCAGAAACAATTATTAAAATTTATTGACCTATAAAAATAATTTAATTTTACCATAAGTCATTCAAAAAATTTAGTTAAAACACTTTTTTTTAATAATACAGGGTGGCGCAAAACGACAGTTATGGTTTGAATGTTTAATAACTTTTTAAATTTATTTATATTTTTTATTTTTATTTCAGAATTATGTGGAGAAAACTTGGAGAATTGTAAATGGAACATTACGAAAATGTACTGGAAAGAACACGAATGTGCGATGCCGAAAATGGTCACCACTTACGGGGACTTACGGTTTTGCGCCACCCTGTATAACTATAAATATTGTATAGTATAGAAATTAAATTTTAAATCCAATAAGAGATTACAAAATCTTTGTGGTTTTTAATATATATCAGGTATCTAGTTAAGCAATATATAACTAACCAGGAAGTAAATTCATCAGCTGTTATATTCTAAATTTAAAAAAAAAAACGAGGAAGAGTGTAAAAGATTAGGCTATGTCAACTCTGAGATACCCATATGACCGAAATATAAACATTATATCATCCGGTTTATTACTTTTCGCAAAATTTCAAATATACAGCTTTATTAGGTGTAGTGTAATGCTCATAAAAAAAGGAGTTGTATGGCAGCTACTCGAACCCTCTGCATTAAACCAACCAAATTTTGCAGTAACTTTGGCCATTACACTAAACTATTCTTGGCAAAATTTCAGACACCCAGCTTTAATAGATATAGAGTAATGCTCATATAAAATAAGAAGTTTGTATGGCAGCTACACGAACCCACTGCAGTAGACCAACCAAATTTTGCAGAACTTGCAAATTTAGTATACCCTTTTGACTTTCTTATGGATATAAAAAATATTTTATATATGCTAATCTAACTTTTAACGTTACTATCTATTAGTTAGATTATTAATAAGTTTTTTTCAGATTAATAATTAGTATTACATAAATTAATCCTATATAAGAAATACATAAAAGTTTTTTTTATCTCCAACTGCGAAATCGTACAACTAATTCAGATTTTATTTTACTAATTGTCTATTTTGTTTTAAGATAAATATTTAAATAGTCATATTTATCATGTAAAACTATCAAACATGATTTAATAAACATTTTTACTACGAGATTCCATCATTATTTTAAAGTATTCAAAATCAGGAAATGGTAAAAGAATTCATTCAATTTTGAATTTTTCGAACTACATGTAGAAGGATTTTGATATTAATAATGATAAGTAAAACAGCACCACATGATTTCCAAATTTTAAATCTTTTTTTAATAGGTTTTCCTTTATTTTAAATTGTTAAATTAAACTGATCTATAAAGCTTTACACAGTATTACTTATTAGAGATTGCAATAGCAATCAATATAGAGTTTAAAGCACACATTGGAAGAAATGCTTATTTCAATTTTAAACAAATCAAATGTAATTAAAACAAGCCTCCTTTGACTATGAATTGTGTTTTAATTGAATAATTTTTTAATCGCAGTTTTCACAAAACTAGCGTTGCTAAGCGCTCAAAATTCGCAATTAAATTTTTATTTATATAAAAAGATATTTGAACCGCGACCGGCAATGATTGTGCCCGAGATAGAAATTCTTTTCTAAATTGAGATCAAACGGACGAATAGTTTAATATTCTAAATAGGTTACAAATAGTTAAAAAATTACAAAAAATTGTAATAAGTATTGCTTTGTAATTTCAGATGTTATAATTTTATCCTGCAGTGTTTTGTTATTAAGAAATAATATAGATATGCTAAATTAAAGTAAAAATGTTTTAAGTTTATCTCTAAACTATTGCTATTTATTTCAATCTAATAAAATCTTCAAAAAAAAACATTAATAAACTTCGGGAGTGTTAAGTTAAAAATGCATATATATACCAAAAACATATTATTATGTGGCTCTATTTTCTTTTAAATTCAAAATTTGGCATTGTTGACTAATATTTTCTAGTATCATAGTTTTGATTAACAAATTACTTTGCATTGTTTTCCAATCGATAAATTCATTTTGGAAATCATCAACCAAATAGAATTTAATTTATCAAGGTATCGATTTTTCTCTGTAGTCTATCATTGAAATCCTATACTAATTAGATGTCTTTTAGTAATAATAACTACCCAGCTATTGGATTAGTACCAAAACAATAGCAAAAATATTTCAAAGTACTAAAGTACTAATTTGTAGAGTCCCAATGATTGCTAAGTTAAAAAATGAAAAACTCTTCAAGTAATGAAAATGAAAGAAACTTTTAATGTAATTCCATAGGTCTCCTTTAAATTTAAATAATATGGTAGACAAAAATTAATGGTTAGTTCGGTGTTACGTGTCTCTTTATAGGGTTAAAAAAAGCTTTGTATAGTAAATTTTAACGAATAAACAATTATTTTTTTCTTTTGCTCATAAGATCCTCAATGAACTTTCGGAATTCAAAGTGTTAAATACAAAATAGATTATACTTTTAAAATCAAATACTATATATGTTAAATGTTGCACCACACTTAATAAAGTTTCTTCTATTCATTTATAAGGTATTTTTCTTGTCTTTAAAAAACAAAAAACTTGTACAATACCACAGTCCCCGCAACAATAACTTTTGAAGCTTCTTTTGTTAATAATAAATAACAAAATAAAAATGCATTTTCATGCTTATACAAAAAATCTCGTCATTATCGATTGTAATTTAAAGCTTTAAATTAAACTTTTAAGATTGTTTAAAAAATGATTACAACAAAAGTTTATTTCAATAATAAAAGTAAAGTAACAGCATGTCGCTTCCTATGAATTGTTTAAACTTTAATTTTATTTTCCATATTATTGTTTAATTTTTCATTATGTTTTTTGGATTATTTGTATAATGATGAAAGTAGTAGTGATGATGTTGATGCTGTATAATTCATTATAAGATTTATTTTATATGATAATACTGAATATAGAAATTGTTAAATGTTAAATTATTGCACGTTTACAATATTATTTTATATGCATCAGTTAAGTATTTTTTAAAAACTTTTTAGTTTTTATTAACCTAGTCACTGATATTATAATACAATGGGATAATTTGTAATTTTAATTGTAGTATATATATATAAAGGTTATAATTATAATAAGTATGTACATGTAATGAAAGAACATGCTTTTAACAATATTTAAATTATGTATTTTAAAGTAAATTTTAAAACTTTAGAAATTAAAAATGTTAATTGAATATTAGTTAGCAAAATTGTATTTATGTATTTAATTATGTACATTACATTATTTGTTTAACAAGATTTAGTATGATTTTTTTTTAAGAATTTCGTAATAATAATAAAAAATAATAAAAGCAAGTGACTTATTAAGTTCTTGGTTTTTGACTCCTTAGCTCAAGTTTTTTTTTTAACGGCTAGTTGGCACAGTGGTTAGAGTGCCGATACTTCTTGCGAAAGGCCCGGGCTCGAATCCCAGTGAAAGTGAGAAAACTCTTCTGGTTTTCGGCTCGACTCAGCTACTATTCGCCATTGCGTTCAAATTAATGGCTTAATCAATCATTAATAATTATATATCTTTAATAAAAAATACATTAATATATAACAATATAAACAAATGCAAAATATTTAATTGAATAATAAAACTCACAGATATAGACTATCATATAAATCAAATACAAAATATTAAAATATAAAAAAAAACAAAAATAGAATTGTATGTATTGAAAATCTAAGACGTTTCTACATGTTATAAGGCCTAGTACTATCTCATGTTTTAATTGTATGTGGAATTCATTAAGATCAATTCTAATAATACGAATATAATATGATTCTTTGTTCCAACATGTACTTATCCCTATGATTTTTAGGTTTTGCTTTTTAAGTATTAAGAAATACTCATATTAAGACAATAGGTACTCAAGAGGATGGTCAGAAACTCGTAAAGAATAAGATAAGCGGATCTTTTAAATTAATCTAGTCATAAGGTAATAATATCTGCCCCTTTTTTATGATATTAATTATTCAATTATTAACTTATCAAATAAATGGTACAGCATCATCATCATGACCGCTAAGATGGAGTATTAATATTTAGTAAAATTAAGCAATTTTCAATAAAATATGCGGAAAAAATTCGAACGCATACTGAATTCGAAAGCATGGAAAGAAGCTTAATGCAACTAAATTTTACAACACCTTATATCTCCAAGATATTTTTTTATTCTTATTGCTATGCCCAAACGGGTTCTCCGAACGGGATAGCGATGCGTATTATGTTGTTGCTTCCTGTTAACAACACTCAGCCTCTCGCTATTCAATTCCTACTCTCACCTTCACGTGGTGGAACCTGTTAATCTGAGTAACCAGTATGAAAGATTGGGTAACCAACCCCAGTGTAGTAATCTGGTCAGGGACCGACGAGAGAGGAAGAAGGTGCTGCCTTGCATCTTTTACTATGGGATTGGTTTCCCAAAGGCTAGAAGACGAAAACTTCGATATCAAATGACCTGGTCCTCCAGGTTGGGGGTCGATCGTTGGTCTAACAGACCACATCGTAAAGCAACATTGTTACGAGAAACACAACTCAGCCTCGGATAACAGAATTTGAACAAACGGCACGAATCTCGGCACGAAAAAGGAAAAATGATTTGATGCTAGGCACATGGAATATTAGAACTATGCTACGGGCAGGTATGATGCACGAAATCGCTCAGCAACAGCATGACTATAAAATTGACATCTTGGCGCTGCAAGAAATTAGATGGAAAGGAAATGGTGCTATACATAAGAGAAATTTCTCTTTATACTTTAGTGGAAACATCAATAGAAGTGGTCTATATGGAACAGGCTTTATGATTACAAAGCGCCTAAAAGAAACGGTACTAGGTTTTACACCAGTTACTGACCGTATATGCCTTCTAAGAATTAAGGGAAAATTCAATAATATTACTTTAATATCCGCATACGCACCAACAGAAGAAGCGGATGAAACAGAGAAAGATATATTTTACAATGACTTAGAACAAATATGTAGCAGCGTCGGTAGTTATGATACAATGATCATTCTTGGGGATTTCAACGCCAAAATAGGTAAAGAAACGTTCACAGAAAACATAGCAGGAAAACACTCTCTGCATCATGTCACATCACAAAATGGATTAAAATTATGCGAATTTGCAAATAGCACAAATATGTATATAAGTAGTACACATTTTCCACACAAAGACATACACAAAGGTACGTGGAAAGTACCAGGATCACAAAGGGTTAACCAAATTGACCATATACTTATAAATAAAAGAAGGCTCTCAACCATAATTGACTCGCATACATGCAGAGGGGCAAATGTCGATAGCGATCATTATCTGGTTAAAACAATCCTACGCCAGAGGATCTCCAACGTTGCAAAAAACCGAGGATTAAAAAGAATAAAGTGGAACGATGAAAAATTAAAAGACATAGGAAACCTAGCGGCATACCAACGCAAAATCAAATCAGTAATAAGAGAAAGCCAGGCAGAACAAACGACCAACAGTATTGAGAGCAATTGGCAAATTTTAGAAAAGGCAATAACACAAGCAGCAACCGAATGTATTGGTCAAAAGCAAGTTGCTAGAAATGCGGAATGGTTTGACGAAGATTGTAAAAGAGCGATTGAAAGAAAGAATAACGCAAGGCAAAAATGTCTAGAAAGAAACACTAGGAGTAATAGAAATGCTTACATTGAATTAAGAAAAGAAGCCACAAAACTCTGCAGAAGGAAGAAAAAATTACACCTTAAAGCTAAAGTGGAGAGCATAGCTGAGAACTTTCATCGAAATGATATGAGAAAATTTTTTAACGGCATTAAACAGCAAAAAAACGGCTTCCAACCGAAACTAATAAACTGTAAAGATAAAACCGGCGCCACCCTTGCAGAAGAAGAATCAATAGTCACTCGTTGGAGAGAATACTTTTCAGAGCTACTTAATACGCAGGAAGGGGATACAAGCAATATTGTACCACCAAGAAACATCAGTGAGCAAACTGAGCAACAACGTCACTTAATGGAAGCTCCATCGTTAGATGAAGTAAAAGACGCCATACAAAATCTTAAAAACTATAAAGCACCCGGCGAAGATGGAATAACAGCCGAATTGATAAAAAAAATTGGTGAGGAAAACATTGTAACGCTGCACCAGCTGATGGAACAAATATGGCAGGAGGAATGTATGCCAACAGGATGGCTTACGGGCTTAATAGTACCCATCCATAAAAAAGGTGACAAACTGAATTGCGAGAACTACCGCGGAATTACATTACTGAATGTATGCTACAAGGTGCTCTCAATTATTCTCTCGAAAAAATTAAAGGAAAAAGCTGAGCTAATATTGGATGAATATCAGTGTGGATTTAGACCAAACCGGTCAACAACTGATCAAGTGTTCCTACTAAAGCAAACTATAGATAAATGCTATGAATTCAACACAGATTTACACCTACTGTTTTTGGATTTTAAACAGGCGTTCGACTGCATTGAAAGAAGCAAAATTCCAAACTCTTTGCATAACTTGGGTATACCGACAAAACTAATAAATCTCACCATGATGACACTAAACAATACCATGGGTAAGGTCTTATTACAGCGAAATATATCCGAGTCTTTTAGAATTAAATCAGGAGTAAGACAGGGAGATACACTATCGACAACAATCTTCAACTTGATGCTACATCATGCGGTCAGAGATCTATATAGAGGAGGTCACATATTCTGCAGATCAGAATTGTTTTATGCGTATGCTGATGATATAGTAATAATATCAAAAAACAAGAACGATATGATGCGCATGTTCACATCCATAGAAGGAGCTGCAAAAGCTATTGGACTGCGAATAAACCAACCAAAAACACAATATCTGAAGGTATCAAGAAGAGAAAGCAGAAGACAACCCGAAAGCATTACCATCGGGGAGTACCAATTTCAAGGTACTGCAAGTTTTAAGTATTTGGGTGTGATAATAAAAAATGACAACAGTATGCAAGATTGTATAACTGACAGATTAGTGGCTGCAAACAAATGCTACTACGCGCATCTCAAATTATTTAAATCCAGATTACTCACCAGAAAATCCAAGCTCAGTATATACAAAACAACCATGCGACCAGTACTTACTTACGGTTGTGAAGCTTGGACCCCTACGGTCACTGAAGAGAAAAGTTTGCGAGTATTTGAACGCAAAATATTAAGAAAAATCTACGGGCCTAGAATAACAGAGGACGGGGAATATTTGCAAAGGTCAAATGAAGAGCTGGACCGTATAATCGAGGGGAAAGATGTAGTCAGGTTCTACAAAGCGCAACGCATTCGGTGGGCTGGACATATAATGAGGATGGAAGAAACACGGCCCCAGAAACAAATACTTCAGTATCGCCCACTTATAAATCGACCACAGGGAAGACCTCGTCTGAGATGGCTGGACAGTGTAGAAAAGGATTTACTAACACTAAATGTACAAAACTGGAAGATAAAAGCAAGAGACAGAAATATCTGGAGACTAGTTGTGCAAGAGGCTCAAGCTCACCCCGAGCTGTAACGCCAGTTGATGATGATGATGATGATGATGCTATGCCCAAACACCAAAGTCTTGCTACCCGTTTTGTATCCCATTGCCAATACTTTTTATTAATTCTTAAATCTTATTATTTTTATGTTAAATATTTTAAATTAAAACTATATTTGATCACCAGGGGGGCCTTCGTAAATACAAGAATCGCTTTTACAGGAATCAAACTCGCTATATTAATACTAACCAGCAACCCTATCCTATTTTTTTCACAATGAAACGCAAAGCAAGATAACTAGAAATAGGTATAATTACACAAAATAAAAGTATAGTACCAACCTACTTATTATTGTTTTCTCACATACTTTAACATTTTAACATTAAATTAAAACTTTACTAATTAATACGTTATAAAATCTTAATTTAATAATATGCTTAAAAACTTCACTTAGGGGTTATTTAAAGATTTTATTTCCTCTTTCTTTTCAACATAAAATTTACTTTCTTTTTTTTTGTATATTAGTTGTTGTTGTTATCTTTTAAATATATCTTAAATATTTTCTTTTGTTTTTGAATTTTTATTTTTTTTTACTGTTAAGGTGATTTATACCTTTATACTAAGTATACTTATAATTTGTATTTTCTGTTTTAAACTTTTGTTCAAATCACTAAAAAGGCCGTTTATTGAACTGCATTCGTGAATATTTCAAGTTTATAAGGCATCATTTACAATACACTCATATAAGTAACTATATGTCCATGCATCAAAATAAGATATTTTTTTTTAAATACATTATTAAATAATTCTCTTTCTCTTTTTGTATTAAATTAAATTTTTCAAAACTTCCGTAATTTACCTTTTAAACAAAATTTTGAATTGAGAGTGAAAGAGACAAAAGAAAAAGAAAACTTACTTTTTAAATGAAATAATAAGGCTACCTATATAAAGAATTCTCAAAAACCCGAATAACATGTATGTATGTATATGTATAAAATAAAAATACTTTTTCTCAAAAAACAAAAAGTCACCATTCACCAAACAAAAGAATGTAAAGAAAGAAAAAAAAGAGAAAGAACAAAAGGAAGAAAGAGATAAACAAAATTAGACAAAAATAACATAAAGAAAACCAGTTACAGGTGAGAAAAAGATAATGGAAAAATGTATAAAGAAGAATCGAATATAATTTAAATAACTTTTTTTTTATAAATGTGTTGCACAAATGTATATGTATGTGTATAATTAACTCATATAAATTAATTGTGCATTCATAGCGCATATAGGGAACAAACAAAAGGTATATTAGGTACATTACTGTAACTGTTGACCTTGTTAAATTTTACATTACATTTTAATAAACATATTTAACATTACAGAATTTACATTGTAAATGATTTATATGAATTATGAATCATTCAGAATTTACTGTTTTTTTTTTTTTACTTTGTAAGAAACTTAATACATATTATGTAGTTAGTTATGTTACAATGTTGTTAAGTTGTACCCATCTCTACTGGCATAAGTGCTACTGTTTTATTTCCTTGTTATTATTAACAGTTCATGGTAACTGTTTATTGCAAATGGAATATTCAAACTTAAATAAGTATGGTATGATGTTAAAAGTTATTATTTAGATTAAGTTGATTTAACAACTTATTTTAAATTAAGATTAAATAACATACTCCAGTGTGTTATCTCAGATAAATAAAAGATACAATAGGGACTAAATAAATATAAAATTATCTGTGAAATATAATGGATAATATAAACTGGTCCTTAATATATTTTCTGAAATGTCACAAGTTTGGAAATATGGTATTGATTCTATGCTTAATATATGTACAGCAGATCTCTAAAAAAAAAACAGAAGACATATCCTATGGAAACGTATGTTGGCATCTGGTTAGTATTAGCCTATATGAGATACAGTCTTCTAGCTGGGACTGTAAATGTACATAAGTAAACATGGCGTACACACATCATTAGTGGAAATAAAATTAAAAAAAAAAGTATTATAAAAGTATCAGTATTTTTACCTACAAAAAATTGCAAACAGCTAAGCGAAATGACATTGTTGTGAATTACTAAAATTCAATATTTTAATGAATCTTGATTTCAAATACAGTTTCTAATGGGTTAATATAAAATTTAAAATATTTTTTTTTTTCATAAATTATTTCATATATAAATATTTTAACCTAAAGTTTAAGATCCAATAAAAATATTGTGTAAAAATTGCAACAGCATTCTGACATTGAGTTTATATCTATTGAGTTTTAAAATTTAACTAATATGGCACTGAACTCGTTGCCATTTAAATTTTTTTTTTTGTTTATTTATTTGTTTGTATGTTAATTTGATGAAGTTAATTTTTGGTTTTATGATCTGGTATATATTATTTTAATAGAAATGTTTTATTTAAATATATGGGATCAATAAAGAGTTGACCAACATGTATGATGGTATCAATGGTATCAATACAAAAAAATAGCAATAACGATGTTAATTTAAATTAAAACTCCAATTTTTTATATTTTGATCTGTGCACATAAGCTTACACTTTGATCTACATCAATTTTAAGATTTGAGCTAGCTTAAGTTTGAGTCAGCTCAACATTTGAGCTTATGCGTAAAGCTCAAACTATGAGCTAGCTCAACATATGACTTGAGCTTTTTTGAGTTCGGTTTTTTACAACCCTGACCAAAAATAACTTGGAGAAAGCTATAAAAAAATACGGGCAGAAATCAAGCAACTGGCTCACAACAGAATACGATATAGAAGCTTTTTGGAAGCCTTATCTTCTTTCAAATAGGAAAAAACAATCTCTAATTGTCAGTATTTAAGCATGATTAAGGGAAGAAAAATTAGTGAATACTCAAAAAGAAAATAGAAAAGAGCTAGAAGTAAAAATTCTGAAAAATATAAAATATAAGAAACTTCTCTGAAAAATCAAAAGATAGCACTTTAAAATTAATTTTAACAGTGGTTTACGCTTCATCAAATATATAAAATGATGTTTAAAAGATATGTGAAATATTAAATATATAATAATATCAAAACTTTCTATTTAAAAGAATATTAGTTGACCGCATATTACTTGACATATAAATATTATGTAAATAAATTTTAAATCTATTTTTTTTTTAATTTAAAACTTCTAAGAATCTATAAAACAAAAACTAAATATATTTAATTTTTAATATCTTATAAACTTCTTTGTTCTTTAGTTTTAATTTCACCTTTATTTATTGAAACATTCCAGCTTTATTTGTTTTTTTTTTTTATTAATTCTACACATGTATTTTGCATCTTCCATCTTAAATACCACACTATACAATTAAGCGTCGCATTGTATCACCAGATTTTTTAATTTCTCCGACCTAAAAATCTATAAATCTAATTCTTTAAGAAAGAAAAGACAAACTTTGATTCTTCATTTTATTTTTTTAATTTCGTTTTTTTTTATGAGATTTTTTTGTCATAAAAAAACAGAATAAAATGAAAGAAATGAGGCTTTTGATTGGATAATTTTTGCATATAAAAGATTTTTAAATCTTAAACTTTTTCTTCTCTTGTCATTCAATTCAAATGCAAATATGATTTTTTTTTTGTATTAAAATAAAACGATCTTTCAATATTGAAAATATCGTTTAAAGTTTTAAGAGTCTGCAACATAAAATAATATACTAAATTAATATTTCTTAAAAAGTATTACAATCTGTAGAGTGTTGTTGCGACTTCAAGCATATTGTTTAAAAAATAATATATTCTTTTGTTTGTACATTTGTAATAAAAGTTGTTAATTTAAGAAACATATGCTTACATAGTAAAATCTAATACTTTTTGTATTTCAAAGTAAGTACAAACGATTCTCCTCATAGTTGTAAAAGACTAATGATGCATCCTATAACATTATTTTTATAATAGTGAAGATATTTTTTGCTATGTTATGATACTTTGCAAATTTAAAGTGTAGGTCAAATATTTAAAAGCAACTGCGTTTTAAAATAATAAGCCTGTATATACCATAGGTACATCGTACATGTTGGAATAAGGGGATAATATTCTATTCTTATTTTAGAATTGAGCTTAATGAATTCCACAAACAATTTAAACATGAGATATAACTAGGTTTTAAAACATGTAGAAACGATTTAGATTGTTAATAGATACAATTCCTTTTGTTTATATTGTAATAATTTTTGTATTTAATTTATGTGGTTTTCTGTATCTGTGAGTTATATTATTCAATTAAATTGTTTGTTTATATTGTTATAGCAATGTTTTTTTTTTATTAAAAGTATATAATTATTAAATTATGTGTTAAGCCATTAATTTGAACCCAATGGCGAAAGGTAGCTGAGTTGAGTCGAAAACTGGATAAAAGTATTTTCTATTTCACTGGGGTTCGAACCCGAGCCTCTAGGATTAAAGGCCGCACTCTTACCACTGTCCACCTAGCCGTTCTTCAAAAATTTTCAGTCTTAGTGTTTTTACTAGCAGTTCTTCTTAAAATATATGTTCTCTAAAAATTAACATTATTCTTTTGTTTCATTATTCTTATTATTCTGAACAATTTATTTAATGTCTCTAACCTTCCCTTACTTCTCCTGTTTCGGAACTAATTTTAAATCCGCAAGCTTAAAAGGGCTTTCACGCTAACAAGAGATCAACAGAACACAAAAATTCTACAAACACTCAATAATATTAGTATTAAAATAAGTAATCATATATGGATGAGTGACAAATACGAGCGATAAGTGATATAGCCATTTGTTGGAAGAAAAATAGATCGTTTCTTGTTCACGTGTCCAAAACTAAGATGTGGTACAAAACCCGCTGTATTTAAAGTTGTTTTCAAAAACAAATTTTTTTTTAATATCACCTTACTAATAAAATTTTGTAAAATTTAAAACCTAGAAAAAGAATTTAGAAGAAGTTTCCACTACTCTCTGAAATTCTAAGCTGCTAAAACACTTGATCTTAAAACCACGGTAATGTCTAGAAATTCAAATTAAGTAAAAATCAATGTTTTTATACTTTTCATATAGTTTGTGTCGTAAAACATATTCATGCTTTGTTAAGTATCATTGATTTTGCAAAATTTTTTTAGGTGATAATTTCCACAGTCTCATAAGAAATAAATATCATGGTTGTAAATTTATAAAAAAAATTTACAATTTTGTTTTTTGCTTTTTTTTTTTAATTTGCACATTGAATAGTGTACATATATCGTACACTGTCTTATAATTTTCGTTTTCTTTGATCATCAAATAGGTTATGAAAACTATTTAGCGTTCTTAAAAAAATGTTTATTTTAATGATGAATACTTTTTAGATACTAAAAACATTCATTATTGAAGTATTATTAAATTAGTTTTAATATAGAAAATTTTACATATATGTACATAGTATATAACGACGTCATGTTTTTTTGTATCGATAAGCTTAAACCTGTTCAGGTTAACCTAAAAAATTAAGATTATCTAGTAGTTTCATATAATTTTGTTATTATAGTTGTTTATGAGTTGCTTATAATTTTGTTAAGTTTTGAACTCAAAACTTTTGAAGATCACTGAAAACAAAATTGAGTGAATGCTATGTTCTTCAAGGCGTTTAGAGTCTCTTCGTAGGAGTTGTATGTTATTAGAATAGCATTAAATTAAATTTGTGTAATTATAACTTTCCCGAGAGATATATAAATATTAAACATACTAATCGGACTAGATTTAATAGGGGAGAATCGGAAAAAAAGAATTTATTCTAAAAGTTTTATGTCTATAAATTCGGAAAAAAACGTTATGTTAATACCGTTATTTTTTTGAATAAAAAAGCTTAAATGATATTTTACTTATAAAAAGGTAATAATTTTTGGTTTCAAGCTCCGATAAATCTTGTTCTAAGAGCTCTAGAAATCTGGTTGACAAAGGATTAGATTTTGCTAAGCTCCAAGTTCTTAAATTTTATATAAATACAAAAATTTATTTTATCTTCTTTGGTTTCCAATTTATAGACATAAAACTTAAAAAAATAAAATAGGTCACATCTACCAAGCCGATGAGAATCGGCTCGCCTTAAAAAAAAGGTTTTTTCTTGTTTTTACCTTGATAATAAACTCTCTATGGTAGGTAATTTGCGCAACTCCCTGTATACTAAAACTCTATTTGTGTTACATGTTATATTGTTAGACTAAAAGTAATCGACTACTAGGTAGAACAGATATAAACTTGGGTGGTTAATATCTTTATTTATTAAATAAAATACATAGAACATTAAAACAATTATTTTATAATAAAAAAATTTATTAAACTTTTAAATAAAAAAAAAGTTTTATGTCTTAAAATATGTAAATTCTAGTCTTAGTTGAATCGAAAGAGCATTAGATTAACTTTGAAATGCCTTTTTAACATTCATTCTAGATAAATTTGCTCCAATTTTATAAGCAGAAACTTGACCATTTCTGTTTTGAATATAGTAGAAAATGTTAAGCTTCAAAATCTAAGAAGTAGACCCCCTTTTTATTTAGCTAAAAATAAAAGTTTGGTCAATTTTTTTTCTTCAACCTCCTTTCTCAAGTTACGTACTGTTCTTCTGTCACATCCTGTACTTTTACATTTTAAAATAAATACTATCAAACTTAACCTAATTTTTATTCTTAATAAAACTTAAAAAACGCTGGTGATTGTTTAAATGGTTTTCTTTATTATAGAATGTATTGATTTAAATTAAACACAATAAATCAGACATAATAAAAAGGTGTAAACTTATTCAAAAAAAAAAAAAAAAAATAAAAATTTTATATAAAAATAATAAAAACAAAATTATTAGAATATAATTCTTACCTATTTAGTGATAAAATTCCATTAGCAACAATTTTTCTGTTATTTTTAACTAAGTATTATAAATAATAATAATAATAATAATCCACTAAAATAAAAGAAATTTGTAAATATAAATTTTTTTTTTGCTAATGTTTAATACACAAATTTTATATTTTTTGTTTTGACTTTTAAATTCTTTTTTAACACTGTGATAATCAATTATAGGTTAAATGTGAAATTTTCTAATTCTTCCTTATAAATTTTTAAAAATGTAAGCATATTATTTCTATTAATTATATTCAATAAAAGCTTTTTTTAAAATTTTATTTATTGAAATTTTAGATATTTTTTTTTTACACAAAAACTTTAAAATTGTTAAATTTATTTCGTATTATTAGTCGTTATGTTTTTTTTAATTTATACAAAAATTCTTTATGTTTGTAAGAATTCAAAACGATGCTATGACCTGGTTAATTTTAATTCTATTTTTAAGAATAGAAAAATTAAAAAAAAATTGTTTTATAAGAAAATTAATTATGTGGTATTTATTATAACGGTATTATTAAAAGATACTAAGACTAACTATAAGACGAAAGATAAAATAATATTAATAAACTTAAAAAATGCTGAAAAAATGATGTTGACCTTCATTGTCATTTAAATACGATTTGGAAAAAAAAAATTGAAGCCAGTTATGGGCACATTAAAAGTTAGTCACATTAAAAATAGTTGTTGTTTTAAAAGTGTGTAACATAAGTAGCTACTAATTTAATTTTTAAATTAAAAAAATTAATTAATAAAATTAATTCTTAATTTAATTGAACAAGTTTTCTGTTGTACTATGTAATATTCTTAAAAAAAAAACTTAACAAACATATGTGTTATAAAATTATAATAAAAACTTTTTTTTTTTTTTTATTTAACTTATATTTCACAGATACAAACGTAGAAAATATAATTTTAGAAAATTATCAAAAAAGATTTAAATTTTTTGTAAAGTAACTATCAAAGGAATTCAAAAATGTTAAAATCGTTTAAGGTAATAATCAAATTCGATATGATAAAAAATTCGCCAGTTTATACTTTAGATTTTATTTATCCTGTAATAGAATTAAAAATTTTTGTTCATAATATCACTCCAAATCTGCTATACCTATATAGCGTTTCTTCTTGAGGTAATTTTTAAATTCACTTTCTTTTTAATAGAACCTGCCTATTAGGAATTAGGTGTGTGAGGTCAAAATTTTGTCGTTTGATTTAAAACCGAAATGGTAAAATTCTAAAGTAAAAAGGTAGTGAAAAAGGAGTAACGGTAACTGCTGGACTAACAAAAAGAAAAAAAAGTTGATTTCATAAATTATATGTTTTGCTTTAATCTTTGAACATTTGTAATTTAACAATTATTTTATTTTTAAATTTTTTTTAACAATTTGAGATTTTTTATTTAGGATAACTAGAATGTCATGCATGTACACGGATTAATTCTTAGAAAATTATTTAGAATTAAATTAAAAACTTTAAATGAGTCACAATTAAAATTCGTTTCTTGAATCTTGATTTTTAATTTAATTACCTAAACATTTTTTTTATATATACATCTTATAGACAAAATAAAATTATAAACAAAACGAGGAAGAGTGTAGTAGAGTAGACTGTGTCAACTCTGGGATACCCGTATGACCGTAACATATACATTATATCATCCGGTTAATCGATTTATTTTTCGATTCTGATCCGATCCATACACTTGCATCTATATCTACCCCCCCTCCTTCTCTGCGTCACAAACGTAATTGCAAATTTATTATACCCTTGGACTATATAGTCATACGGGTATAAAGAAACTTTCATTTAAACAAAGAAAAGGAACTTGTCATTGTCATAATTGTCATTAAATATAGTTCTTTGATTTTTTTGTATTTTAAATAAATTCAATCAATGCTAAACATTTAGTTCGTATAACAGATCAAAATTAAAACAAATCATAGGGTTAAAAAAATCAATCATAGATTTAAGTGTAAATAACCAAATATATAACATATATTTTTAATTTATACTTCAAACTTAACAATTTTAAAATTTACAGACACCATTATGACGATAAGATAAATTATATACATATGTATTTTGTTTTTAGACGCTAACTTTTCAACTGTTAGGCTAATAAGCCTGTCTATACCACAGGTACATGTTGGAACAGGGGGTCATATTATATTCGTGTTATTAGAAATCTTAATAAATCCACATACAATTTAAACATGAGATATTACAAGGTCTTAAAACAAGTTAGATACAATTAGATTTTTAATAGACACAATTCTGTTTTTATGTTGTAATATTTTGTATTTGAGTTATAAGATATTCTATATCTGTGATTTATATTATTCAATTAAATTATTTTTTGTATTTTTTTATATTGTTATATTAATATGCATTAATATAACATTTCAAGAGTCCTGAGTCGAGTCGAAAGCCAGAAAATTTTTTTCACTTCGACTGAGATTTGAACCTGGACCTTTCGCATGAAAGGTCAACACTCTAACCCCTGTGCCACCCAGCCGTTGACTAAAATTAACTACATATTTGTTAAAAAACTAAAATAAGCTATCTAGTTCATCAAATCTATAAATAATAAAATTAAACAAATCCTAATACCCAAAAAAACAATTTTTATATTTGGATTGAGCAAAATTAAAAGATAAGAATTTAAAGTCAAATTATAAAAACTAAATTAACAATAGGCATCAATTTCAAAAAGGTAATATGTAAAAATTTAATTGAAAAATAAAATAAAATAAAATTAATTTTGATTAGTTTTGTTTAATAAGTAAATATGTATTCGGTCCTAAATCAATATTTGTAATAAGAAGTGCAAATCATTCTGTATCCCAAATTAACGGTTGCAATTTAAAATTTGATACCTTTGTTTAATTGTGTATATCACAACTATAACTCTAGATAATCCTATCAATCCTGAAAGAAAATGTTTACCCTTGGAGGGTATCAATATATATAATATATTAAAAATCACTTATATCATTTTCATAACTAAATAACAATAAAATAAATTAACAATATTTAAATAAGTTTTTAAATAAAAACTATCTTTTAAACTATAGAGTATAGAAAACCATATAAACAAATTAACTAAATATTTATTTAATCTTTGAATATATTCAACATTTTGTTGTAATGATTCTAATTGTATATTTAATATTGCCTTATCTTATTTATCTTTTAATTAAATAATAAAGCATTTTGCATTTAAAATTAATATTAAATAATAAGTAAGAAGTTATAATTATTTTTTATTACTTAATTTTGAACTTGATTTGATTATGTGTAAGGTGGGGTTAAATAATGTCGAATGAAATATAGTCAATAGATCTTATTTCAAAAAAAAAAAAAATAATGGAAATTATGTCGATTTCCTAAATAAAACTATTGAAAAACAAAAATAAATTAAATAAAGTCTAAAGCATAGGTGGGCAAAAGCCGGCCCGCGGGCCGCATCCGGCCCAGTTGCGCTCATCATCCGGCCCAATACGAATTGCAAATTTCCTAGGAAAAAACAATAAGTATTAATTTTAAAGAAAAAAATTTATTCCAAGATTTATATTTTATGTAAAACAAAATGTAATAAATAAACATAAGAAATAATGACTCTTCAAAATATGAACATGGTATTTTAATAATAATTTTTTAATGTGATGGGTGATAACGTTGTTGGTTCTTTACAATACCATCAATGTCTGGTTTCAGTTCACTTGTAGCTGTACGTAAAATTGACTGTAGATTTTCATCAGTTATATTTGAACGATATTTTGACTTATTGTATTTCATTAGAGAAAAAGTTTTCTCACATATGTATGTTGATCCAAACATAACAAGATATTTTCTTGCAATGTTTTTCAATTTTCCAAATTTTTCTTCTTTTAATGAATTATAAAATTCTAATAACGGATACTTGCCGAAGTGATCTTATAAAATTGGATCACATTGAAGATCTATTAGTTCTAACTGAATATCTGATGGTGCTTCGGCCACATCAAACGAAAATGGTAAACCTACTAAGTTTAAGAATTTCTCAATTTTTTTAAAATCTTGAAATCGTCGTGAAAATTCACTATGCAACGCCGAAATTATTGAAGCATACTTATTTAAGCTCTCTGATCCTAAATTATCCTTTCTTAGTTGTAACGTAGGAAAGTGAGCAAGTTCATTTTTTACGATATTTTCTTCGAACAACTTTAGCTTGGTCATAAACGAATTAATTTCACTAAACATGTTGTGCACAAACTTTTCTTTTCCTTGTAATTTTGTGTTTAAATCATTTAAATATACCATAATATCAACAGCAAAAGCAAAGTCATTCAACCAATCGTTATTGTTCAATTCGGGAAAATCTACCAGAAATAGTATAATTTCTGCCAATAGTTCATTAATTCGTTTTAAAACATTTCCAAGACTTAACCACCTAACATTTGTATGATAAGGGACATCAAAATGATTACAATCCAAATCTTTTAAAAACTGGGAAAATTGGCGATGAGTTAAAGCACTGACACGAAGTGCATTAATAACACGCCTAATTACTTTCTCAACGTGATTCAATTTTAGTACACCTTTGCATAGTACCTCCTGATGAATAATACAATGTAAGAAAACTATTTCGTTATCAGGATATTGGAAACTCATTTGATCATTTATTTTTCTTAATAATCCGTTATGTTTTCCAGTTAAATTTGGACATCCATCTGTTGTAATGTTGACAACTTGGTTCCATTTAATTTTTAATTTTTCACAACACATATTTACCTCTAGCAATAAATCTTCACCTGTAGTGGTACTTTTTATTGGCTGCAATCCTGCGAGTTCTTCCACTATTTCAAATCGACTATTTATTCCCCTTATAAATATCAATAATTGAGCAGTGTCCATTATGTCGCAACTCTCATCCAACGCAAGAGCAAAATAAGTAAAACTTTCTACTTTGGCTTTCAGTTGCAAAAACAAATTGTCTGATATTTCAGCAATACGTAAAACAAAAATGGCTTAAATTCAAATTTTTATGTACATATTAATACAGAAAACAAGAAAGTTTTTGTATTTGAGTAAACAAAATAAAAATACTGCAAAAAATATTTATAACAACAATTTATATTTATAACAAAAATAATATAACAACATATTTATAACTTAGAAGTTTAAGAAAAAACGTTGCAAAAATTTAAATTCAACAATTGAGGGAAATATACATGCATACAAACTGTGCGTCTATACATTTTTCCATTCATATATTTCTGTCCGGCCCCAAAAATGTACTTGTGGTTCAATATGGCCCAGTTAATCATAGAAATTGCCCACCTCTGGTCTAAAGGCAATTGAAATACAATCGAAATCACCATTTTATTTTAATTTTAATCAAAATTGTCGAAAAACTAAATTGAATGCAAAAAACCATATACGAACTGACCTTATTTTTTATAAATTTGAACAAACTTTTTTCAGAGGTTTTTCTAACAACACAAGTCATGAGCTCCATTAATGGTTTACTAAAATTTTAAATTTAAAGACTTTAAATTGGGATGGATGGAAGTTAAAGTTCACTTAAAAATTAGGGTCGCCATTTTTTCCAAACTGTGCATATATTCAGTCACCGGTTTACTATCATATTTTATATATATACAGATTGTAAAATGATAGAATTAGACTGATATTAGAATTTAGACTAATGTTCATAAAAAGGAAGTTATGAACTTATAAAAAAAAATCATCTTTAAGTAATATTTAGGAATATAGTTAAAAACAAAATCTAATAAGATTTAATAAAAAGATCTCTTCGACTTTATTTCGTTCGAATGTATTTGCACCATGTGTAATACCAAAAAAAAAAATCCGGGTGCAACTGTACCCAACTGTAATTATGTTTCTAGAATTAAAAAAACAAACTGGGAATCTATAAAATTTTGCAATACTTTTCAAATTAAAAATTCCCCATGGATTAAAAAGATGTTAAATGTAAAATGACCTCATTTTTAAATTTCAAAATATTTAAAATTAAGAAAAATATATTCATAAGTTATGAGTATCCCTATAGTAAAAAAAAGTTTGGTTGAATTTTTTATAAATTTTATTATAATTTAATGTTTTTTTTTTTTTTGTTTTGTTTGGCAAAAACCTGCCTTCAAAAAATATTTTCGGTTGCCACAGTACCAAAATATTATAAATTTATTTGTTAGACTTGTTGTATTTTTTCTTTGTTTGTTAAAAAAGAAAAGAAAAAAGGGTTTAAAGGGTTTCTGTTAAAAAAAATAACAAATTGAAAGGATTTTTATTATAAATTAAGGTAGATCCATAATTGAAATTTTAAGCAGATTATATTCTGTTATGTAATTTAAGGGATTGTAATCCTACTGCCCGGCATTAAAATTAATTATGTGATTAAGTTATAAGAACCTTTATTTCTTAGCGTCTAATAATGATTTAAACTTATATATTGGAATCAATATCCTTTAAAAGGTTTTTCATTATACAAAGAAAGTTTAGTTAAAATTATAAATATTCCAAATTTATATAATGAAGGCTTCTTCTTTCCAATACTCCTGAACTATTCAGTATAGTTATTGTTGTGTTGCAATTGCCTAGACAACAGCTGTTTTATTTTTGAATTGATCTAATAATTAAATTAAATTTTCGGAACTTCATCTGTGAGTTATTAGAACAAATCGAAAATTTTTTACAGTTAAGTATTTTTAAATTATTTTTAAGTTTAAGCTATATATTCTTAAAGGAAGCATAATAGAAACTTGTCAATATCTAAAATCAATCCCCATATCATTTTTTACTAAAAGCCTCTAATAGAGTTACAGTCCACCCATCAAAACCCAGAGATTTAAAAAATCCGTATCAAAAGAAAAATACCCTTTTAAAGACGTTGAAAAAGATTTTTGGAAAAGAATCTTAATTACGAACTATTTTAAATGTTTTCTGCATTTAATATTAATTAAAAAATATTAAATCGGGTTTGAAATCCAAAAAGTTTTAATTTTTTTCCCCATGTTGTAAACTAGAACAAAATTATATGTTACTTATCAGCAGTTTATCAAAATAAATAAAAATTATTAGTAATATCTTAGTTTTTTTTAATCTGATTTTGAATACACCTTTATTAAATTATAAGGAAATTACAGTAAAATAGTTGGTCTTTATTATAACAAAGTAATATTAATATTAATTGTTTTGTTTATTCCGAAAAAATTTCAAAAAATTATTTTGAAATATATTTTTTTATTTCTATTTTAATTTTTTTTTTTTGTATCAATTTTAAATTAAAACTATTTGTTATTTATTCAAAAATAGCACCTTGACTTTTTAATATTTCATTAAAAAAAATTTTTTTTTTTATTTTTTACTTTTATATTTTATTTCTTTAACAATTTTTTTTTAAATTATTTTTTATTTTAACAATAAAATAACTTGTTATTGAAAAAAAAAAAATAACAAAAAAAACTTCGAAATCAATTTTTAAATCACTCTCTAATATTTTTTTCAAAATATTTTAAAATAATTTTCATATTAAATATTTTTTATTTCTCAAAAGTGTATTAAATTATTTGGAACTTTTACGAATTTAGTTATAAGAAATTTACTAAAAATATACAAATAATTTAATTAAAAACTTAAGGCTACATAATTATAAAAAAATATTTATTTAAAAATAAAAACAAAAAAAAATTAAATAGTCGCGCCAACCTTTAAATTTCTAACGATGCAAACGCGTTAAAAGCCAAACTCAAACTGGTTTCAAACATTTTTTTTTTTTCGAATACAAAAAAAAATATACCATAAAAAAAAAAGAATTCTACCACAGCACTACCAGTCCAAACAGTCAGTTCAGTTTCAATTCAATATGAATACATTTTTTATTTTAACTTATAGAAACTGAATTGGTGTTAAATTTTTTTGATTTGTGAATATGAATTAACAAAACAACAACAACAATTTAAAAAAATTTAAAAGAAAAACTCATAATGAATAAAACGAGAATTTTTTTATATATATATATATATATTTTAATTTTTCCATATTATTTTGTGTTGTGGTGACTTCAGTTTTTCAAGTAACCAAGCAAATTGAGTTTTTTTTTTTTATTTAAAATTTCATATGTTAAACTTAACATAAAAATAAAAGAGTATAAGATACTTTACTCAACTATATTAATTTTTATCTCAATTTATTTCATTAAAAAAAAAAAACATTTACTCAAAAAACTGCTCACAAAATACTCAGTTTTTATACTCTTAACTTTAGGTTTAATTTATACAATACAACAACACTCTATCTCTACCATTGTTGTATACAATTATACAAGTTGCATTGCATTGCAAGTTCCCCGACATTATAAATCATAATACACCTCACTCAAAAACAAAATTTTAAATCATAACTGTAAATATGCGTGTAATAAATAAGTGCATTTTCAACATAATAACAGTAAACAATGTAAAATACCATTTAACATTTTTTGATAACAGTTAAGTAATTTTAATACAAAATTGGAAATTGCTTGTGAGTAAAATAAAAATTTCAAAATTACATTATGACATTTATTTGTACTAAGAAAACCCCTGTGCAATTGCACTAAGAGTCATTGTAAAGTCGCTGAGTTTAATTTTTTTTAGAAACATTAATTTAGCATTTTGTTGCTTTTTTCCTCACCTCACCTTCTAATGGTATGGCAAAAAGCGTTCTTTTTAAACAGGTTTTCTCAGTAAGCCTACTCTTATATGTTATTTTAAAAACCTAATTGATGAATATAAAACTGTTACAGAAGAACTTCCTTATAAAATTAATTTTCAATTCTGTTCGTTTTGAGGTTTGTTTCTGTTTAGGTTCTGATAAAATCTGAATTTTCAAATCTACAGAATTAGTTGCTGAATTATACAATTGGTCATGAGCACCAAAGAAAGGTTCTGAAAGTAAAAGACCTAACTTTTATAATGTGTGGCCTTGTTTAATAAATTGAACAAAAAGAGGAGAGTAGACTGTGTCAACTCTGGGATACCCGTATGACCGTAATATTAAAATTATAACATCCAGTTAATTACTTTTGGCAAAATTTCAAACATTCAGCTTCATTCGTATAGAGTAATGCTCATCTAAAAGAAGAAGTTGTATGACAGCTCCCCGAACCCTCTGCAGTAGACTAACCAAATTTTGCAGTGACTTTGGCCATTACACCAAACTATTTTTGGCAAAATTTCAGACTCTCAGCTTCATTAGGTGTAGTGTAATGCTCATATAAAAGAAGGAGTTGTATGGCAGCTACTCGAACCCTCTGCAGTAGACCACCCAGATTTTGCAGTAACTTTGGCCGTTACACTAAACAATTAAATATAAAATCAAAAACTTAAATGCCAAATTCCATTAAAAAATTGATTTTTTGGCAATTTTCTCGAATGTTTGGTGTTAAAAATGGGTTTTTATACCAGGCAACCAGTAACGCAAATTTTCAGAAACAAATTCAATAAATTTAAAATCAAAAATTTAAATGCCAAATTCCATTAAAAAATAATTTTTTTGTCAATTTTTCTCGAATTTTGGTGTTAAAAATGGGTATATACCAGGCAACCAGGAACGCAAATTTTCAGACAGCAAATTCAATAAATATAAAATTAAAAATTTCAATGCGAAATTCCATTTAAAAATTGATTTTTTGGCAATTTTTCTCGCATTTTTGGTGTAAAAAATGGGTTTTTGTACTAGGCCACCAGGAACGCAAATTTTCAGAAAGCAAATTCAATAAATTTAAAATCAAAAATTTAAATGCCAAATTCCTTCAAAAATTCGATTTTTTGTCAATTTTTGGTGTTAGAAATAGGTTTTTATACCAGGCAACCAGGATCGCAATATTTCAGAAAGCAAATTCAATAAATTCAACATCAAAAATTTAAATGTTCAAATCCATTAAAAAATTGATTTATTGTCAATTTTTCTCAAATTTTCGCAAATTTTCAGAAAACAAATTCAATAAATTTAAAATCAAAAGCTTAAATGCCAAATTCCATTAATAAATTGATTTTTTGTCAATTTTTGCTGTTAAAAATGGGTTTTTGCATTAGGCAAATTCACAAATTTTACTGCCAGCTTCCGTTACAAAACATGATTTTTTATCAAGTTTTGTCGAAGTTTTATTTTATATAAAACAATAATAAAAAAATTAATAATCTTTAAAATAAATGAAAGTTTCCTGTCAAATTTTCTATAGAATAAGATTTATCATACATAGAATAAATACATATATTTTATTAAAAAGAATAGATAAAAAAAGATAAATTTAAAAAAAAAAAAAATTTGCACCAGCCTGGATTCGAACCGAGACATTTTGACTACCAGTTGCATGTCCTAACCACTACACTATGAAACAATTAATAGTCTGTATACATTTTGCTTGTTTTTCTATTTAGTTTTTATTTGGTTATTAAATTTGCAAATATTAAAATAAATGAATTATAAAAATAAATATTTATTTTAGTTAAATATAATTTAATTTTAAAGATTATATAACAATAAATAAACTTTTTTTCTAGCCAGAATTATACAGAAAGAGTAAATTAAAATATTCTATTACATTGTTAGAATACAAATAACGTTTAGAGCAGGAGGTAACAAACAAAAAAGTAGAAGAAATAATTTTATATGAAATTTTAAATGTCGTTGTCTTACAAAATACTTATGGGTCGTGCTTAATTTTTTTTATATATATTATACTAAGTGATATAAAATACTAGTGATTTTGTTATATATTGAAAGATGACCAACAGTTTAAAAAAAAATTAATGTTTTTCGAAAATCAAAAAAATTAAAAAAAAATGTATATATTTGTTTCGGATATTGCTTAGCTACCAGAAAATCCAATAGATGTCACTCTTAAAATTTACTATAAAATTTTATATTAAAATGAAAATCTCACCGCTAGATAGCACTTACATGCAGTATAAATTTTATTATTTTTTTTAGTTATAAAAAGGCATATTACTTTTTAGCACATTTTCAAAAAATTTTGTAAAAATGTGCCTATATAGCTTCACTCTGTCCGTCCGTCCGTCCGTCCGTCCGTCCCTTTTTACCTTCGACTGACTAAAAAATATCAGAAATGGGTAGGTATTGCAATAAAAATAATTTAATGTTAAAACTTTTTTTTGTAGCCCCCCCCGTTACGGAGCTACAGCCCCGCAAAGTCGGAAAAAGCCCTATATTTAAACAGTTATAATTAGAGTTCTATAAGGTATATTTCAAACCTGAAAACGGTAACTGACAGCTATTTTTATAAGCTTTACAAATTTTTAAAAACCAATTGTATAGGGTTACCATATGGTACTAAAATTTACCGTTATCCAAAACTAGGTTTTTCAAAATTTTTGGTCCCTCATAACTTTGGAACGGTTAAATCTAGAAACTTGAAATTTTGGGAGAAGTTAGATCCTTAGAAATAAGTAAGAGTCAGTTAACAAAATTTTTTTGTCACGCCCCCTCTTTATGAGCTGTAAGGGGTCAAAAATTGAAATTTTGCTATAAATTTTGCTTTTAAACACTTATAACTTGAATAATTGTCAAAATTTTTTTTTATTTATATACAAAATTGAAAGCTCCAAAACGAAAGTTTCAATAAGTGTCAAAGGTTTTTCTTAATTTTGACTTTGTCCGTCCGTCCGTCCGTCCGTATGTTTACAAAAACTTTTACACCGTTTGAAATAGAGTAAAAAAATTTTAACCACAGGTAGATATTACAAAAAAATTAATTTCGTAGAAGAATTTTTTTTTGTAGCCCCACCCGTTACGGAGCTACAGCCCCCCAAAGTTTGAAAAAGTCCTAATTTTAAATTGTTATAACAAGAGTTTTGTTAAGTATATTTTCAATCTGAAAACGGCAAAAGATAGCTGGCTTTATAGGCTTCACAAAAATATAAGGCTAAAATGTATAGGGTTACCATACGGTACTAAAATTTACCATTAAGCTAAACTCAACTTTTGCAAAATTTTTGGTCCCATATATCTTCTAAACGGTTCAACCTAGGGTCTTGAAATTTTGGGAGAAGTTAGGTCCTCCAAAATGAGTAGGAGTCGGTTAACAAAATTTTTTTATCACGCCCCCTGTTTAGGAGCTATAAGGGCTCGAAAATTGAAATTTTGCTATTTTCAACCACCTGTAACTTTAACACCTGTTCAAATTTTTTTTTACAAATATGCAAAATTTATAGCTGCAGCATTATATTTCAACATACGTTAAAGGTTTTTTTTAAATTTGAAAGGGTCTCTTTAAATTGAAGAAATGGTTTCTTAGTCTTAACCATTTTTGGTTTGATAATAATATTCTAGGTAAAATTCCAAATTTTGTTGGAGTTCAAAATTGATTTCCTAGAACCGGAAAAAAAATGGAAGAGTGAAGACAGGAGGGGGGTGAGCAGATCGATCATAAGTTTGCTAAGCAAAAATTTGGGAACCTTCCCAATTGAAGGGCTATTAGGTCTTCAAAATTAACACTTTTATGTTCTTATAAAACAGTAACTTATTTACCAGTGTAAGTTTTTCCAAAATTAAACGTTAACATTGAAGCTCCAACATTATATTTTGCACTTATTAACAGGTTTTCTTGAGTGCATTGGGGTTTTATTCTAAGTAATTCACTATTAGTCATGTAATTAATAAATTAATGAAATAAGTAAATTATAATATTATAATATTTTTATAAAAATAAATGATAAAATACTCAGTATGAAACTGTATATAATTTTGAAAATGTGCTTTTTAAAAACCCTTGGTTTTTTTCACTCACTTGTTTTTTAAAATATTCCTTTTTCCACAATACTTTTTTAAAGCGTCCCCACAATACCTCTCAAGTTTTCAATTTTATATACAACGGAAAAAATGAAAGCATAAGATTATTTAATTTGGATATCTCAACTCTTAAAAGTACTTATTCAAACCACTTTTGTATTAATAAAAACAATTAATTTCATGCTATACAATTTTTAAAATGTATGACCAAAAAAAAGACAAACGAATTTTCAATTATATATTGAACAAAAGGATGCATGTAAGGATCGGCCTTTTTTAAGTCACAAAAATTTATATAGAAAGAGTAAATAAAAAATTCTATTAAATCATACTAAACTACAAACATAATTCTTTAATAGTTATATATACTGGGTTTTAGTACTAGGCAACCAGGAACGCAAACTTTAAGAAAATTTAAATGCTAAATTCCATTAAAAAATTTATATTTTGGCAATTTTTCTCGAATTTTTGGTGTTAAAAATGGGTTTTTGTACTAGGCAACCAGGAACGCAATTTTTCAGAAAGCAAATTCAATAAATGTAAAATCAAAAATTTAAATGCCAAATTCCATTAAAAAATAGATTTTTTGGCAAATTTTTCTCGAATTTTTGGTGATAAAAATGGGTTTTTGTATTAGACAACCAGGAACGCAAATTTTCAGAAAGCAAATTCAATAAATTCAAAATCCAAAATTTAAATGCCAAATTCCTTTAAAAATTTGATTTTTTGTCAATTTTTCTCTAACTTTTGGTGTTAAAAATGGGTTTTGTACTAGGCAACCAGGAACGCAAATTTTCAGAAAGCAAATTCAACAAATTTAAAATTAAAAATGTGAATGCGAAATTCCATTAAAAAATTAATTTTTTGGCAATTTTTCTCGAATTTTTGGTGTTAAAAATGGGTTTTTGTATTAGGCAACCAGGAACGCAAATTTTCAAAAAGCAAATTCAATAAATTCAAAATCCAAAATTTAAATGCCAAATTCCTTTAAAAATTTGATTTTTTGTCAATTTTTCTCTAACTTTTGGTGTTAAAAATGGGTTTTTATACCCGGCAACCAGGAACGCAAATTTTCAGAAAGCAAAATCAATAAATTCAAAATCCAAAATTTAAATGCCAAATTCCTTTAAAAATTTGATTTTTGTCAATTTTTCTAGAATTTTTGGTGTTAAAAATGGGTTTTGTACTAGGCAACCAGGAACGCAAATTTTCAGAAAGCAAATTCAATAAATTCAACATCAAAAATTTGTATGTTCAATTCCATTAAAATTGATTTTTTGTAAATTTTTCTCGAATTTTTGGGGTTAAAAATGAGTTCTTATACCAGGCAACCAGGAACGCAAATTTTCAGAAAGAAAATTCAATAAATTTAAAATCAAAAATTTCAATGCCAAATTTTATTATAAAATTGGGTTTTGTCAATTTTTCTCGAATTTTTGGTGTTAAAAATGGGTTTTTATACCAAGCAACCAGGAAAGCAAATTTTCGGAAAGCAATTTCAATAAATTTAAAATCAAAAATTTCAATGCCAAATTCCAACAAAATTTTGATTTTTCTCAATTTTTCTAGAATTTTTGGTGTTAAAAATGTGTTTTGTACTAGGCAACCAGGAACGCAAATTTTCAGAAAGCAAATTCAATAAATTCAACATCAAAAATTTGTATGTTAAATTCCATTAAAAAATTGATTTTTTGGCAATTTTTCTCGAACTTTTGGTGTTAAATATGGGTTTTTGTAGTAGGCAATCAGGAAAGCAAATTTTCAGAAAACAAATTCAATAAATGTACAAAGCAAAAAAAAGTAAAGTAAATTCAATAAATTCAAAATCAAAATTTTGTTGTTCAATTCCATTAAAATTGATTTTTTGCAAATTTTTCTCGAATTTTTGGGGTTAAAAATGGGTTCTTATACCAGGCCACCAGGAACGCAAATTTTCAGAAAGCAAATTCGATAAATTGAAAATCAAAACTTTCAATGCCAAATTTCATTATAAAATTGAGTTTTTGTCAATTTCTCTCGAATTTTTGGTGTTAAAAATGGGTTTTTATACCAAGCAACCAGGAAAGCAAATTTTCGGAAAGCAATTTCAATAAATTTAAAATCAAAAATTTAAATGCCAAATTCCAACAAAATTTTGATTTTTCTAGAATTTTTGGTGTTAAAAATGGGTTTTGTACTAGGCAACCAGGAACGCCAATTTTCAGAAAGCGAATTCAATAAATTCAACATCAAAACTTTGTATGTTAAATTCCATTAAAAACCTGATTTTTTGGCAATATTTCTCGAATTTTTGGTGTTAAATATGGGTTTTTGTAGTAGGCAATCAGGAAAGCAAATTTTCAGAAAGCAAATTCAATAAATTGAAAATTAAAAGTTTAAATGCGAAATTCCCTTAAAAAATTTATTTTTTGGCAATTTTTCTCGAATATTTGGTGTTAAAAATGTGTTTTTGTACCATGCAACCAGGAACTCAAATTTTCAGAAACGATATTCAATAAATTTAAAATTAAAAATTTCAATGCGAAATTCCATTTAAAAATTGATTTTTTTGCAATTTTTCTCGCATTTTTGGTGTTAAAAATGGGTTTTTCTACAAGGCAATCAGGAACGCAAATTTTCAGAAAGCAAATTCAATAAATTGAAAATTAAAAGTTTAAATGCGAAATTCCCTTAAAAAATTTATTTTTTGGCAATTTTTCTCGAATATTTGGTGTTAAAAATGTGTTTTTGTACCATGCAACCAGGAACGCAACTTTTCAGAAACGAAATTCAATAAATTTAAAATTAAAAATTTCAATGCGAAATTCCATTTAAAAATTGATTTTTTTGCAATTTTTCTCGCATTTTTGGTGTTAAAAATGGGTTTTTGTACAAGGCAATCAGGAACTCAAAATTTCAGAAAGCAAATTCAATAAATTGAAAATTAAAAGTTTAAATGCGAAATTCCATTTAAAAATTGATTTTTTGGCAATTTTTCTCGCATTTTTGGTGTAAAAAATGGGTTTTTGTACTAGGCCACCAGGAACGCAAATTTTCAGAAACGAAATTCAATAAATTTAAAATTAAAAATTTCAATGCGAAATTCCATTTAAAAATTGATTTTTTTGCAATTTTTCTCGCATTTTTGGTGTTAAAAATGGGTTTTTCTACAAGGCAATCAGGAACGCAAATTTTCAGAAAGCAAATTCAATAAATTGAAAATTAAAAGTTTAAATGCGAAATTCCCTTAAAAAATTAATTTTTTGGCAATTTTTCTCGAATATTTGGTGTTAAAAATGTGTTTTTGTACCAGGCAACCAGGAACGCAAATTTTCATAAGGCAAATTCAATAAATTTAAAATTAAAAATGTCAATGCGAAATTCCATTAAAAAATTTTTCGAAATTTTGGTGTTAAATATGGGTTTTTGTACTAGGCAACCAGGAACGCAAATTTTCAGAAAGCAAATTCAATAAATTTAAAATTAAAAATTTAAATGTTAAAATCCATTAAAAAATTGATTTTTTGGGAATTTTTCTCGAATTTTTGGTGTTAAAAATGGGTTTTTATACCAGGCAACCAGGAACGCAAATTTTCATAAGGCAAATTCAATAAATTTAAAATTAAAAATGTGAATGCGAAATTCGATCAAAAAATTGATTTTTTGGCAATTTTTCTCGAATTTTTGGTGTTCAATATGGATTTTTGTACTAGGCAACCAGGAACGCAAATTTTCGGAAAGCAAATTCAATAAATTCAACATCAAAAATTTGTTTGTTAAATTCCATTAAAAAATTGATTTTTTGGCAATTTTTCTCGAATTTTTGGTGTTAAAAATGGGTTTTTATACCAGGCAACCAGGAACGCAAATTTTCATAAGGCAAATTCAATAAATTTAAAATCAAAAATTTAAATGCCAAATTCCTTCAAAAATTCGATTTTTTGTCAATTTTTGGTGTTAGAAATAGATTTTTATACCAGGCAACCAGGATCGCAATATTTCAGAAAGCAAATTCAATAAATTCAACATCAAAAATTTAAATGTTCAAATCCATTAAAAAATTGATTTATTGTCAATTTTTCTCAAATTTTCGCAAATTTTCAGAAAACAAATTCAATAAATTTAAAATCAAAAGCTTAAATGCCAAATTCCATTAATAAATTGATTTTTTGTCAATTTTTGCTGTTAAAAATGGGTTTTTGCATTAGGCAAATTCACAAATTTTACTGCCAGCTTCCGTTACAAAACATGATTTTTTATCAAGTTTTGTCGAAGTTTTATTTTATATAAAACAATAATAAAAAAATTAATAATCTTTAAAATAAATGAAAGTTTCCTGTCAAATTTTCTATAGAATAAGATTTATCATACATAGAATAAATACATATATTTTATTAAAAAGAATAGATAAAAAAAGATAAATTTAAAAAAAAAAAAAATTTGCACCAGCCTGGATTCGAACCGAGACATTTTGACTACCAGTTGCATGTCCTAACCACTACACTATGAAACAATTAATAGTCTGTATACATTTTGCTTGTTTTTCTATTTAGTTTTTATTTGGTTATTAAATTTGCAAATATTAAAATAAATGAATTATAAAAATAAATATTTATTTTAGTTAAATATAATTTAATTTTAAAGATTATATAACAATAAATAAACTTTTTTTCTAGCCAGAATTATACAGAAAGAGTAAATTAAAATATTCTATTACATTGTTAGAATACAAATAACGTTTAGAGCAGGAGGTAACAAACAAAAAAGTAGAAGAAGTAATTTTATATGAAATTTTAACCCTCGTCGTCTTACAAAATACTTATGGGTCGTGCTTAATTTTTTTAGATATATTATAACTAAGTGATATAAAATACTAGTGATTTTGTTATATATTGAAAGATGACCAACAGTTTAAAAAAAAATTAATGTTTTTCGAAAATCAAAAAAGATATTTAAAAAAAAATGTATATATTTGTCTCGGATATTGCTTAGCTACCAGAAAATCCAATAGATGAAACTCTCAAAATTTACTATAAAATTTTATATTAAAATGAAAATCTCACCGCTAGACAGCACTTACATGCAGTATAAATTTTATAGTTGTAAAAAATTTTAAAAATTTATTTTTAAAATATATGAATCAAAATAAAATCAATTAAACGAATTTTCAATCATATATTGAACAAAAGAATGCATGTAAAGTGTTGACATATACTTAAATTTAATTTGAATATTATATAAAAATCGGCCTTTTTGAAGTCTCAAAAATTTATATAGAAAGAGTAAATAAAAAATTCTATTAAATAATTCTTTAATAGTTTATATACGAGTATTTCATACATATATTTATTATAATTATTTAATATACTTTAAATGAAGTGAATAAGCGTCTGAAAAACGATTACAGATTAAAGATTGCGATTTGCCATCAACTTGATTTTATGTAAATTTCAAAATATAGGCGTCTGGTACATTTTGTGATTTTAAAAATAATATTCTAACCAGAATATTTGTGGAATTTTTTTTAATTTATTTGGTATAAGATCATATCCTTGAACTGGGAGCCAATATTCCAAAAACTAGATATGTTTAAAAATGACAAATTTACGGTTTAAAAATTTAACTTGAATTTAGGAAAATATTCTGAATGTTTTATTGTTTTTGCCTATTGTGAATTTCAAAATATGGGCGCCTGGAATATTTTTTGGTTTTAAAAATAAAATTTTTAAACCGAATATTTTCGCAATTTCTTTTAATTTATTTGTCTTTTTAGGAAATCTGAGCATTTTCTCGAAATGAGAGCCAAAATGAGAGCCAGGCGAAAGTTATATGACGAACATAAAAAGTTTCCACATAATGTAAAAAAGAAAGATATTTACAAAAAACATGTACAGAAATTAAAAAAGGAAACAAAAAGAAATCATATTGAAAAAAATATTGAGAAAGCTCATTCCCAGCTTGGAAGAAATTATGGAGGATTTTAAATCAAGTTATAAAAAACGATAACGAATCTTAACTTAATAAGATACACAATGTTAGAAAGGAAAATGGAGAAAAGATTCAAAATGATACGGAGTTAGTAGATACATTAAACAAATATTTCAATAAGATTGGAACAAATATCATTAACAACATTAAGCAGAATAACAACTTGAATGATCCAGTTGATAAGCTGCTAAACTCTAAAATTACGCTCTTCACACCAGATAATGAACAAAAAATTTATCAAAATATTATGAGCCTAAACAAAAGTGCAGTTGCAGAAATTGATAACATTAAAGTGAAAGATTTTCAACCGCTTGCAAATGTGATAAAAAATCCCTTTCAGAGTTATAGAATAATTGCTACAGCAATGGAATATTTGCAAACTCTTTAAAAAAAGCTGATATTATTCCCCTACAAAAGGGTGGAACAAAAAGCAAATGTTAAAACTACAACCCTATCTGAATACTGAACTCATTCTCGAAAATTTATAAAAAGGCAATAAATAGAAGAATAAGGGAGATTAATAAACTCAATAGGAAATCAATAGGATTTTACCCAAAACAATACGGATTTATAGTGGCGCAGATTCGGCAATCACATCTACTGTAGAAACAGTAAATGATGCGCTTGATGGAGGATACTATGTAGGAGCGACTTTCATAAACCTAAAAAAGCCTTTGGAGGTTATAGATCATACCGGATTATTCAATAAGCAAAGTGACTTAGGAATTAAAGGTAACAGCAGCAAACTGATTAAAAGCTATTTATCAAATAGAACACAATGTACGAACACTAATGAAGTCCTCAGTAAGGAATTAGTTATAAAAACTGGCGTTCCGCAAGGCTCCTTACTTGGTCGACTTTTATATCTGTTATATTATGGATATTCAAAAATGCGATCTAACATCAACATACAATGTTGACGCAGATGACACGAATCTAATCACAAAGAATAAAACAAAGGAGAAACTTTAAAATGTCATAAATCAATCTGAAAATCTTTTAGGATACTATGTAGGAGCGACTTTCATAAACCTAAAAAAGCCTTTGGAGGTTATAGATCATACCGGATTATTCAATAAGCAAAGGACTTAGGAATTAAAGGTAACAGCAGCAAACTGATTAAAAGCTATTTATCAAATAGAACACAATGTACGAAATCTAATGAAGTCCTCAGTAAGGAATTAGTTATAAAAACTGGCGTTCCGCAAGGCTCCTTACTTGGTCGACTTTTATATCTGTTATATTATGGATATTCAAAAATGCGATCTAACATCAACATACAATGTTGACGCAGATGACACGAATCTAATCACAAAGAATAAAACAAAGGAGAAACTTTAAAATGTCATAAATCAATCTGAAAATCTTTTATATGCTGTGAATTAGAACTGTGCATGAATGTAAAGAAAACCAATTATATGATATTCAAACTACCTACAAGGAATAATTATCGGGATATTAATATAAAAGTAAACAATTGGCAATTGATAGGGTAAATAATGTAAAATATCTGGAAATGATAATAGATCAAAATCTGATTTGAAGAACATGTTAAACAATTAAAGAAAAAGATAGTACCAATTACAATGGCCATTGGCCATCAAAAGAATTGAGGGAGTACCGAAACGCGCTGCTAGCCAAACTGATATATGACGCACACATATTATCCAGAATAAGATATAAAGATAAAAAGTAGCTAAAAGTAGCTGGAGCCACTGCTCTAAATTCCATGTTATTTAAATGGGCAGAATAATGAACAAGAGTCTAAAAACATTATACAATTTCAATGCTTGAATTAAAACTGAAGAACTACCTATAATTGCAAATGCATGAGGTAAAAGCAGCTTATTTTTTACGAAAAATATAAACACATATATAAAATTTTAAATAACAAAATTAAATCAAATCTTTATTAACATTTCTCTAGATACTCATAATTTATTTAATTTATTTTACAAATAACACATAACAAGTTATATTTAAACACTTTACATTACATTAATATTTTTACGACACATACATATTGTTTAAAAATTATCAAATTTGAAATTGTAATTTAGGAATATTTCATTAATTAAATTTCCTTTTAAATTAAATTTTCTATTCTCTATTTCAATTTGCTTTTCAATGGGTTTTACAAAAAGTTTTGCATATAGGCATTGAATAGAATTGTAGACATCTGCTACCTTCCTTAAATCTCCATACCTATTCCCAAACCTTTTCCACCAATCATCTAATTCCTTTTCCATTTAAAGTATATTTTGTTATATTAACTTAAATATTTTTTCGTGTACTTTCTTTTCTACCAAAAAGCATCTTCAAACCTAAAAAAGTAGTTAATAATTTTTAATTGATGAGAAAAAATTTCTTTCAATTTTAACACCTTTTTTTGCGAAATATTCGGACTGTCTGCTGTCCCTTCATAAAATGATTCTTTACTACTTTCGTTTAAGGACATAAGTAAATTAAGCTTAACAGTTGGAAAACAATCATCATCTAAATATTGTTGAAATCTAGGATCTAAAAATGCGGACGCTCTAAAAAATTTATTCGACAAAATCCTGAAATGAGATTTGGTTAATAAAATTAAAAACGAATTTGGTTTTTCAATACTTCTTAGAAAACTCAAAATATATAATTTCTTTTATTTCAGTTTCAGTTTGCGTTTCGACTTCTTAGGCTTTAAAATAATTATCAATCAATTGAATTGCCAGTGGTTTGGAAACAGAATTTAATAAATCTGGTTCTTCTGCTAATGAGTCAATTTTTGTCTGAAAAAAATAAGTTTTTAACTATTATTTTGTTTTTATTTTTATATTAATATACCTTTAAAGGAGATATTGTTTCTCAAATACTTTTGCCTTTTGGAAGTATTTCATTATTTGGATTCTCTAGCCATAAAATATTTTCAATAAAAAATTTTAATATATTATACTTGGCCCAAGGAATATTTCGATTTTCTTTTGGCGTTTCAATTTTCTGAAATATATTTCAGATTTAATTACTTAATATTGGGCAACTTTACTCTACTTTATCAAATAAGATTAATAAATTGAATTTTTTTTAATACATACCTGTTTTTTTTAATATCTTGAAGAAAATCTTTTACTTTAGTATAAATACTTTTTACAACGCTTAAATCAAATATTTTATTTAAACATTTTTTTACAAAACATTCAAAACATGGCAACATGAAAATTTCTGAAAGACGATAAAACAACATTAAATAATAATTATTGAAAAAATGTAGCAACCTTGTTTAGTAAAGTAGTTTTCGTTTAAATCGTACTATCAACTGATATTTCAGCGACACCATTTTTCATATTGAAACCTTCGAATACATCTTCAAAATTTATATAGTGTGTTAGTTGAATTGTTTTAAGAAAAATAAATTTTAATATTTCCTTGGTACCATCAGTTTTTAAATAGTGCAAATAAAATGTTATGTATACTGATTTTTCCCGGTCCCGGGTTCGAATCCTAGTGAAATTTAAAAAAATCGCCATTGGGTTCAAATTAATGGCTTAAAAAAAACACAATAATACAACAATATAAACAAATGCAAAATATAAACAAATAATTTAATTGAATTACTCACAGAAGACTTTCCATTCACACATATTTTCAAAATTTTTCCCAAATTTCATAACTTAACGAAACCGGATTATTAAAAGCTAGGTGGCACAGTGGTTGAGTGCCGACCTTTCATGAGAAAGGCCCCGGGTTCGACTCCCAGTTTAAGTGAAAAAACTTTTCTGGTTTTCGACTCGACTCAGCTACCATTCGCCATTAGGTTCAAATTAATGGCTTAAAAATAATTAATAATTATATATATCTATAAAAAAATATACAATAATACAATATAAACAAATAATTTAATTGAATAATACAACTCACAGAACACATTCTATTCACACATACATATTGTTTAAAAATTATCAAATTAGGAATTAAATTTCACTAATTAAATTTCCTATTCTGTAATTCAATTTGCCCTTTCGATTGGTTTTATAGAAGATTTTGTGTATTACAATGCATTGTCCTAACCATAATGGGCATAGACAAAATTACGTATGTAAATATCTACTAATGGAGAAAGCATAAAACTGCCCATAATGACATATGTAAATTTTTTTTTTTTTTTGTTTTTTTTCGTTCAGTTTTCGTTAAACATAGAATAGCTATGCCAAATTCAAAATGTTTTGAAAAAACATAGCTTGACATAGCTAAATTGACAGTTGAAGTGAAGGGAGAAGAAATTTTTCTAAAAAAAATTAAATTGAAATAAAAAAAGTGGAAGATATTATTGAAGGGGACAATAATTTTGCTGAAAGCCTAATTTCTGAAGTATTTGTTCAGAAATTTTTATACGACAAAGGAAAATTTTAGCTATGCGCTTTTATGTCATTATGGGTGGAACTATGTTTTTTGTATGTTTTGACTAGTTTTGACATTTTGCTATTGCTATGTCGTTAAAAAAATGAAATTTATCTATGCGTACATATGTGCATTATGGTTAGGGCATTGACCTTGACCTTGTTTAGTAAAGTAGTTTTCGTTTAAATTCGTACTATCAGCTGATATTACAGCGACACCTTTTTTCATATTGAAACCTTCGAAATTCGAATACATCTTCAAAATTTTTATAGTTTGTTGGTTTAATTGTTTTAATAAGAACTTCCTTTAATATTTCTTTGGTACCATTAATTAGTTTTTAAATAGTGAAAATAGAATGTTATGTATACTGATTTTTCAATATTTTTCCAAATACGAATAACTTAACGAAATCGGATTTTTAACAGCTAGGTGGCACAGTGGTTGAGTGCCGTACTTTCATGCAAAAGGCCCCGGGTTCGAATCTCAGTGAAAGTGAAAAAAAACTTTTTTGGTTTTCGACTCTACTCGACTCGACTTAATCAATAATTAATAATTATATTATATCGATGCTTTATTGGATCCTTTTCATTACAATTAATTTTAAAATTCAATAATTTTTAAAATTAAATTATTTTAACGGTAATTTTCGATTTTAATTTTTGGATTTGTTAAATGTCGCTTTTTTTGTATTTGATTTATATTTTGAAACTTAATAATAGTGATGGGCATTTTCGGTTATTTGATTTACTTAGATCATACGAGTCACTTAAACGTGATGTCTCAAATAAAGATTGGCATTTTCGGTCATTTGATTAACTCAGATCATACGATTCGAACGTGTAGAAAAACTGAAATAAAAAAAAATTGTAATTCGACATAAAATATTTTTGTTACTTCCTTTAAAAAATACATTGATACTTATTTAGAAAATATTGCACTACGGCAGCACATTTGATTTTTTATTTAATAATTTGCACAACGGCAGTTCAAAACATTCAAAAATCGTACTACGATAATACTAATACACAATTGCTTTAAGGCTAATTTTCATTTGAACAATTTCCTTGGCAAAAGTTAGAGCATAGGCAGAAGAAACAAAAATATACTATTTATGTGACAAAGAAAAAACAATAAAATACTAGAAGAGTCGTCCATATTACGTGGAGTCATCCATATAATAAATAGAGAAATATTGAGAGAGTAACCATAATCCTTGGCAAAAAGATGTTCTCTAAACACTTTTTCCTATAATGTTGTTACTACATACAAAAGAAAGTGTAAAACTTCACAAAAAGTTTTTGCATACTAATACATATTTTTATAGATACATGACATTTGAATTTTGTAAACAAATATAAAAATGTAAACAAACAAAAAAAAAAGTTTATATTATGGTTTGATGAACGAATTTTTATTTAATTGATTTTAAAACTAAGCTATTTTTTGCGTAGTGTGAACATGACATTACTTAACTTTGGCTTGAAACAACAAAATATATACTAAATTCATTTACTCCATAAATTCAATTCGTCCATACGAACATCCAGTTTAGCCAGGAATATATATTTATATACAAAAAAAATCGCTGATGTAGCAAACACACAACCCTTAGTAAAATTTTATTTTCGAGTATGAACAGCGAGGAACTAAAAGTAAATTAGGCTGAAGTCTTTTGATTCAAAGCAAAAGTATTTTATTCAGATTTTTGTAATAGAAAATTATTTTGTAAATACTTTGAAAAGCAATTCAACTTATTTTTAATAATTTTTACTATATTTATTTTTTATTTTTAAATTGATAAATAAAAATGGGTTTTGTACTAGGCAACCAGGAACGCAAATTTTCAGAAAGCAAATTCAATAAATTCAACATCAAAAATTTGTATGTTCAATTCCATTAAAATTGATTTTTTGTAAATTTTTCTCGAATTTTTGGGGTTAAAAATGAGTTCTTATACCAGGCAACCAGGAACGCAAATTTTCAAAAAGCAAATTCAATAAATTCAAAATCCAAAATTTAAATGCCAAATTCCATTAAAAAATTGATTTTTTGGCAATTTTTCTCGAATTTTTGGTGTTAAATATGAGTTTTTGTACTAGGCAACCAGGAACGCAAATTTTCAGAAAGCAAATTCAATAAATTTAAAATCAAAAATTTAAATGCCAAATTCCTTCAAAAATTCGATTTTTTGTCAATTTTTGGTATGTTAGAAATAGGTTTTTATACCAGGCAACCAGGATTGCAATATTTCAGAAAGCAAATTCAATAAATTCAACATCAAAAATTTAAATGTTCAAATCCATTAAAAAATTGATTTATTGTCAATTTTTCTCAAATTTTCGCAAATTTTCAGAAAACAAATTCAATAAATTTAAAATCAAAAGCTTAAATGCCAAATTCCATTAATAAATTGATTTTTTGTCAATTTTTGCTGTTAAAAATGGGTTTTTGCATTAGGCAAATTCACAAATTTTACTGCCAGCTTCCGTTACAAAACATGATTTTTTATCAAGTTTTGTCGAAGTTTTATTTTATATAAAACAATAATAAAAAAATTAATAATCTTTAAAATAAATGAAAGTTTCCTGTCAAATTTTCTATAGAATAAGATTTATCATACATAGAATAAATACATATATTTTATTAAAAAGAATAGATAAAAAAAGATAAATTTAAAAAAAAAAAAAATTTGCACCAGCCTGGATTCGAACCGAGACATTTTGACTACCAGTTGCATGTCCTAACCACTACACTATGAAACAATTAATAGTCTGTATACATTTTGCTTGTTTTTCTATTTAGTTTTTATTTGGTTATTAAATTTGCAAATATTAAAATAAATGAATTATAAAAATAAATATTTATTTTAGTTAAATATAATTTAATTTTAAAGATTATATAACAATAAATAAACTTTTTTTCTAGCCAGAATTATACAGAAAGAGTAAATTAAAATATTCTATTACATTGTTAGAATACAAATAACGTTTAGAGCAGGAGGTAACAAACAAAAAAGTAGAAGAAGTAATTTTATATGAAATTTTAACCCTCGTCGTCTTACAAAATACTTATGGGTCGTGCTTAATTTTTTTAGATATATTATAACTAAGTGATATAAAATACTAGTGATTTTGTTATATATTGAAAGATGACCAACAGTTTAAAAAAAAATTAATGTTTTTCGAAAATCAAAAAAGATATTTAAAAAAAAATGTATATATTTGTCTCGGATATTGCTTAGCTACCAGAAAATCCAATAGATGAAACTCTCAAAATTTACTATAAAATTTTATATTAAAATGAAAATCTCACCGCTAGACAGCACTTACATGCAGTATAAATTTTATAGTTGTAAAAAATTTTAAAAATTTATTTTTAAAATATATGAATCAAAATAAAATCAATTAAACGAATTTTCAATCATATATTGAACAAAAGAATGCATGTAAAGTGTTGACATATACTTAAATTTAATTTGAATATTATATAAAAATCGGCCTTTTTGAAGTCTCAAAAATTTATATAGAAAGAGTAAATAAAAAATTCTATTAAATAATTCTTTAATAGTTTATATACGAGTATTTCATACATATATTTATTATAATTATTTAATATACTTTAAATGAAGTGAATAAGCGTCTGAAAAACGATTACAGATTAAAGATTGCGATTTGCCATCAACTTGATTTTATGTAAATTTCAAAATATAGGCGTCTGGTACATTTTGTGATTTTAAAAATAATATTCTAACCAGAATATTTGTGGAATTTTTTTTAATTTATTTGGTATAAGATCATATCCTTGAACTGGGAGCCAATATTCCAAAAACTAGATATGTTTAAAAATGACAAATTTACGGTTTAAAAATTTAACTTGAATTTAGGAAAATATTCTGAATGTTTTATTGTTTTTGCCTATTGTGAATTTCAAAATATGGGCGCCTGGAATATTTTTTGGTTTTAAAAATAAAATTTTTAAACCGAATATTTTCGCAATTTCTTTTAATTTATTTGATTTTTTTAGGAAATCTGAGCATTTTCTCGAAATGAGAGCCAAAATGAGAGCCAGGCGAAAGTTATATGACGAACATAAAAAGTTTCCACATAATGTAAAAAAGAAAGATATTTACAAAAAACATGTACAGAAATTAAAAAAGGAAACAAAAAGAAATCATATTGAAAAAAATATTGAGAAAGCTCATTCCCAGCTTGGAAGAAATTATGGAGGATTTTAAATCAAGTTATAAAAAACGATAACGAATCTTAACTTAATAAGATACACAATGTTAGAAAGGAAAATGGAGAAAAGATTCAAAATGATACGGAGTTAGTAGATACATTAAACAATTATTTCAATAAGATTGGAACAAATATCATTAACAACATTAAGCAGAATAACAACTTGAATGATCCAGTTGATAAGCTGCTAAACTCTAAAATTATGCTCTTCACACCAGATAATGAACAAAAAATTTATCAAAATATTATGAGCCTAAACAAAAGTGCAGTTGCAGAAATTGATAACATTAAAGTGAAAGATTTTCAACCGCTTGCAAATGTGATAAAAAATCCCTTTCAGAGTTATAGAATAATTGCTACAGCAATGGAATATTTGCAAACTCTTTAAAAAAAGCTGATATTATTCCCCTACAAAAGGGTGGAACAAAAAGCAAATGTTAAAACTACAACCCTATCTGAATACTGAACTCATTCTCGAAAATTTATAAAAAGGCAATAAATAGAAGAATAAGGGAGATTAATAAACTCAATAGGAAATCAATAGGATTTTACCCAAAACAATACGGATTTATAGTGGCGCAGATTCGGCAATCACATCTACTGTAGAAACAGTAAATGATGCGCTTGATGGAGGATACTATGTAGGAGCGACTTTCATAAACCTAAAAAAGCCTTTGGAGGTTATGGATCATACCGGATTATTCAATAAGCAAAGTGACTTAGGAATTAAAGGTAACAGCAGCAAACTGATTAAAAGCTATTTATCAAATAGAACACAATGTACGAACACTAATGAAGTCCTCAGTAAGGAATTAGTTATAAAAACTGGCGTTCCGCAAGGCTCCTTACTTGGTCGACTTTTATATCTGTTATATTATGGATATTCAAAAATGCGATCTAACATCAACATACAATGTTGACGCAGATGACACGAATCTAATCACAAAGAATAAAACAAAGGAGAAACTTTAAAATGTCATAAATCAATCTGAAAATCTTTTATATGCTGTGAATTAGAACTGTGCATGAATGTAAAGAAAACCAATTATATGATATTCAAACTACCTACAAGGAATAATTATCGGGATATTAATATAAAAGTAAACAATTGGCAATTGATAGGGTAAATAATGTAAAATATCTGGAAATGATAATAGATCAAAATCTGATTTGAAGAACATGTTAAACAATTAAAGAAAAAGATAGTACCAATTACAATGGCCATTGGCCATCAAAAGAATTGAGGGAGTACCGAAACGCGCTGCTAGCCAAACTGATATATGACGCACACATATTATCCAGAATAAGATATAAAGATAAAAAGTAGCTAAAAGTAGCTGGAGCCACTGCTCTAAATTCCATGTTATTTAAATGGGCAGAATAATGAACAAGAGTCTAAAAACATTATACAATTTCAATGCTTGAATTAAAACTGAAGAACTACCTATAATTGCAAATGCATGAGGTAAAAGCAGCTTATTTTTTACGAAAAATATAAACACATATATAAAATTTTAAATAACAAAATTAAATCAAATCTTTATTAACATTTCTCTAGATACTCATAATTTATTTAATTTATTTTACAAATAACACATAACAAGTTATATTTAAACACTTTACATTACATTAATATTTTTACGACACATACATATTGTTTAAAAATTATCAAATTTGAAATTGTAATTTAGGAATATTTCATTAATTAAATTTCCTTTTAAATTAAATTTTCTATTCTCTATTTCAATTTGCTTTTCAATGGGTTTTACAAAAAGTTTTGCATATAGGCATTGAATAGAATTGTAGACATCTGCTACCTTCCTTAAATCTCCATACCTATTCCCAAACCTTTTCCACCAATCATCTAATTCCTTTTCCATTTAAAGTATATTTTGTTATATTAACTTAAATATTTTTTCGTGTACTTTCTTTTCTACCAAAAAGCATCTTCAAACCTAAAAAAGTAGTTAATAATTTTTAATTGATGAGAAAAAATTTCTTTCAATTTTAACACCTTTTTTTGCGAAATATTCGGACTGTCTGCTGTCCCTTCATAAAATGATTCTTTACTACTTTCGTTTAAGGACATAAGTAAATTAAGCTTAACAGTTGGAAAACAATCATCATCTAAATATTGTTGAAATCTAGGATCTAAAAATGCGGACGCTCTAAAAAATTTATTCGACAAAATCCTGAAATGAGATTTGGTTAATAAAATTAAAAACGAATTTGGTTTTTCAATACTTCTTAGAAAACTCAAAATATATAATTTCTTTTATTTCAGTTTCAGTTTGCGTTTCGACTTCTTAGGCTTTAAAATAATTATCAATCAATTGAATTGCCAGTGGTTTGGAAACAGAATTTAATAAATCTGGTTCTTCTGCTAATGAGTCAATTTTTGTCTGAAAAAAATAAGTTTTTAACTATTATTTTGTTTTTATTTTTATATTAATATACCTTTAAAGGAGATATTGTTTCTCAAATACTTTTGCCTTTTGGAAGTATTTCATTATTTGGATTCTCTAGCCATAAAATATTTTCAATAAAAAATTTTAATATATTATACTTGGCCCAAGGAATATTTCGATTTTCTTTTGGCGTTTCAATTTTCTGAAATATATTTCAGATTTAATTACTTAATATTGGGCAACTTTACTCTACTTTATCAAATAAGATTAATAAATTGAATTTTTTTTAATACATACCTGTTTTTTTTAATATCTTGAAGAAAATCTTTTACTTTAGTATAAATACTTTTTACAACGCTTAAATCAAATATTTTATTTAAACATTTTTTTACAAAACATTCAAAACATGGCAACATGAAAATTTCTGAAAGACGATAAAACAACATTAAATAATAATTATTGAAAAAATGTAGCAACCTTGTTTAGTAAAGTAGTTTTCGTTTAAATCGTACTATCAACTGATATTTCAGCGACACCATTTTTCATATTGAAACCTTCGAATACATCTTCAAAATTTATATAGTGTGTTAGTTGAATTGTTTTAAGAAAAATAAATTTTAATATTTCCTTGGTACCATCAGTTTTTAAATAGTGCAAATAAAATGTTATGTATACTGATTTTTCCCGGTCCCGGGTTCGAATCCTAGTGAAATTTAAAAAAATCGCCATTGGGTTCAAATTAATGGCTTAAAAAAAACACAATAATACAACAATATAAACAAATGCAAAATATAAACAAATAATTTAATTGAATTACTCACAGAAGACTTTCCATTCACACATATTTTCAAAATTTTTCCCAAATTTCATAACTTAACGAAACCGGATTATTAAAAGCTAGGTGGCACAGTGGTTGAGTGCCGACCTTTCATGAGAAAGGCCCCGGGTTCGACTCCCAGTTTAAGTGAAAAAACTTTTCTGGTTTTCGACTCGACTCAGCTACCATTCGCCATTAGGTTCAAATTAATGGCTTAAAAATAATTAATAATTATATATATCTATAAAAAAATATACAATAATACAATATAAACAAATAATTTAATTGAATAATACAACTCACAGAACACATTCTATTCACACATACATATTGTTTAAAAATTATCAAATTAGGAATTAAATTTCACTAATTAAATTTCCTATTCTGTAATTCAATTTGCCCTTTCGATTGGTTTTATAGAAGATTTTGTGTATTACAATGCATTGTCCTAACCATAATGGGCATAGACAAAATTACGTATGTAAATATCTACTAATGGAGAAAGCATAAAACTGCCCATAATGACATATGTAAATTTTTTTTTTTTTTTGTTTTTTTTCGTTCAGTTTTCGTTAAACATAGAATAGCTATGCCAAATTCAAAATGTTTTGAAAAAACATAGCTTGACATAGCTAAATTGACAGTTGAAGTGAAGGGAGAAGAAATTTTTCTAAAAAAAATTAAATTGAAATAAAAAAAGTGGAAGATATTATTGAAGGGGACAATAATTTTGCTGAAAGCCTAATTTCTGAAGTATTTGTTCAGAAATTTTTATACGACAAAGGAAAATTTTAGCTATGCGCTTTTATGTCATTATGGGTGGAACTATGTTTTTTGTATGTTTTGACTAGTTTTGACATTTTGCTATTGCTATGTCGTTAAAAAAATGAAATTTATCTATGCGTACATATGTGCATTATGGTTAGGGCATTGACCTTGACCTTGTTTAGTAAAGTAGTTTTCGTTTAAATTCGTACTATCAGCTGATATTACAGCGACACCTTTTTTCATATTGAAACCTTCGAAATTCGAATACATCTTCAAAATTTTTATAGTTTGTTGGTTTAATTGTTTTAATAAGAACTTCCTTTAATATTTCTTTGGTACCATTAATTAGTTTTTAAATAGTGAAAATAGAATGTTATGTATACTGATTTTTCAATATTTTTCCAAATACGAATAACTTAACGAAATCGGATTTTTAACAGCTAGGTGGCACAGTGGTTGAGTGCCGTACTTTCATGCAAAAGGCCCCGGGTTCGAATCTCAGTGAAAGTGAAAAAAAACTTTTTTGGTTTTCGACTCTACTCGACTCGACTTAATCAATAATTAATAATTATATTATATCGATGCTTTATTGGATCCTTTTCATTACAATTAATTTTAAAATTCAATAATTTTTAAAATTGAATTATTTTAACGGTAATTTTCGATTTTAATTTTTGGATTTGTTAAATGTCGCTTTTTTTGTATTTGATTTATATTTTGAAACTTAATAATAGTGATGGGCATTTTCGGTTATTTGATTTACTTAGATCATACGAGTCACTTAAACGTGATGTCTCAAATAAAGATTGGCATTTTCGGTCATTTGATTAACTCAGATCATACGATTCGAACGTGTAGAAAAACTGAAATAAAAACAAGTAAAGCAACAGTCAGTCGGTGCAACCGACTTAGAAATACCCTACACCTATTTGGTTCAAATTTAAGGACATATCCATAAGTCATTTTAACACCATAAAAGCTGTTATTAATTTGATCGTAAGACATAGCTAACCAAATTAACTTTATAATACTAAAAACATTTTCTAATTACACTATCTATTAAAAAATATTACAAATTCTTACCAATTTATCTATTTAAAAATATTAAAAAACAAACAAACTTGAAATAAATGAAAATATATTTATTCCAATTCAATTACAAAATGAAAAAATTCTAATTATTAAATTTTGTGATAAAAAGATAATCAAAGCATAATATATTTAATAATCCAAATTTTTAAAAATTGCAATTATTTTAAATGGTTAGTTTATATACCTAATAGAAAAGCTTATAAACGCAAAATATGCAATAAATGTATTTCTAAAATACAATTACAAATTTACACCTTTTCATATGATTCATTTATATATAAAAATAAATTTTACATAAATGCAGCAAGTACCTTTGAACATAACTGAACCACTACAATTAAGTCTAAATTTCGGGGACACATAGGAAATAGGAAATATATTCTTTGGCTTCGAAATTAAACTCGACCAGAACCAATTCCCATGGTACTTTCATTACTAGTAACCTAGTGTTAAATTTCATCAAAATACCGGCATTATTTTTTGAGTTATGCTGTTTTTAAGATATATGTTTGCTAGTCCTTGAACTTTTCAAGGGTTCCAGAACCCGAAACCATGGTACGATTTCGCCCATATGCAGTCCCTTCATACTTTCAATACTAGTTAACCCTTGTACACAATTGGAACGTTCTATCTTAATTTTAAGTTAATAGTTTTAATAATTTCGATGATAAGCTTTTACACATTGGGGAGGCCTAAGAGAGGTTCTGAACCACCACTCCAATTGATCCCAAATTAGTGGGGCACTAGTTAACCCTTGTACACAATTGGAACGTTCTATCTTAATTTTAAGTTAATAGTTTTAATAATTTCGATGATAAGCTTTTACACATTGGGGAGGCCTAAGAGAGGTTCTGAACCACCACTCCAATTGATCCCAAATTAGTGGGGCACGCAAGAAATAGTAAAGAACACCCTGGGCCAAATTTGAAGCTTCTACATTTGTTTCAAGTTACTATATTTATTAATTTCGAAAATATGCTTTAAGGTCCTCGGAACTGAGTGGTTATTCCCCTACACACTACTCCAATGGGGCCCAAATTTCAAAGACACCTACGAAATAGGAATGGATACCCTGATACCAAATTTGGAGGTTCAATCTTTATTGGTTTCGGAATTATGCTAGTTTGGCCTAAATTCGATCAAAAAGTTCTAAGTTCCGAACCCATTGTCCAATCCTCACCGTACGTAATCACCGCCGTTGTTTCATTACCAATACCCTACAGCACAAATTTCATGAAGATAGCCTCATTAGTTGTTGAGTTATCGTGAATTTTTATAAATGTTCGTTAGCCCTGACACCGACTAAGAGGTCCGGAATCCGAACCGTTGGGCTGATTTCGCCCTTATATAGTACGCGCTATACTTATAGTACTAGTTAACCCTTGTACACAATTTAAACGGTCTATCTTAATTTTAAGTAACTATTTTTAGTAATTTCGATTATAAGCTTTTAAAACTTGGGAGGTCTGAGAGGGGTACAGAACCACCACTGCAATTGATCCCAAATTAGGGGAACCCGCAAGAGATAGTAAAGAACATCCTTGTGGCAAATTGGAAGCTTCTACATTTGTTCAAGTTGTTATCTTTATTAATTTTAAAGATATGCTTTAAGATCTTCGGAAATGTGTGGCTGGTCCCCGACCCACTACTCCAATGGGGCCCAAATTCACAAGACACTTAGGAAATAGGATGGGACACCCTGATACTAAATTTGGAGGTTCTATCTTCATTGGTGTCGGAATTATGCTCGTTTGGCCTAAATTCGATCAAAAAGTTCTAGGTTCCGAACCCATGGTCCAATCCCGACCTTACGCAATTCCCGAAGTAGTTTCATTACTAGTAACCTACAGCACAAATTTGATGAAGATAGCGTCATTGGTTGTTGAGTTATTGTGATTTCTTATATATGTTCGTTAGCCCTTCGATCGATTAAAAGGTCCAGAATCCGAACCCATGGGCCGATTTCGCCCATATGCAATCCCCGCCGTACTTTCAGTCCTAGTAACCTACAGTTAAAATTTCATCAAGATAGCTCCATTATTTTTTGAGTTATCGTGCCTACGGACGGACGGACGGACGGACGGACGGACGGACGGAAGGACGGACGGACGGACGGACGGACGGACATGGCTATATCGACTAAGGCGGTCACGCTGATCACAAATATATATACTTTTCCACATCTAGCTCGCTTCCTTTAGGTGGTTACAAACACCATACCAAAGTTAATATACCCCTTTACCTATTCTATAGGTGTAGGGTATAAAAAATTGTAATTCGACATAAAATATTTTTGTTACTTCCTTTAAAAAATACATTGATACTTATTTAGAAAATATTGCACTACGGCAGCACATTTGATTTTTTATTTAATAATTTGCACAACGGCAGTTCAAAACATTCAAAAATCGTACTACGATAATACTAATACACAATTGCTTTAAGGCTAATTTTCATTTGAACAATTTCCTTGGCAAAAGTTAGAGCATAGGCAGAAGAAACAAAAATATACTATTTATGTGACAAAGAAAAAACAATAAAATACTAGAAGAGTCGTCCATATTACGTGGAGTCATCCATATAATAAATAGAGAAATATTGAGAGAGTAACCATAATCCTTGGCAAAAAGATGTTCTCTAAACACTTTTTCCTATAATGTTGTTACTACATACAAAAGAAAGTGTAAAACTTCACAAAAAGTTTTTGCATACTAATACATATTTTTATAGATACATGACATTTGAATTTTGTAAACAAATATAAAAATGTAAACAAACAAAAAAAAAAGTTTATATTATGGTTTGATGAACGAATTTTTATTTAATTGATTTTAAAACTAAGCTATTTTTTGCGTAGTGTGAACATGACATTACTTAACTTTGGCTTGAAACAACAAAATATATACTAAATTCATTTACTCCATAAATTCAATTCGTCCATACGAACATCCAGTTTAGCCAGGAATATATATTTATATACAAAAAAAATCGCTGATGTAGCAAACACACAACCCTTAGTAAAATTTTATTTTCGAGTATGAACTGCGAGGAACTAAAAGTAAATTAGGCTGAAGTCTTTTGATTCAAAGCAAAAGTATTTTATTCAGATTTTTGTAATAGAAAATTATTTTGTAAATACTTTGAAAAGCAATTCAACTTATTTTTAATAATTTTTACTATATTTATTTTTTATTTTTAAATTGATAAATAAAAATGGGTTTTGTACTAGGCAACCAGGAACGCAAATTTTCAGAAAGCAAATTCAATAAATTCAACATCAAAAATTTGTATGTTCAATTCCATTAAAATTGATTTTTTGTAAATTTTTCTCGAATTTTTGGGGTTAAAAATGAGTTCTTATACCAGGCAACCAGGAACGCAAATTTTCAAAAAGCAAATTCAATAAATTCAAAATCCAAAATTTAAATGCCAAATTCCATTAAAAAATTGATTTTTTGGCAATTTTTCTCGAATTTTTGGTGTTAAATATGAGTTTTTGTACTAGGCAACCAGGAACGCAAATTTTCAGAAAGCAAATTCAATAAATTTAAAATCAAAAATTTAAATGCCAAATTCCTTCAAAAATTCGATTTTTTGTCAATTTTTGGTATGTTAGAAATAGGTTTTTATACCAGGCAACCAGGATCGCAATATTTCAGAAAGCAAATTCAATAAATTCAACATCAAAAATTTAAATGTTCAAATCCATTAAAAAATTGATTTATTGTCAATTTTTCTCAAATTTTCGCAAATTTTCAGAAAACAAATTCAATAAATTTAAAATCAAAAGCTTAAATGCCAAATTCCATTAATAAATTGATTTTTTGTCAATTTTTGGTGTTAAAAATGGGTTTTTGCATTAGGCAAATTCACAAATTTTACTGCCAGCTTCCGTTACAAAACATGATTTTTTATCAAGTTTTGTCGAAGTTTTATTTTATATAAAACAATAATAAAAAAATTAATAATCTTTAAAATAAATGAAAGTTTCCTGTCAAATTTTCTATAGAATAAGATTTATCATACATAGAATAAATACATATATTTTATTAAAAAGAATAGATAAAAAAAGATAAATTTAAAAAAAAAAAAAATTTGCACCAGCCTGGATTCGAACCGAGACATTTTGACTACCAGTTGCATGTCCTAACCACTACACTATGAAACAATTAATAGTCTGTATACATTTTGCTTGTTTTTCTATTTAGTTTTTATTTGGTTATTAAATTTGCAAATATTAAAATAAATGAATTATAAAAATAAATATTTATTTTAGTTAAATATAATTTAATTTTAAAGATTATATAACAATAAATAAACTTTTTTTCTAGCCAGAATTATACAGAAAGAGTAAATTAAAATATTCTATTACATTGTTAGAATACAAATAACGTTTAGAGCAGGAGGTAACAAACAAAAAAGTAGAAGAAGTAATTTTATATGAAATTTTAACCCTCGTCGTCTTACAAAATACTTATGGGTCGTGCTTAATTTTTTTAGATATATTATAACTAAGTGATATAAAATACTAGTGATTTTGTTATATATTGAAAGATGACCAACAGTTTAAAAAAAAATTAATGTTTTTCGAAAATCAAAAAAGATATTTAAAAAAAAATGTATATATTTGTCTCGGATATTGCTTAGCTACCAGAAAATCCAATAGATGAAACTCTCAAAATTTACTATAAAATTTTATATTAAAATGAAAATCTCACCGCTAGACAGCACTTACATGCAGTATAAATTTTATAGTTGTAAAAAATTTTAAAAATTTATTTTTAAAATATATGAATCAAAATAAAATCAATTAAACGAATTTTCAATCATATATTGAACAAAAGAATGCATGTAAAGTGTTGACATATACTTAAATTTAATTTGAATATTATATAAAAATCGGCCTTTTTGAAGTCTCAAAAATTTATATAGAAAGAGTAAATAAAAAATTCTATTAAATAATTCTTTAATAGTTTATATACGAGTATTTCATACATATATTTATTATAATTATTTAATATACTTTAAATGAGAGATTAAAGATTGCGATTTGCCATCAACTTGATTTTATGTAAATTTCAAAATATAGGCGTCTGGTACATTTTGTGATTTTAAAAATAATATTCTAACCAGAATATTTGTGGAATTTTTTTTAATTTATTTGGTATAAGATCATATCCTTGAACTGGGAGCCAATATTCCAAAAACTAGATATGTTTAAAAATGACAAATTTACGGTTTAAAAATTTAACTTGAATTTAGGAAAATATTCTGAATGTTTTATTGTTTTTGCCTATTGTGAATTTCAAAATATGGGCGCCTGGAATATTTTTTGGTTTTAAAAATAAAATTTTTAAACCGAATATTTTCGCAATTTCTTTTAATTTATTTGATTTTTTTAGGAAATCTGAGCATTTTCTCGAAATGAGAGCCAAAATGAGAGCCAGGCGAAAGTTATATGACGAACATATAAAGTTTCCACATAATGTAAAAAAGAAAGATATTTACAAAAAACATGTACAGAAATTAAAAAAGGAAACAAAAAGAAATCATATTGAAAAAAATATTGAGAAAGCTCATTCCCAGCTTGGAAGAAATTATGGAGGATTTTAAATCAAGTTATAAAAAACGATAACGAATCTTAACTTAATAAGATACACAATGTTAGAAAGGAAAATGGAGAAAAGATTCAAAATGATACGGAGTTAGTAGATACATTAAACAAATATTTCAATAAGATTGGAACAAATATCATTAACAACATTAAGCAGAATAACAACTTGAATGATCCAGTTGATAAGCTGCTAAACTCTAAAATTATGCTCTTCACACCAGATAATGAACAAAAAATTTATCAAAATATTATGAGCCTAAACAAAAGTGCAGTTGCAGAAATTGATAACATTAAAGTGAAAGATTTTCAACCGCTTGCAAATGTGATAAAAAATCCCTTTCAGAGTTATAGAATAATTGCTACAGCAATGGAATATTTGCAAACTCTTTAAAAAAAGCTGATATTATTCCCCTACAAAAGGGTGGAACAAAAAGCAAATGTTAAAACTACAACCCTATCTGAATACTGAACTCATTCTCGAAAATTTATAAAAAGGCAATAAATAGAAGAATAAGGGAGATTAATAAACTCAATAGGAAATCAATAGGATTTTACCCAAAACAATACGGATTTATAGTGGCGCAGATTCGGCAATCACATCTACTGTAGAAACAGTAAATGATGCGCTTGATGGAGGATACTATGTAGGAGCGACTTTCATAAACCTAAAAAAGCCTTTGGAGGTTATGGATCATACCGGATTATTCAATAAGCAAAGTGACTTAGGAATTAAAGGTAACAGCAGCAAACTGATTAAAAGCTATTTATCAAATAGAACACAATGTACGAACACTAATGAAGTCCTCAGTAAGGAATTAGTTATAAAAACTGGCGTTCCGCAAGGCTCCTTACTTGGTCGACTTTTATATCTGTTATATTATGGATATTCAAAAATGCGATCTAACATCAACATACAATGTTGACGCAGATGACACGAATCTAATCACAAAGAATAAAACAAAGGAGAAACTTTAAAATGTCATAAATCAATCTGAAAATCTTTTAGGATACTATGTAGGAGCGACTTTCATAAACCTAAAAAAGCCTTTGGAGGTTATAGATCATACCGGATTATTCAATAAGCAAAGTGACTTAGGAATTAAAGGTAACAGCAGCAAACTGATTAAAAGCTATTTATCAAATAGAACACAATGTACGAAATCTAATGAAGTCCTCAGTAAGGAATTAGTTATAAAAACTGGCGTTCCGCAAGGCTCCTTACTTGGTCGACTTTTATATCTGTTATATTATGGATATTCAAAAATGCGATCTAACATCAACATACAATGTTGACGCAGATGACACGAATCTAATCACAAAGAATAAAACAAAGGAGAAACTTTAAAATGTCATAAATCAATCTGAAAATCTTTTATATGCTGTGAATTAGAACTGTGCATGAATGTAAAGAAAACCAATTATATGATATTCAAACTACCTACAAGGAATAATTATCGGGATATTAATATAAAAGTAAACAATTGGCAATTGATAGGGTAAATAATGTAAAATATCTGGAAATGATAATAGATCAAAATCTGATTTGAAGAACATGTTAAACAATTAAAGAAAAAGATAGTACCAATTACAATGGCCATTGGCCATCAAAAGAATTGAGGGAGTACCGAAACGCGCTGCTAGCCAAACTGATATATGACGCACACATATTATCCAGAATAAGATATAAAGATAAAAAGTAGCTAAAAGTAGCTGGAGCCACTGCTCTAAATTCCATGTTATTTAAATGGGCAGAATAATGAACAAGAGTCTAAAAACATTATACAATTTCAATGCTTGAATTAAAACTGAAGAACTACCTATAATTGCAAATGCATGAGGTAAAAGCAGCTTATTTTTTACGAAAAATATAAACACATATATAAAATTTTAAATAACAAAATTAAATCAAATCTTTATTAACATTTCTCTAGATACTCATAATTTATTTAATTTATTTTACAAATAACACATAACAAGTTATATTTAAACACTTTACATTACATTAATATTTTTACGACACATACATATTGTTTAAAAATTATCAAATTTGAAATTGTAATTTAGGAATATTTCATTAATTAAATTTCCTTTTAAATTAAATTTTCTATTCTCTATTTCAATTTGCTTTTCAATGGGTTTTACAAAAAGTTTTGCATATAGGCATTGAATAGAATTGTAGACATCTGCTACCTTCCTTAAATCTCCATACCTATTCCCAAACCTTTTCCACCAATCATCTAATTCCTTTTCCATTTAAAGTATATTTTGTTATATTAACTTAAATATTTTTTCGTGTACTTTCTTTTCTACCAAAAAGCATCTTCAAACCTAAAAAAGTAGTTAATAATTTTTAATTGATGAGAAAAAATTTCTTTCAATTTTAACACCTTTTTTTGCGAAATATTCGGACTGTCTGCTGTCCCTTCATAAAATGATTCTTTACTACTTTCGTTTAAGGACATAAGTAAATTAAGCTTAACAGTTGGAAAACAATCATCATCTAAATATTGTTGAAATCTAGGATCTAAAAATGCGGACGCTCTAAAAAATTTATTCGACAAAATCCTGAAATGAGATTTGGTTAATAAAATTAAAAACGAATTTGGTTTTTCAATACTTCTTAGAAAACTCAAAATATATAATTTCTTTTATTTCAGTTTCAGTTTGCGTTTCGACTTCTTAGGCTTTAAAATAATTATCAATCAATTGAATTGCCAGTGGTTTGGAAACAGAATTTAATAAATCTGGTTCTTCTGCTAATGAGTCAATTTTTGTCTGAAAAAAATAAGTTTTTAACTATTATTTTGTTTTTATTTTTATATTAATATACCTTTAAAGGAGATATTGTTTCTCAAATACTTTTGCCTTTTGGAAGTATTTCATTATTTGGATTCTCTAGCCATAAAATATTTTCAATAAAAAATTTTAATATATTATACTTGGCCCAAGGAATATTTCGATTTTCTTTTGGCGTTTCAATTTTCTGAAATATATTTCAGATTTAATTACTTAATATTGGGCAACTTTACTCTACTTTATCAAATAAGATTAATAAATTGAATTTTTTTTAATACATACCTGTTTTTTTTAATATCTTGAAGAAAATCTTTTACTTTAGTATAAATACTTTTTACAACGCTTAAATCAAATATTTTATTTAAACATTTTTTTACAAAACATTCAAAACATGGCAACATGAAAATTTCTGAAAGACGATAAAACAACATTAAATAATAATTATTGAAAAAATGTAGTTACCTTGTTTAGTAAAGTAGTTTTCGTTTAAATCCGTACTATCAGCTGATATTACAGCGACACCATTTTTCATATTGAAACCTTCGAATACATCTTCAAAATTTATATAGTGTGTTAGTTGAATTGTTTTAAGAAAAATAAATTTTAATATTTCCTTGGTACCATCAGTTTTTAAATAGGCAAATAAAATGTTATGTATACTGATTTTTCAATATTTTCATAACTTAGAAAACGGATTATTAAAAGCTGGGTGGCACAGTGGTTGAGTGCCGAACTTTCATGCGAAAGGTCCCGGGTTCGAATCTTAGTGAAATTGAAAAAACTTTTCTGGTTTTCTACTCGACACAGCTACCATTCGCCATTGGGTTCAAATTAATGGCTTAACAATAATTAATAATTATATATCTATAAAAAAAAACACAATAATACAACAAAAAGTAAAGGAGCTAGGATTATGAAATTTTCACAAATTTGTTTTTATGCAAAAAACGGAATCGCTATTTAAATTCAGCCATTTTGGTCCACTGGTTCGAGTACCTGCCATACAACTTCTAATTTTATATGAGCATGACTCTATATCTATGGAAGCTGCGTGTCTGAAATATTGCTAAAAGTAGTTTAGTATAATGGCCAAAGTTACTGCAAAATTTGGTTGGTCTACTGCAGAGGGTTCGAGTACCTGCCATACAACTCCTTCTTTTATATGAGCTTTACACTACACCTGATGAAGCTGGGTGTCTGAAATTTTGCAAAAAATAGTTTAGTGTAATGGCCAAAGTTACTGCAAAATTTAGTTGGTCTACTGCTGAGGTTTCGAGTAGCTGCCATACAACTCCTTCTTTTATATGAGGATTACTCTACACCAAATGAAGCTGGGTGTCTGAAATTTTGCCAAAAATAGTTTAGTGTAATGGCCAAGGTTACTGCAAAATTCGGTTGGTCTACTGCAAAGGGTTCGAGTAGCTGCCATACAACTCCTTCTTTTATATGAGCATTACTCTACACCTAATAAAGCTGAATGTTTGAAATTTTGCCAAAAGTAATTAAACGGATGATATTGGTATACCCTTTTGACCTATAATCATACTGGTATATAAACAATGGTTTTTTCATTAATAAATTCATAGTTCATTTTTTCGAATTGATTTCATCTTTTCTAAAAAATTATTTAATTTTGTATGTACATGCGTACATACCTATATATAGATATGTATGCATATAAATGTTCTAAAATAATTATTATAAAATTTAATAAAATTGTTAATCAATGGTTTAATATAGAAAAGTGAAAATTTTAAAATTATAATTTTTCAAAAATTAAAGGAATTCAAGAGAAAGAAGAGCATGTATCTTGCCTGGAATCACCAAGAAGGAATCATCCAGGATAAAGAAAAATAAAATTTTGACAGTTTAAGAAGTTTATCGATTTTTCACACCACCCCAAAATTTAAAGTAATTAAAAAAAAATTTATTTTTAAAACAAGCTGAAGTAATAAATAAATGTTAATGTAAAAAACTTTTTTCTCATTTCTTATGTGAATGAGAAAAACAAATAAAAACAAGTAAAGAAACAGTCAGTCGTAGAAATACCATACACCTATTTGGTTCAAATTAAATGGGAAGTCCATAAGTCATTTTAAAGCCACAAAAGACATAGCTAACCAAACTAATTTTATAATACTTAAAACATTTTCTATTACTTTTCTAATTTATTTACAAATTCTTACTAATTTATCTATTTAAAAATATTAAAAAACAAAAAAACTTGAAATAAATGAAAACATCTTTAATTAAATTCAATTACTAAAGTGAAAAAATTTGAATTATTAAATTTTGTGATAAAAAGCTAATCCAAGCATAATATATTTAATAATTAAAATTTTCCAAAATTGCAATTATTTTAAATTGATAGTTTATGTACCTTATAGAAAAGCTTATAAACGCAAAATACGCAATAAATGTATTTCTAAAATATAATTACAAGTTTAGAACTTTTCATATAGTTCATTTAAATATAACAATAAATTTTACATAAATGCAGCAAGTACCTTTGAATATAGCTTAAGTATTGTACACGATGTCTTATTTATGTATCACCTATGGTTTTTAATCTATAAAATATTATACTAAATATGTTTTATGGTAAAATTCTAAGCCTTTTAAAAATATAAAAGTGTTAAATAAAAACGAAAATAAGAAAAAACCCTCGTGTATCAAATTTAAAGTTTCATGAATTTCGAAGATAAGCTTTTTAATTTTGGGATTTCTTAGGAGTTACCTGAACCATGACTACAATTAAGTCGAAATTTCGGGGACACATAGGACATAGGAAATATATTCTTTGGCTTTGTGATTATCCTCGTTTGGCCTCAGATCAATCAAAAGCTTCTAGAATCCGAACTCATTGCCCGAACTCGACCAGAAAATTCCTATGGTACTTTCATTACTAGTAACCTAGAGTTTAAATTTCATCAAGATAGCTCCATTATTTTTTGAGTTATTGTGCCTACGGACGGACAGACGGACGGACGGACATGGCTATATCGACTTAGAAGGTCACGCTAATCATAAATATATATACTTTTCCATATCTAGCTCGCTTTTTTTAGGTGGTTACAAACACCATACTAAAGTTAATAGACCCCTTTACCTATTCTATAGGTGTAGGGTATAAATATTTGTCTCTTAACTGCTGGACTTCAAAAGTGAAGTTAACTTGAACGACGTGAATTCAAACATTTTGAAGCTGAACTGACAATTATATGGCAATTTAATTTGAAATTGTTTTTTAACGGGAATACTGAATTGAGTAGGACTCAGGGCCGGCGCTTCCATATTTTCAAACGGTGCAAATGCACAGGGCGCCAAAAATAACAATATAAATTAACTTAAAATATATATTTAACTAAAAACTTTAACAAATATAATAAACAATATTTTGTTAATCAAAGATCTGCACAAAAAATATCTTTAAAAAAAAAAACATAATTTCATATTCAAATGATTACGTTCAAAGTCATATTCCTTTATTTTATATCATATTATATTATAGCATAAAACTATTGTACATACTATTGAATATCAATATATCATATAAAACACATAACATTAAAGCACGCAATAACTATTTATATTAGATTGAAAATTTTTTATTTTCACTTCTCATACAAAAACAAAACACACACATACCTATTGGGTTTTATTAATTTCAAACAATTTTTTGAAACTATGGCAAGATAGAAATTACATTGAAAATATCGGATATAATCTATCACTATGTGCAAAATTGAAAAAAAGCGCATCATACCTACATTAATAAATTTTTAATTTTCCAATAAAAATTAAAAACAAACTATATGGAAGCCAAAGCGATTTTGGTGCAGATTTGAAATTTATTTAGTTTTAGATACATTTAGTTTTATTGTATATGATACTTTTTCATGATATATTATTTTTTAATAAGAACGAAATTGAGAAAGAGAGAGAATTGAAAAAGTATTTTAATTTCTGTCTGTATTCATTTTCATTGTATAGATTGGTACGCGGGTTATATGTTGGTATGTATGTATGTTAAGTTGTTTTGTAATAGTTTAAGTTGCATTGCAATGCAAGTGTAGTATTTGTAGATTTAAACAAGTGATGAAAAAAAACCAAGGGTTTTTAAAAAAGCACATCTTCAAAATTATATTGTATTACATACTGAGTTTAACTTTGTAAATATTTACTTGGAAATAGGTACTACTGACTTATAAAATTTACTGCTAACAGTAAATTTTTTATATAAAAGTTTTTATAGCCCTTCAATGGGGAAGGTTGCCAAATTTCTCAAGAATCTAACTTCAACCCCCCCCCCCCTCCTCATCCTCTAATTTTTTAGGTTCTAGGAATTAAATTGTGAATTACACAAAAATTTGGAATTTTACTTAGAATTTTATTATCTAAGTAAAAATGGGTAAAACTGAGAGACACTTTCTTCAATTTAAGGAACCCCTTTAAAATTTAAGAAAAACCTTTAACAGATGTTAAAATATAATGTTGGACCTTTAAATTTTGTATATTAATAAAAAAAAAATTGGACAGGTATTCAAGTTACAGGTGCTTAAAAATAGCATAATTTCAATTTTCGGGCCCTTATAGCTCCTAAACAGGGGGCTTGACAAAAAAATTTTGTTAACTGACTCCTACTATTTTTTTAGGATCTAACTTGTCCCAAAATTTCAAGACCCTAGCTTGAACCGTTTTGAAGATATGTGGGGCCAAAAATTTTGCAAAAATTGAGTTTTATATAATGGTGAATTTTAGTACCGTATGACAACCCTATACACTTAAGCGACATATTTTTGTAAAGTCTATAAAAGCAGCAGTAACTTCGTCACCCTTCAAAATTAAGAAAAACCTTTGACATATGTTGAAATATAATTATAGAGCTTTGAATTTTGTCTATCACTAAAAAAAAATTTGGACAGGTATTCAAGTTACAGGTGTTTAAAAATAGCAAAATTTCAATTTTCGAGCCCTTATAGCTCCTAAATAGGGGGCTTGACAAAAATTTTGTTAACCAACTTATACTAATTTCTGAGTATCTAACTTCTCCCAAAATTTCAAGACCCTAGCTTAAACCGTTCAGAAGATATGTGTGTCCAAAAATTTTGCGAAAATTGAGTTTTGCATAATGTTAAATTTTAGTACCCTATGGCAACCTTAAACATTTGCCTTGTAAAGATTTATAAAGTTTATGAAACCAGCTATCATTTGCCGTTTTCAGATTGAAAATATATGTTACAGAACTCTTTTTATAACAAAAATATAGGGCTTTTTCCAACTTTGGGGGGCTGTAGCCCCGTAACAGTTGGGCTACAGAAAAAAAATCTTCTACGAAATTATTTTTTTTGCAAAAACTACCCATGGTTAAAATTTCTTTTCTCTATTTCAAACGGTGCAAAAGTTTTTGTAAACATACGGACGGACGGACGGACAGAGTGAAGCTATATAGGCACATTTTTACAAAATTTTTTGAAAATGTGCTAAAAAAATATGGTTTGAACTTAGAAAAACATCTCTCTAATAGAATAGAATCTAATATTGTAGATGGAAAAGAGTTAGTCGAATAATTTCAAAACTTTTCTAATTTGTTTTTAAATGAAGTGGTAGGTACTCCTCTAAAAACTTCAAATATTATTTATTAAAAAAAAATTAGAAGTACTCTTTCCTAACATTTTTATAGTTTCTTGAGAATAATAAATTATTTCCGAAGTAGCTTGTCTCAAGAAAGGTTGGTAGGTTTAGCGACTATTTCGATAGAAAAAGATTTTTTAGAAGATTTAGATTTCAATGATTTAATAGACGATTTTGCTAAAACAAAAGACAGGTGGATTTATTTAAATAAATGAAATAAATGTAAAAATTATTAAAATATGCTTTTTGATAAATTTTTCTATTTGATTTACTTAGTACACTATGTACTTTTTTAGTTGTAATAATTTTATACATAATCATTATTTAAAATTCAAGTTGAACTTTTTTGTTTTTTCTTTACTAATTTTGTTAAAATTTAATAAAATGAATGTAAACAATTTTTGTTTTGTTAATATTTTTTTTTTTCGTTAATTTTTTGAAAATTTTTTTTTTTTGAGTCGGTTAAATTTTTTAATTTTTAATTTTATGAGTTTAAAAATATTCAAAGGGTTAAACGAGTACTATACCTACTTGGGACACCTGACTAAAACAATGCATCAAAATCCCACCTGAAAAGAGTGATGTGGAAACGGGTTTATTATGGCGCTAAATTTCAAAATTGCACACGGCGCGAAAAGTTTTGCGCTGGTCCTGAGGACTATTTTTATTGTGATAAACCAGAGCCTACATTAGGCTTTTCTTCAGAGCGCTCAGATTTAACAAAAAAACTCGATTTAAAAAAACTGTAATTTTTTAATAGCTAGGTTTAAATTGCCAAAAAATTAAATAAAATCATTAAAAGTAAATTAAAAATGGATAATTTTAAGAAAACAAAACATTTCGACTTTTATTTTATAAGTATGATCTTAAACAAAAGTGAAAATGTCTTCTTATTTTATTTTGTTCGGCCATGCTCGATATATTTCCACTGAGCACGCTCTGATTTAAAAAAAAACACGAATCATTTTCATTCAATAAAGATTGTTTTACTGTTTAAACCAATAATAAATTTATCGCATAATGATAATGGTTCAGTTGATGGTATAAAGTCTCCAAAATCACTTGTCTCCAAATAGATCTTTCATTTTTGATCTTTTTTGTTTTATTTTGTTTTTCTTACATCTAAATTTTTAATTTTTATATAATTTAATTTAATTTAGATATTTATCCTCGTCGCCAATTTATTATATTTATGTCGAAATGATAAATTAATAAACATAATATTAATTATTTTAATGTATAGAATTTATTATATTAAAAGTTACATTAGCATTAGATCTATTTTATTCTCACTTTAAAAATAATTAATTTAAAGCTTTTCAAATTATTGAATTATTGAGCGGGTATTTTCGTATATAACAACATTACATATACAAAAATATGACATTTTATTTTTTTTTTATAGGGAAATTTAAAGAATTTTTATTGACAATGTAGGGATTTTTTTTTTTTTGCATATGTTACCACCACTGGTCTGATTCATGATTTGAATTAGGTTTAGCGGTATGGTTAATCAAAAAATTGCACTAATCAAACTAACACCGTATTTTGGCCTCATGTTTTGCTAAAGGGCTATTGAATTTTTTTATGATATACTTTATAATATTTTTTATTTTTTGTGCTAAGGAAAAGAAAAAACAAATAAGTCATTAACTTTAAAAAACAAGAATTTTTGCTTACTTGTCAAAGTAGTATTAAATGATGCGTCTTCTGCTGATGCTATTTCATCTGGGCTTTATAAACACAGTACAATTAAAAATATTGGTTGTGATTTGTTTATTCGATCTATTATTTTATAGATTATATGAAAGAAATTTTAACTAATCCATCTGGAGGATATTATATGTATGTATGTATCGAGATTTTTTTTGATTTGAAGGAGACTATTACATCACCAGAAATTTATTGGTAGCAAAATGTAGCTGATATTCCTAGAAAATTTTCCATAGTTTTAGGTAACGTTATATCAGAGAAAATATGAATATCACATGCTAAAAAATTATGATAAGATGGGTAATTATGATAAACGAATTAATTTTTTTTCAATGACTCCCAAATTCTTTGAAGAAAATCTAGCTAAATTTAAAGTTTCTGAATTTAGTTAAAAAATTAATAAAATGAATAAAAAATATTTTATATTTTACAACATTACATTCTAAATTTATTAACATTACTCTATATAGTCACAATTTGTTGAATTTATTTTATAAATAACACATAACAAGTTATATATATACACATTAAATTACAATTAAAATTAACACATTACATTACAATTAAAAACTTTAGAAAAATTAGTTTAAAAGGAAATTTAATTAATGAAAATTGTAATTTAGAAATATAATTTCATTAATTAAATTTCCTTTTAAATTAAATTTTTTATTCTGTATTTCGATTTGCCTCTCGATTGGGCTTATAGCCGATTTGTTGCATAGGCATGGAATCGTATTGTAGACATCTGCTACCTTCTTTAAACTTCCATAACTAATGCCAAAAGATTTCCACCAATCTAAGGGTGATACTTTTTTTTGCGAAATATTCGAACTGTCTGTTGTGCCTTCAGAAAATGATTCTTTATTAAATTCGTTTAAGGACATAAGCAAATTAAGTTCTTTAGCTTTGTTAACAAGTTGACTTTTAACAGTTGCAAAACAATCATCATCTAAATAATTTTGAAATCTAGGATCTAAAAATGCAGACACACTAAAAATTTTATTCGACAAAATCCTGAAATGAAATTCGGTTAATAAAATTAAAAACGATTTTGGTTTTTCAATACTTGTTAGAAAACTCAAAACAAATAATTTCTTTTATGTCAGTGTCGGTCTGCGTGTCGTCTTCTTTTGATTTAAAATGATTATCAATCAATTGAATTGCCAGAGGTTTAGCAAAGCAATTCAATAAATCACGTTCCTCTGCCAATGATTCAATTGTAGTCTGAAATAAAAACAGTTTTTAACTAATTATTTTATTTTTATATTAATAATATACCTTTAAAGGAGATAATGTTTCTAAAATACTTTTAGCTTTTGGAAGGATTTCATTATTTGGATCCTCTATATTTTCAACGAAAAATTTTAATATATTATATTTAGCCCAAGGAAAATTTCTATTTTCTTTCGGAATTTCAATTTTCTAAAATATATTTCAAATTTAATTACTTAATATTGAGCAACTTTTCTCTATTTTATCAAATAAGGTTAATAAATTGAATATTTTTAAATACATACGTCTTTAATACATAATTCTTTTTTAGTATCTTTAAGAAAGTCCTTTATATTATTATAAATACTATTAACGAGGCTTAAATCAAATATTTTATTTAAACATTTTTTTACAATACATTCTAAACATGGTAACATGGGAATACCTTAAAAAAAAAAAACATTAAATAATAATTATTAAAAAAATGTAGTTACCTTGTTTAGTAAAAAACTTTTCAGTTAAATCCGTACCATCAGCTGATATTACAGCGACACAATTTTTCATATTGAAGCCTTCGAATACTTCTTCAAAATTTATATTTTTTGTAAGTTCTATTGTTTTAAGAAGAACTTCCTTTAATATTTCCTTAGTATCATCAGTTTTTAAATAGTGGAAATATAATGTTATGAATTCATAATTTTCAATATTTTCCCAAATTTCATAACTTAATGAAAACGGTTTATTAACTGAAATACATTTTAAGTCGTTTATCAAATCTGTTGAGGAAGAAGCATATAAAGTGCTTATGCTTTTTTCAATTTCATCTTTTGTTGGTAAATCATATTTTGTTAGTTTTTCTAACATTATTCGGAAACCATTATTATTTTGAAAAAAACAAGTTGGCATTAGGTCCATTATAACCATATCTCTTAGATAAGTTGTATCTAAATTTTTCGACAATTTTGACGTGTCTTCTCTATCAGTTTTGTCATCATTTTGAAAATCTGACAATTCATTTGTACAAAACAATTTTATTTTGGGTCTTCCTTGTTTTATTTTGGAAAATGGTAAAGAAGATGCGTAGAGTTCATCTACATCTTGTGAAAGATCTATTTGATGAGCTATTAAATGCCTTCTTAAATTTGTTGTATTTCTAGAAATATTCTTTATATTACATACATTCACTTAAACATAATAACGTACATTTGCATTGTATTTCTACATTTAACAAATATAATATGTAATTATAATTTACCTATAATTCCTTATAATGACGAAGCAAACTCTGCATATTAAAACATTTTTGGTAACAACTTCATTGTTTCCATTTCCAGGAAATCCAAAATAGCTCCATACTTCCGATTTTTTATTCTTTGGTGTGAGCACTTTGGTATAATTCATAGCACGCATTCGTTTAATGTTTTCCTCTTTCGAAGCTATACTTTTTGTGTTAATCATTACACTTTTAATAATTTTTAAAATTCAATTATTTATTTAAACGGCAGTTTCGATTTTAATCTTCGATTTGTTAAATGCCGCCTAGAAATTTGATTTGTATTTTGACACTTAATAATAGTGATGGGCATTTTCGGTCATTTGATTAACTTAGATCATACGAGTCAGTTAAACGTGATGTCTAAAATAAAAGATCGGCAATTTCGGTCATTTGATTAACTCAGGTCATACGAGTCACTTGAACGTGTACAATAAAATAAAATTGTGTGTCAATTGCACATAAAATATTTTTGTTACTTCCTTTAAAATACATTGATACTTATAAAAAAAAATTGCACTACGGCAGAACGACATGAACTTAAACATTTTGAAGCTCAACTTACAATTAGATGACAATTTTTTTTGAAATTTTTTTTTTTACGGGAATACTGAATTGAGTTGGACTAGTTTTATTGTGATTAACCAGAGCTTACAATAGGCTTTTGTTTTAAATCAGAGCACAGATCAGAGCGCTCAGAATTAATAAAAAAAGACGATTTAAAATAAATGTAATTTTTTCGTAGTTAAGTTTAAATTGTCAAAAAATTAAATAAAATCATTAAAAGTAAATTAAAAATGGATAATTTTAAGTAAACAAAACATTTCGACTTTTATTTTATGAGTATGATCTTAACCAAACGTCAAAATGTGTTTGTATTTTATTTTGCTCGGCCGTGCTCGATATATTTCCACTGAACACGCTCTGAGCGCGTTCTGTAATTCATAGCACGCATTCGTTTAATGTTTTCCTCTTTCGAAGCTTTACTTTTTGTGTTAATCATTACACTTTTAATAATTTTTAAAATTCAATTATTTATTTAAACGGCAGTTTCGATTTTAATCTTCGATTTGTTAAATGCCGCCTAGATATTTGGTTTGTATTTTGACACTTAATAATAGTGATGGGCATTTTCGGTCATTTGATTAACTTAGATCATACGAGTCAGTTAAACTCGATGTCTCAAATAAAAGATCGGCAATTTCGGTCATTTGATTAACTCAGGTCATACGAGTCACTTGAACGTGTACAATAAAATAAAATTGTGTGTCAATTCCACATAAAATATTTTTGTTACTTCCTTTAAAATATATTGATACTTATAAAAAAAAATTGCACTACGGCAGAACGACATGAACTTAACATTTTGAAGCTCAACTTACAATTAGATGACAATTTTATTTGAAATTTTTTTTTTTTACGGAAATACTAAATTGAGTAGGACTAGTTTTATTGTGATTAACCAGAGCTTACAATAGGCTTTTGTTTTAAATCAGAGCACAGATCAGAGCGCTCGGAATTAATAAAAAAAGATGATTTAAAATAAATGTAATTTTTTCGTAGTTAAGTTTAAATTGTCAAAAAATTAAATAAAATCATTAAAAGTAAATTAAAAATGGAAAATTTTAAGTAAACAAAACATTTCGACTTTTATTTTATAAGTATGATCTTAAACAAACGTCAAAATGTGTTTGTATTTTATTTTGCTCGGCCGTGCTCGATATATTTCCACTGAGCACGCTCTGAGCGCGTTCTGATTAAAAAAAAAACACGAATCATTTTCATTCAATAAAGATTGTTTTATTCCTTAAACCAATAATAAATGTATCATATAATGATAATGGTTCAGATGAAAAAAAATGTACTTAATTTTTAGACGAATAAAATGTACTTAATTTTTAGACGAATGATGTAGTCTTAAATTGGCTCACCTTCTTCTTGCTTGGCTTTATTAAATTTATATCTTTCAGCTCTTTTATTGACTTTCAATGTAAAATGATTACGTAACAGAGTTATTAAATCTTTAAATTTCTTACTGCTAGGCAAATCAGGAAATGTTAATGAAATTAATAACTCTTGTACCTCAAGTACCACAATTGTTATCAATAAAGCTGTTAATTCTTTATCTGTTATTTTGTTGATTTTTATAAATTGTCGAACTCTATCTTCATAAGCCGCAAAATTACCGCTATAGAGAATTGGTTCAATATTACCAATCACGTTAGACATTTTAAAAAATTTTAACAAAAAAATTTCCGTATTGTTATAATAATTAAATTACTAATGACTTTCAAATGATATTAAATGACCTTCAATATTAATGAAAATTATAGATCTTTTTTGTTTTATTTTATTTTTTGTTTATTAAATTTAAATTTTTAATTTTTATATAGCAGTTGTTTGAAGGCTCATAGGGCCAACTAAATAGTGGTTCGGAACAGATGGATCATTTCGATCATTTGATCATTTCGATCATTTCGATCATTTGATCATTTGATCATTTCGATCATTTCGATCATTGATCATTTGATCATTTCGATCCTTTCGATCATTTGATCATTTGATCATTTCGATCATTTCGATCATTTCGATAATTTGATCATTTGATCATTTTCATCATTTGATCATTTCGATCATTTCGATCATTTCGATCATTTCGATCATTTGATCATTTGATCATTTCGATCATTTGATCATTTCGATCATTTGATCATTTCGATCATTTCGATCATTTCGATCATTTCGATCATTTCGATCATTTGATCATTTGATCATTTCGATCATTTGATCATTTCGATCATTTGATCATTTGATCATTTCGATCATTTCGATCATTTGATCATTCTGATCATTTGATCATTTCGATCATTTCGATCATTTCGATCATTTCGATCATTTCGATCATTTCGATCATTTCGATCATTTGATCATTTGATCATTTCGATCATTTGATCATTTCGATCATTTCGAACATTTGATCATTTTGATCATTCGAACATTTCGAACATTTCGATCATTGCGATCATTTCGATCATTTCGATCATTTGATCATTTTGATCATTCGATCATTTCGATCATTTCGATCATTTGATCATTTTGATCATTCGATCATTTCGATCATTTGATCATTTCGATCATTTCGATCATTTCGATCATTTGATCATTTTGATCATTCGATCATTTCGATCATTTCGATCATTTGATCATTTCGATCATTTCGATCATTTGATCATTTTGATCATTCGATCATTTCGATCATTTCGATCATTCGATCATTTCGATCATTTGATCATTTTGATCATTCGATCATTTCGATCATTTGATCATTTCGATCATTTCGATCATTTCGATCATTTCGATCATTTGATCATTTCGATCATTTCGATCATTTGATCATTTTGATCATTCGATCATTTCGATCATTTCGATCATTTCGATCTTTTGATCATTTGATCATTTGATCATTTCGATCATTTCGATCATTTCGATCATTTCGAACATTTCGATCATTCGATCATTTCGATCATTTCGATAATTTCGATCATTTGATCATTTCGATCATTTGATCATTTCGATCATTTGATCATTTCGATCATTTGATCATTTTGATCATTCGATCATTTCGATCATTTCGATCATTTCGATCATTTGATCATTTCGATCATTTCGATCAGTTGATCAATTCGATCATTTCGATCATTTGATCATTTTGATCATTCGATCATTTCGATCATTTCGATCATTTGATCATTTGATCATTTCGATCATTTCGATCATTTCGATCATTTGATCATTTCGATCATTTCGATCATTTCGATCATTTCGATCATTTTGATCATTCGAACATTTCGATCATTGCGATCATTTCGATCATTTCGATCATTTGATCATTTTGATCATTCGATCATTTCGATCATTTCGATCATTTCGATCATTCGATCATTTCGATTATTTCGATCATTTGATCATTTTGATCATTCGATCATTTCGATCATTTGATCATTTCGATCATTCGATCATTTCGATCAATTCGATCATTTGATCATTTCGATCATTTCGATCATTTGATCATTTTGATCATTCGATCATTTCGATCATTTGATCATTTTGATCATTCGATCATTTCGATCATTTCGATCATTTGATCATTTCGATCATTTCGATCATATCGATCATTTGATCATTTCGATCATTTCGATCATTTGATCATTTCGATCATTTCGATCATTGGATCATTTCGATCATTTCGATCATTTGATCATTTCGATGATTTCGATCATTTGATCATTTTGATCATTTGGATCATTTCGATCAGTTGATCATTTCGATCATTTCGATCATTTGATCATTTCGATCATTTGATCATTTCGATCATTTCGATCATTTGATCATTTCGATCATTTCGATCATTTGATCATTTAGATCATTCGATCATTTCGATCATTTCGATCATTTCGATCATTTCGATCATTTGATCATTTTGATCATTTGATCATTTCGATCATTTCGATCATTTCGATCATTTGATCATTTGATCATTTGATCATTTGATCATTTTGATCATTCGATCATTTCGATATGGAAGATGGAAGATAAAAGATTGCAGATCAAAAGAAAAAATAAACAGAACCATATGCCGGAAAAATTATGGAAAAAAAAATTAATTTTTAATTTCCTAAATTTTTAAAGGCCACTAACAGGTTTTTTTTTTTTTAAGCGCTAAGTTTTCAACTTTTAGACTAATAAGCCTGTTTATACCAATAGGTACATGTTGAAACAGGGGGTCATATTATATTCGTATTATTAGATTTGGTCTTATTGAATTCCACATACAATTTAAACATGAGATAGTACTAGGCCTTGTAACATGTAGAAACCTCTTAGATTTTCAATATTTACAATTCTATTTTTTGTTTATATTGTAATATTTTATATTTTACTTATATGGTATTCTATATCAGCGAGTTATATTATTTAATTAAATTATTTGTTTATATTTTGCATTTGTTTATAATTTTTTTTCTTTATTTATTTAATTCAGTAGTTTTTATTTTACAAAAATAATTTTATTGTGTGTTATAATTTGTTTTCTAAAGACCCCTAGCCTTAGCCTTTTGGTCACATTGTTTTCTTAGTATAATTATTACAATTCAACGTAATCATAAAAAAAAAAATAAAAAAAGATTATATCAAAATAGAATGAAATAATAAATCAAAAAACAAAAAAACAATTTACTCTTTTTTTTTTCAAAGTTCAATTTTACATATTTTAAAAATCAATACCTATTTTTTTTTTATTTAAAATTCAATTCATTATTTTATATTTAATTTAGGTATTTCACATAATTAGACAAATTAAAATTTACATAATTCAATTAATTACTTACGTGTCTTTCAATTATAAATTCTGTTATTTTTCTTTTAAATTAATTTATATTCATTGGGTAATTCATTGTATAATTTTAGGCAATTATAAAGGCAGTTATTTTTTTGCCTAACTGGTTTTGAAAAGAGTGAGATAAAAATTTGACTTGTTTCGGGTGTTATGGTTATGTATATCAATCATTCTATTTAATAGAAAATTATTTTTAATGAAATTGTTAATAATTTTAAAAGCAATAATATATAACTCACGTGTGCAAATATTATCAAAACTTAAGAACCTACCTGTATACAACAATCTTGATGGAAAAAGATTAGAATGAAAGTGAATTACTTTAATAGCTTTCTTATGGAGAATGTTTATTTTATTTAATGCAATTTGTGGAGCTCCAGACCATATAGGATTGAGATAGGTAATATTTGACAAAACATATGAAGAATGAATTTTATATTAAAGATTTATAATTATTAATTATTGATTATGCCATTAATTTGAACCCAATGGCGAATGGTAGCTGAGTCGAGTCGAAAACCAGAAAAGTTTTTCACTTTCACTAGAATTCGAACCCGGGCCCCTTCCCCATGAAAGGTCGGCACTCAACCGCTGTGCCACCCAGCTTTAATTATTTTCCAATTATGTCGCCCAATATTTGATACTACTAGACTTTTCTTCTAATTTAATTAATTTAGTAGGATATTGCAATTGTATTCCGATGATTCTGATGATTAATGTTACAGCATTAATGTTATACATTAAAATCTTTAGATGAATATCCATCGATAAGAAAACGAGTTGACTGAGGCAGTGAAGAGTTAGAAGCAAACTGTTTGCCTAACAAATTCGCTTTTTCTTTTGAATATGATACGATGTGGTTGTTTATATAACAGGTGGAGGAAAAGAAGACCCGCTTCTTTTAAATTTTTTGCAAAAGTCTTAAAGGATTTGCTATTCTTGGGCATGTGTATTAACGTTCGTTTCAACCTTTGGTTGAATTTTAGCTTGTTGATAACTCTCTTGCATCTGTTCCGAACCACTATATATCGTTAGCCGGAAGTTAGAGTTATCAACAAGCTAAAATTGGGCCTTCAAACAACTGCTATATAAAAATTAAAAATTTAAAGTTAGGAAACAAAAAATAAAATAAAACAAAAAAGATCGATAATTTTCATTAATATTGAAGGTCATTTAATATCATTTGAAAGTCATTAGTAATTTAATTATTATAACAATACGGACATTTTTTTGTTAAAATTTTTTAAAATGTCTAACGTGATTGGTAATATTGAACCAATTCTCTATAGCGGTAATTTTGCGCCTTATAAAGAATAGAGTTCGACAATTTATAAAAATCAACAAAATAACAAATGAAGAATTAACGGCTTTATTGATAACAATTGTGGGACCTGAGGTACAAGAGTTATTAATTTCATTAACATTTCCTGATTTGCCTAGCAGTAAGAAATTTAAAGATTTAATAACTCTGTTACGTAATCATTTTGCAGGGAAAGTCAATAAAAGAGCTGAAAGATATAAATTTAATAAAGCCAAGCAAGAAGAAGGTGAGCCAATTAAAGACTACATCATTCGTCTAAAAACTTTAGTACAATTTTATGATTTTAGAGATTTTATACCATCAACTGAACCATCATTATGTGATACATTTATTATTGGTTCAAAGACCGAAGATCGAACAAGTCGTCGACCCGCTGTCACAATAAAGCGAGCGGAGGGTAAGTCAAAACGGTTCCAGGTTTGTGTATACACCTCAAAACGTTCTTAGAAGCATCAAGGCGAAAGTAAAGCCGGAGGAAACGGCACTGAAATTAAGACCATCAGGCAAACTGGAGATGGAAAGGTTCTCCTGGAGGTGAGTGGTCGGACAAGCTTGGGAAGCTTCACAAAGACTCTAGAGGACGCAGTGGGCGCTTTAGGAAGTGTGAAGGGCATGGTGCCAATGACGTCTGTGGAAGTGAGGGACGTTGACTGCCTCACCGAGCGAGCTGAAGTGAAGCAGACATTGAAAAGGGATCTCGGAGATGTTGCAGGATTAATTGTTAGTCTTACAGCGATAAATTTGCATCAGCGAGCATGGATACTTTCGGTCCTATCTGCACAAGGTGGGGAAAGTAGGTTCAGTGGAGTGCATATATTGAATGCACGATGACGCTGAGCACATCTTCTTCATCTGTCAGAGGTGAGCTCGAGAGCGGATGCAGCTGAGGGAGGTAGAACAGCGGCTCTCACCGGACACAGTGGGGGGCCACATCCTACAGGATAAGTGAGCTTGGGACGGTTTGTCACATTTTGCACAGAAAATACTGCACAAAAAGAAGTTGGGTGTGTATAATTTAAAATTTTCAGCGATTTCCGTAAGTAGTACAAATTCTAGTTTTAATATAAATAAACTTAATAAATAATTATGAAATTTATATATGTATAAACAAAGCTTAAAAAATTCTCTTTTCACTCATAAAAAAAATTTAATTTCAAATAATTTTATTTAGCACATTTACAAGCACCTAAAGGAAAAGAAGTACCCCATTCTGTGTACGAAAGTTTTATTTGAGTAGTACAGTTTTAAAAAAAAAGTTGTTGTGTAGTATAAAATTTAGTTTAATGCGTAGAGTAAGATTTTACAAGTACCTGTATAAAATAAAATAATATTTTTGATTTTTGAGTTCAATTAATTAAAATTTAATTTTGTATATTTTAAATGACAATGAAAACATTGGTTGTTCTTTTAAATTTGGAATTGTAATTAATAATGGTATTAAAAATGGTAATACTCAAACAAAACTAAGTAAAAATGTTTTGCCTGAAAATACGAAACTTGTATTTTGGTCTCAGCTAAAACAAATAGTATCGTATTTTAATAGGGTGCAATTAGACTATGAAAAAAATTCTTCGCTTCTTTAAGATAAACTATACCAAATTTCAGAGAATGATACTGAAAAATGCGAAAAATTAAATGTTATTATTGATCAAATTCAACTTTAATTTTACTTATTTTTAATTTCCATTTATTTATTATTTATATTATTCAATTTTAAATAAAATATTTAAACTCATTCAATTCAAAAATTGCCACTGAACGCATTTTTATTTTTTTTTTACTTTTGGACTCCCGCGTTTTCCCATTTTGACCTTTTTTTATTTCGATGCCCAGGCCTTCTGAATTAGTGTAGGTCAAACTATAACTTAATTCATATTGTTTATAAGCATCTCATTTAGTGCAATGTAAATCGTTTTTTATTTTTAAAACTTCTTTTTCTTTTGCGTATGATGGAAAACTTATAGAAACTGAGCTGTGATTTGCACCATTACAATTAACACAGCTAAATGTTTTACAAACTTGGATATGGATGCTATCCCCTTCAGGCCTTTCAACTTCACAGTCAACACATTTTGGTAAGTTTTTACAATATTTTTGTAGGTGACATTTGCCATCTTTTGTATCTAAACGGATTTGGATACCATTTTTTAACTGGGTGAATAATAAAACCACTTTTGATATATTTTGGCAGTTCAATTGAATCAAATGTAACAATAAGTGCTCTCGTTTATGTTTTTTGTAAGTCTTTTTGTAATTTTGCTATTTTGTAAACTTCTAAAGGATTTTAAAACTAAACTGAACTATTAAAGGATTTTTTTCTTTTAGACCATCAAGTATGTCATCGACTTCTACATGTATTAAGTCTCTATTGAATATCAGACCTTTTGAGAAATTCTAATTTTTATTCAATTCAACCAGTTTATCAATCTTTGCCAATTTAGTTTGTTTCAGGAAAATTTCTGCAAAACGCTTATTTGGAAGAATTATATTGCCGGTTCCATCCCAAGAAGCTTTAAATTTAGAATAAATACCTTCCAGTGATTTATTGATAATGAATTTATTGTGCATACCCAATGGCATACATGGATTTGTAGATTTTACATTAAGGAATTTTTTGCCATCAACATTCGTGAATGAGGTTATGTTTGATTACATATTTGGTTTTGTGTGTGATTTTTCCCTGTTTTTAGTTACGCTTTCCTCCATTAAAGAATAAAAGCTGTTCGAGCTCTCCAAGAGCGGCATATTATCTAAATACTTATGCACCCAAGTTCCTGTGTAAGCAGTTGCAGACCAAAAAACAAAAAAAAAACAAGAACTAAAAAATAGTTGCTGATACCACTTAGAGAGTGAGAAAGCAGATATTAGAAAATTCACAAAAACATCCTGATTAAAGTGCTTTCCTTGTTGAAGGACAAAGGTAATACCGTATACTGAATAAAATTTACTCCTTTTAAGCTGAGCACAGATGAATATGGTGCAGATGAATATTTCAAAAACCTTGGTCGAATGCATTTTTGTGTACATTTAAAAACAAAATAAAATTCAAATTAGCTTTAAAAAAACTAGTGCCATAATAAATTTTATTTTCCATTTCTAGGTGTTGAAAATTTTTAAAAAATTTTTATTGGATATTCAATTTTGAAAATTAATATTTAACTTTTTTGACAATTTAAAAAATAAAATTCAAATTAGCTTTAAAAAAACTAGTGCCATAATAAATTTTATTTTCCATTTCTAGGTGTTGAAAATTTTTAAAAAATTTTTATTGGATATTCAATTTTGAAAATTAATATTTAACTTTTTTGACAATTTAAATTTTAGAAATTTAATGAGAATAAAACATGATTAAACCTTCCTACACTAAATATATGCCCATATATTATATTTAGTATAAATTTATATTCCCAACAATTTGCAAAAGGTTGAAATGGATTTGCACAAGTTAAAATTTGGAGTGTAAAACCTGTTATTTTAAATGAACTACAAATGAGTCTAGATTATAAAAAAAGAAACGACTACCGTTCCCTCAGCTTTAACCAATACACCAACAAAATTAATGATATTTTAAAAAAAATTTCGAATTCCGGTTATCAGTTTTAAGAAAAATATAATATAAAAACTCACATTGTTATCACAAAAAACTAAAGGTCCTTAAATAACCAAGTTTCGGTTTTACAAAATAAATATTTTGCCTTGTTTTCTATAGTGAAAGTTGAAAGAACTGTTATATATACATATATGCACTGACTTAGAACTAAGGTCAATTATACTATTAGTTAATTCATAAATGCTCTACCAGATTTTAGATTAAGTATTTGAGTATATATATATATATATATATATATATATATAATCTTATTCAATGATTACACTTATGAACACTAACATTTTGACTTTACTTAAACTTACTTACTTACTTTGGCTTGAAACAACAAAATATGTATTTACACATTACATTACATATATATTTATACACCTTCCATTCACACATACATATTGTTTAAAAATTATCAAATTTGAAATTGTAATTTAGGAATAAAATTTCATTAATTAAATTTCCTTTTAAATTAAATTTTCTATTCTCTATTTCAATTTGCTTTTCAATTGGTTTTACAAAAAATTTTGCATATAGGCATGGAATAGAATTGTAGACATCTGCTTCCTTCCTTAAATCTCCATGCCTATTCCCAAACCTTTTCCACCAATCTAAAGGGGAATCATCTAATTCCGCTTTTCCATTTAAAGTATATTTTGTTATATTATCTAAAATATTTTTTCGTGTACTTTCTTTTCTACCAAAAAGCATCTTCAAACCTAAAACAGTAGTTAATTATTTTTAATTGATGAGAAAAAATTTCTTTCAACTTTAACACCTTTTTTTGCGTAATATTAGGACTCTCTGTTGTCCCTTCAGAAAATGATTCTTTACTACTTTCGTTTAAGGACATAAGGAAATTAAGCTCTTAAGCTTTGTGAACAACTTCACTTTTAACAGTTGGAAAACAATCATCATCTAAATAATGTTGAAATCAAGGATCTTAAAATGCGGACACACTAAAGATTAAAATACTAATGAAATTCGGTTAAAACTAAAAACGATTTTGGTTTTTCAATACTTCTTAGAAAACTCAAAATATATAATTTCTTTTATTTCAGTTTCAGTTTGCGTGTCGACTTCTTAGGCTTTAAAATAATTATCAATCAATTGAATTTCCAGTGGTTTGGAAACAGAATTTAATAAATCTGGTTCTTCTGCTAATGAGTCAATTGTTGTCTGAAATACAAACAGTTTTAACTAATTATTTGTCTTTATTTTTATATTAATATTCCTTTAAAGGAGATATTGTTCCTTAAATACTTTTAGCTTTTGGAAGTATTTGGTTATTTGGATTCTCTAGCCATACGATATTTTCAAAAAAAAATTTTAATATGTTATACTTGGCCCAAGGAAAATTTTGATTTTTTTTTTGGCGTTTCAATTTTCTGAAATATATTTCAGATTTAATTACTTAATATTGGGCAACTTTACTCTATTTTATCAAATAGCTTAATAAATTGAATTTTTTTTTTAATACATACCTTTTTTTTTTTAATATCTTGAAGAAAATCTTTTACTTTAGTATAAATACTTTTTACAACGCCTAAATCAAATATTTTATTTAAACATTTTTTTACAAAACATTCAAAACATGGCAACATGAAAATTTCTGAAAGACGATAAAACAACATTAAATAATAATTATTGTAAAAATGTAGTTTAGTAAAGTGGTTTTCGTTTAAATCCGTACTATCACCTGATATTACAGCGACACAATTTTTCATATTGAAACCTTCGAATATATATTCAAAATTTATATAGTTTGTTAGTTGAATTGTTTTAAGAAGAATAAATTTTAATATTTCCTTGGTACCATCAGTTTTTAAATAGTGCAAATAAAATGTTATGTATGTATACTGATTTTTCCCGGTCCCGGGTTCGAATCCTAGTGAAATTGAAAAAACTTTTCTGGTTTTCTACTACTCAGCTACCATTCGCCATTGGGTTAAATTAATGGCTTAAAAAAAACACAATAATACAGTATGTTGAATTTTCAAAATTTTTTCCAAATTTCATAACTTTACGAAACCGGATTATTAAACGCTAGGTGGCACAGTGGTTGAGTGCCGACCTTTCATGAGAAAGGCCCCGGGTTCGACTCCCAGTATAAGTGAAAAAACTTTCTGGTTTTCGACTCGACTCAGCTACCATTCGCCATTGGGTTCAAATTAACGGCTTAAAAATAATTAATAATTATATATCTATAAAAAAAATACAATAATACAATACAAACAAATAATTTAATTAAATAATACAACTCACAGAACACCTTCCATTCACACATACATATTGTTTAAAAATTATCAAATTAGGAATAAAATTAATTAAATTTCCTATTCTGTACTTAAATTTGCCTTTCGATTTTACAGAAAATTACAGAAACAGAAAATTTTGTACATAGGCATGGAATAGAATTGTAGACATACATCTGCTACCTTCTTTAAATTTCCATACCTAATGCCGAACCATTTCAACCAATCTTAAGGGTGATTCATCTAAAGCAACCTTTTTAATTGAAGTATATTTTGTAATATCAAAATTATTTTTTCGTGTACTTTCTTTTCTACTAAAATCCATCTTCAAACCTAAAATAATTAATTATTTTTAATTGATGAAAAAAAATTCTTTCAACTTTAAAAGCTTTTTTTTGCGAAATATTCGGACTGTCTGTTGTCTCGTTATAAAATGATTCTTTACTACTTTCGTTTAAGGACATAAGTAAATTAAGCTCTTTAGCTTTGTTAACAAGTTAACTTTTAATAGTTGCAAAACAATCATCATCTAAATAATGTTGAAATCTAGGATCTATAAATGCGCACCCACTAAAAATTTTATTCGACAAAATACTGAAATGAGATTCGGTTAATAAAATTAAAAACGATTTTGGTTTTTCAATATTTCTTAGAAAACCCGAAACAAATAATTTCTTTTATCTCAGTTACAGTTTGCGTGTCGTGTTCTTTGGATTTAAAATAGAGGCTATATAATCGCATCAAAAACACATTAGAAACCCTTAAAATATACTTTAGTATATGTAAATACTTTTTACAACGCTTAAATATTTTATTTAAACATTTTTTTACAATGCATTCAAAAAATGGCAACATGGGAATATCTGAAAAAAAATAAAACAAAATTAAATAATAATTATTAAAAAAATGTGGTTACCTTGTTTAGTAAAGTAGTTTTTGATTAAACCCGTACTATCAGCTGATATTACAGAAACACAATTTTTATAATGAAACCTTCGAATACATCTTCAATTAAGTTTATATAGTTTGTTGGTTTCCTTGGTTTAGTTTATATTTAGTTTATATATTTCCTTTCATTAGTTTTTAAACAGTGAAAATAGAATGTTATGTATACTGATTTTTCAATATTTTTCCATATATGGATAACTTAACGAAATCGGATCGAAAACAGCTAGGTGGCACAGTGGTTGAGTGCCGACCTTTCATGCGAAAGGCCCCGGGTTCGAATCCCAGTGAAATTGAAAAAAAACAAATTAATGGCTTAATCAATAATTAATAATTATATTACATCGATGCTTTATTAAGTGACATACATTTTAATTCATAAATCAAATATTTTGAATTTAAAGCATATAAAGTGCTTATGCTATTTTCAATTTTTAAAATATAACTTGTTGTGTGTTATTTGTAAAATAAATGTAATGTTATAAATATAAAATATTTTTATTCATTTTATTAATTGTTTTAACTAAATCCAGAAACTTTTAATTTTGCTAGATGTTGTTCAAAGATTTTGGGAAAGCATTGAAAAAAACTTAAATCGTTTTCCCATCTTATTATTTATTAGCATGTGATATCCACATTTTATCAAATTTTCAAAAAGTAAATTCAATCAATTTTAAATCAAAACTTTAACTGCTAAATTCCAACAGAAAACTGATTTCTTGAATTTTTGGTGTTAAAAATTGGTTTTTGTACCAGGCAACCAGCAACGCAAATTTTCAGAAAGCAAATTCAATAAATTTAAAATCAAAACTTTAAATGTCAAATTCCAACAAAAAAAGATTTTTTGTCAATTTTTTTTAGAATTTTAGGTGTTGAAAATGGTTTGGGTTGCAGGCAACCAGGAATGCAAATTTTCGGAAAGCAAATTCAATAAATTTCCAATCAAAAATTATACTGCTAAATTCCGTTACAAAAATGATTTTTTATCAAGTTTTGTCGAAGTTTTACTTTATATAAAAATAATAAAAAAAATTAATAATTTTTAACATAAATGAAAGTTTCATGTTTCATGTCAAATTTTCTATAGAATAAGATTTCTCATACATAAAATAAATACATATACATATTTTATTAAAAAGAGAATAGAAGAGAATAGTTAAAAAAGATGAATTTAAAAAAAAAAAAAATTTGCGCCAACCTGGATTCGAACCGAGACATTTTGACTACAAGTTGCATAACCTAACCACTACACTATGAAGCAATTAGTAGTTTGTACACATTTGGTTTGTTTTTTTATTTAGTTTTTATTTAGTTATTAAATTTGAAAATTTTATAATAATTTTAAAGATTATATAACAATATAAACCTTTTTTCTGGCCAGAATTATACAGAAAGAGTAAATTAAAATGTTCTATTATATTGTTAGAATACAAATAACGTTTACAGCAAAAGGTAACAAACAAAAAAGTAGAAGAAGTAAGATTATTTGAAATTTTAACCTTCGTCGTCTTACAAAATACTTATGGGTCGTGCTTAATTTTTTTTATATATATTATACTAAGTGATATAAAATACTAGTGATTTTGTTATATATTGAAAGATGAACCAACAGTTTAAAAAAAAATTAATGTTTTTCAAAAATCAAAAAAGATATTTAAAAAAAAAATGTATATATTTCTCTCGGATATTGCTTAGCTACCAGAAAATTCAATAGATGTCACTCTTAAATTTTACTATAAAACTTTATATTGAAATGAAAATCTCACCGCTAGATAGCACTTACATGCAGTATAAATTTTAAAATTTATACTGCTTTATTTTAAATTTTAAAAAAAAGCTCATTCCCAGCTTGGAATAAATTATGGAGGATTTTAAACCAAGTTATAAAAAACGATAACGAATCTTAACTTAATAAGATACAAAATGTTAGACAGGAAAATGGAGAAAAGATTCAAAATTATACGGAGTTAGTAGATACCTTAAACAAATATTTCAATGAGATTGGAACAAATATCATTAACAACATTAAGCAGAATAACAACTTGAATGATCCAGTTGATAAGCTGATAAACTCTAAAATTATGTTCTTCACACCAGTTAATGAACAAAAAATTTACCAAAATATTATTAGCCTAAACCAGAGTGCAGCTGCAGGAATTGATAAAATTACAGTGAAAGATCTTGCAAATATGATAAAAAAGCCCTTATTAGAGTTAGAGAATAATAGCTACAGCAATTGAATATTTGCAAACTCTTTAAGAAAAGTTGATATTACTCCTCTACATAAGGGTGGAACAAAAAGCAAATGTCAAACTACAACCCTATCTGAATTACTACTTTCGTTTAAGGAAATAAGGAAATTAAGCTCTTTAGCTTTGTTAACAAGTTCACTTTTAACAGTTGGGAAACAATCATCATCTAAATAATGTTGAAATCAAGGATCTAAATATGCGGACACACTAAAGATTTTATTCGACAAAATACTAATGAAATTCGGTTAAAATTAAAAACGATTTTGGTTTTTCAATACTTGTTAGAAAACTCAAAATATATAATTTCTTTTATTTCAGTTACAGTTTGTCGTCTTATTTAGCTTTAAAATGGTTATCAATCAGTTGAATTTGCCAGTGGTTCTGAAACAGAATTTAATAAATCTGGTTCTTCTGCTAATGAGTCAATTTTTGTCTGAAAAAAAATAAGATTTTAACTAATTGTTTTGTTTTTATTTTTATATTAATATACCTTTAAAGGAGATATTGTTTCTAAAATACTTTTACCTTTTGGAAGTATTTCATTATTTGGATTCTCTAGCCATAAGATATTTCCAATAAAAAATTTTAATATATTATACTTGGCCCAAGGAATATTTCGATTTTCTTTTGGCGTTTCAATTTTCTGAAATATATTTCAGATTTAATTACTTAATATTGGGCAACTTTACTCTATTTTATCAAATAGCTTAATAAATTGAATTTTTTTTTAATAGATACCTATTTTTTTTTAATATCTTGAAGAAAATTTTTTACTTTAGTATAAATACTTTTTACAACGCTTAAATCAAATATTTTATTTAAACATTTTTTTTAACAAAACATTCAAAACATGGCAACATGAAAATTTCTGAAAGACGATAAAACAACATTAAATAATAATTATTGAAAAAATGTAGTTACCTTGTTTAGTAAAGTAGTTTTCGTTTAAATTCGTACTATCAGCTGATATTACAGCGACACCATTTTTCATATTAAGACCTTTGAATACATCTTCAAAATTTATATATGTAGTTTGTTAGTTGAATTGTTTTAAAAATTAATAAAAAATAAATTTTAATATTTCCTTGGTACCATCAGTTTTTTAAATAGTGCAAATATAATGTTATGTATACTGATTTTTCCCGGTCCTGGGTTCGAATCCTAGTGAAATTGAAAAAATTCGCCATTGGGTTCAAATTAACGGCTTAAAAAAAAAAACACAATAATACAACAATATAAACAAATAATTTAATTGAATTACTCACAGAAGACCTTCCATTCACACATACATATTGTTTAATTATTGATTATTAACCGGATTATTAACAGCTAGGTGGCACAGTGGTTGAGTGCCGACCTTTCATAAGAAAGGCCCCGGGTTCGATTCCCAGTGTAAGTGAAAAAACTTTTCTAGTTTTCGACTCGACTCAGCTACCATTCGCCATTAGGTTCAAATTAATGGCTTAAAAATAATTAATAATTATATATATCTATAAAAAATAATATACAATAATACAATATAAGCAAAAAAAAACAAATAATTTAATTGAATAATAAAACTCACAGAACACATTCCATTCACACATACATATTGTTTAAAAATTATCAAATTAGGAATTAAATTTCATTAATTATATTTTCCTATTCTGTACTTCAATTTGCCCTTTCGATTGGTTTTATAGAAGATTTTGTGCATGGAATAGAATTGTAGACATACATCTGCTACCTTCTTTAAATTTCCGTACCTATTCCCGAACCATTTCAACCAATCTAAGGGATATCTTGAAGAAAATCTTTTATATTAGTATAAATACTATTTACAACGCTTAAATCAAATATTTTATTTAAACATTTTTTTACAATGCATTCAAAACATGGTAACATGGGAATATCTGAAAGACGATAAAACAACATTAAATAATAATTATTAAAAAAATGTAGTTACCTTGTTTAGTAAAGTAGTTTTCGGTTAAATCCGTACTATCCTGATATTACAGCGACACAATTTTTCATATTGAAACCTTCGAAATTCGAATACATCTTAAAAATTTATAGAGTTTGTTGGTTTAATTGTTTTAAGAAGAACTTCCTTTAATATTACCATTAGTTTTTAAATAGTGAAAATAGAATGTTATGTATACTGATTTTTCAATATTTTTCCAAATACGAATAACTTAACGAAACCGGATTATTAACAGCTAGGTGGCACAGTGGTTGAGTGCCGACCTTTCATGAGAAAGGCCCCGAGTTCGACTCCCAGTGTAAGTGAAAAAAAACTTTTTTGGTTTTCGACTCGACTCGACTCGACTTAATCAATAATTAATAATTATATTATATCGATGCTTTATTGGATCCTTTTCATTACAATTAATTTTAAAATTCAATAATTTTTAAAATTAAATTATTTTAACGGTAATTTTCGATTTTAATTTTTGAATTTGTTAAATGCCGCTTTTTTTCTATTTGATTTATATTTTGAAACTTAATAATAGTGATGGGCATTTTCGGTTATTTGATTTACTTAGATCATACGATTCGAACGTGTAGAAAAACTGAAATAAAAAAAAATTGTGTGTCAATTCGACATAAAATATTTTTGTTACTTCCTTTAAAAAATACATTGATACTTATTTAGAAAATATTGCACTACGGCAGCACATTTGATTTTTTATTTAATAATTTGCACAACGGAAGTTCAAAAACATTCAAAAATTGTACTACGATAATACTCATACACAATTGCATTAAGGCTAATTTTCATTTAAACAATTTCCTGGGCAAAAGTTAGAGCATAGGCAGAAGAAACAAAAATACTATTTATGTGACAAGGAAAAAACAATAAAATAATAGAAGAGTCGTCCATAATACGTGGAGAGTCATCCATAATAAATAGAGAAATATTGAGAGGGTAACCATAATCCTTGGCAAAAAGATGTTCTCTAAACACTTTTTCCTATAATGTTGTTACTACTTACAAAAGAAAGTGTAAAACTTCACAAAAAGTTTTTGCATACTAATACATATTTTTATAGATACTTGACATTTGAATTTTGTAAACAAATATAAAAATGTAAACAAACAAAAAAAAAGTTTATATTATGGTTTGATGAACGAATTTTTATTTAATTGATTTTAAAACTAGGCTTTTTTTTGCGTAGTGTGAACATGACATTACTTAACTTTGGCTTGAAACAACAAAATTTGTACTAAATTCATTTACTCCATAAATTCAATTCGTCCATACGAACATCCAGTTTAGCCAGGAATATATATTTATATACAAAAAAATCGCTGATGTAGCAAACACACAACCCTTAGTAAAATTTTATTTTCGAGTATGAACTGCGAGTTAATTAAAAGTAAATTAGGCTGAAGTCTTTTGATTCAAAATTTTCAAAGCAAAAGTATTTAATTCAGATTTTTGTAATAGAAAATTATTTTGTAAATACTTTTAGAAGCAATTCAACTTATTTTTAATAATTTTTACTATATTTATTTTTAAATTGAACGGAATTTGGTATTTTAAAGTTTTTACCTTGACATATTAAAAACGCGAACTAATTTGAAATAAGTTCAGAATGAATCCATTAAATACCCATCACTATAGTTGTCAATGTCAAACCAAATTTTAAAATTTTGTTATGACAAAATAAAATTAATTTGGCTGAAGGTTGGACGTTTAAAAATTTTCTTAAAAAACTTTAGAAAATGAAAAGATATATCGAAAATAAAGGTAAAACTACTGATAAGAAAACGTCAAATAATTTGTTAATCCGTTTGCTTTTTAGATAAGTTAAGTCCGTTAACAATTCAATTAATTAAGGAAATTAAAAAACCAGGACGCGAATCGCTTTATGATTTCAACCACAGAAATTTCAAAAATAATTTAACCAGAAATAAAATATGGGAAAATATTGGAAAAACATTAAAAGTTCGAGCTGTCGAGTTACAAAAATTATGGAAATATTTAAAAAGAAAATATCTTACAATAATAGAACATAAAATTACTGATTTAACCAGAAAACTAACCCAATTAGATATGAATTTAATAAAGGAAATGGATTTTTTCAAAAAGTTCTTTTTTCAAGACGATGAGTATGTTTATACAACATATATATTGGTTTTTAAATGTTAATTTATGACTTATTTAGGAAATTAACAAATTTGAATATAACATATGAACACATTAAAAATGAAAGAAGCAAAGTTAAGGAAGCAGCAACATTTTCATCAGCAGGTAAAACCGTTTCGAAATGAAAATCATGGTCTTAAATATTTTTTTGTGATTTTAAGAACTAAAAACTAAAGAACTTCAATTAATTGAAGAAATGAAGAAAGCGGGAATGGAACCTCTTTATGATTATACTAATTTCAACTATAAAAATAATATGTTTAAAAATATTTTGTGGCAAGAACTGGGAGCAATAATAAATATTTCTGGTGCTGAAGCTCAAAAAATATGGAAAAATATAAAAAGAAAATATTTTAGTACAATCAAGACCGAAACAAATTCCAATACTATAGAATTAAACTCACAAGATAAAGAATTAATGCAAAAAATGAGTTACTTTAGAATGTTCTTCGTTCGATATAAGTAAGTTCTTATGAAAAATTAAGCACGCATTTCGAATTAATTTTTATACAATATTTAAACAAATAACTATAAATTTATTTTTTAGAAACACAGGAACAAACTTGGACTTGGATGAAACTAATGCTGAAGACATCTTTAAAAATATAGAACTTGGTAAAATTAAAGTGTTTCGAAAATGTAAATAAAAAGTATCATGTTTTCTTTTTTTTAGATCAGTCAAAGTTAATTGAATTTGAATTAATAGAAGAAGTTAAAAAACCTGGACGGGAATTTTTATATGATCCTTTAAATCCTAAATTTGCAAATAATATAACTAGGAATAAGATCTGGGAAAAAATTGCAGAAAGTTTAAATTTACAGCTTCCGGCAGTACAAAAATTATGGAAAAACGTAAAAAGAAAGTATTATTATAGAATGGATAAAGAAAAAAATGGTATTGGCATACCAAAAAAACTTAAACCAGAAGAAATGCTGTTTATGATGAAAATGAGTTTTTTTAAAAAATATTTTATTGCAAGTGAACAGTATGTGTTAAATAATAAAATAATAATGCATAAATATTTAATTGTACCGATTATTTTACTTTTAGAAACAGTATGCAAAAAATGACGGAAATAATAAATAATGATAAAGACTACCATGATAATTTTTCATCCGATATGTATGAGTTTTGTGATACTTCAAATAATTCTGAACTTGATACAAAAAATCCTTTAACATCAGAATCCGATATTGACGAAAATAAAAGTGGTAGCGAATATGAAATTATTGAAGTTCATAATGATTTAGCGGAAGAAGATGCTCAAGATCAACAGCAAGAGTATTATTCGCCAAAAAGTAAGAAACAAAAGTTTATAGAATCAGCCACTAAGGCAATTGAAAATATAAATGTTACACATGATGCAATCATCGAAAATATAATAGCACCATCTGTAAGTTCTAGTAGTAAAAAAACGGTAACTTCCGCGTTTGTTTGTTATTTAGAGGCGGTTTTGGATACAAAAGCTCCAAAAGTACAAAATAAAATTATAAGTGAAATTAATGAAATTTTAAAATCTTATTAAATTTAGATAATATATAATATAATATTTATATGAAGTTTTATTATAATTGTCAATTTCATTAAATCATTTGTTTTTTTTTTCATAAAATTTAGTTTTTATTTCAATACGTTATTTTGAAATTCTTCGAAAATCTTAAGCAAAAATCAATAATTAGCATAATTATTTTGTATTTTTTAAATTATATTACCTACAGAATCATCCTCTTCTTTAACTTCTGTATGAGGTTCTTTTTCGTTGTCATTAAAAGATTTACTAAAGATAAAACATATTTTAGTTAATTTTTTATTAACTCCTGTTGGTTCATGATTAACTTTGATTTTTATCATATATATGAACAGAACTTACTTATCTATAGTAAAATAATAATTTTTGAAATAATCCGTCGGATTCACTAATTCGATATTACTTTCTGTTATTTTATTAGTTAAAATTATGTTAATATATTTCCTTTTTAAATGTTTCCATAATTTTTGTAATTGAGCAGTTTCTGCTTGTAATGTTCTTCCAATGCCTTCCCAAATTCTATTTTTTTTCAAATTATTTTTATAACTGCGATTGTTTGAATCATACAGCGGGTCTCGTCATTATAATATAATATTTGTATGAATGTTTTATCATAATTGTCAATTTCATTAAATCATTTGTTTTTTTTTCCTTAAAATTTAGTTTTTATTTCAATACGTTATTTTTAAAATTCCAGGTTTGAATTTTGTCTTTAATCCAAAATTTTCTATATCAACCTACTATTAGGATAAAAATAACCTCAAATTTATTGGGTGAAATCAATTTAAAAATAATGTTTTCAAATCGAACTTACAACTAAAAGACATCCAAATTTCAGATACTTCGAAAAGAATTTTTAAACAATCTTTAATTTTTATTTTCCGAACACAAAATTAACAGCGTTAACACGCTCATATCAGCAAATTTTGATATGAGAAAAACATACAAGATTTTACATTACTTAAAATTTTATAAAACTCTTTTATGAAAATGTCTACTTGAATAATTTTATTAATTTAAAATTGTTGGAGTATTGTAATTCGATATAGCAACTATAGACTTACATATTTTAGGTCCGAACCGATTATTTTACTGCACATAGGTTTGCAAGTTTTTATTCACATTCAATCGCAAAGTATGAGCGTGCTCGATTTTATATTTTACCAGAATCGTGTTCAGATAATCAGATCTATGATCATTGCTGGTATAAAAAAGAAATTAAAAAAAGAAATGCCAAAAAGCTAAAAAAAACATTCCCATCTCTATTTTAAATCCGAAAGAACTGTCAATTTGACGTTTTAATATTTTGATGTCTAAAAAAATTATTAGCAAAATATTTTGATTTTAAATATTGGACGGCAAAAAGATTTTTAAAAATTTTAATTAAAAGAATGAAGCAAAATAACGAAAGTAAAACAGGTATAATGTTGAATTTTTGAACATAATATATTAAAAACTTTAGTAATCCTTTTTTTGAATTTTAGATTCGTTGGATTTACATATAATTCAATTAATAAATGAAATAAAAAAACCTGGACGAGAACCGCTGTATGATTCAAACAATCGCAGTTATAAAAATAATTTGGAAAAAAATAGAATTTGGGAAGGAATTGGAAGAACATTACAAGCAGAAACAGCTGAATTACAAAAATTATGGAAACATTTGAAAAGGAAATATATTAACATAATTTTAACTAATAAAATAACAGAAAGTAATATCGAATTAGTAAATGCGATGGATTATTTCAAAAATTATTATTTTACTAAAGATAAGTACGTTCTGTTTATATATATGAAAAAAATCAAAGTTAATTATGAACTGAACGAACAGGAGTTAATAAAAAATTAATTAAAATTTGTTTTATCTTTAGTAAATCTTTTAATGACAACGAAAAAGAACCTCATACAGAAGTTGAAGAAGAGGATGATTCTGTAGGTAATATAATTTTAAAAATACAAAATAAATATCATGCTAATTATTGATTTTTGCTTAAGATTTTCGAAGAACTCGAGAACTTCAATTAATAGAAGAATTAAAAAAAGGTGGAAGAGAAGTACTTTATGATTATAGTAATCCCGATTATAAGAACAATTTTATTAAGAAAAGGATTTGGGAAAAAACTGGACAAGCATTAAATATTTCCGGTTGCGAAGCTCAGAAAATATGGAAAAATTTAAAAAGAGAATTTTTTACCCAAATTAAAAATGAAAATGTAATTTTACCCAGAAAATTAGAGCCACGAGATATGAAATTGATGAAAGAAATGAAATATTTTAAAAAATTTTTTTTTCAAAATGAGTAAGTTTTAATATATCTAAAAAAATTAGTAATTTTTGTATTCTTTTTTATATTTTTAATTATTGTTTTGTAGAAAGAAAGAAACACAATTAGACCTTGATGTAAGTAATTCTGAAGATATTTTAAAAGAAATGAATTTAGGTAACATTTTTAATTGGTAAAAAATAAAGATAAACTTTGTTAATCATTCAACGTATTTTAGATCCGCTAAAGATGAAAGAATTTCAATTAATTGAAGAAATGAAAAAGCCAGAACGGGAACCACTTTATGATCCAACGAATCCCCATTACTTACATAAAGCAACAAAAAATAAAATTTGGACAAATATTGCAGAAACATTAAAATTAAATCCGATCGAAGCTCAAAAATTATGGCGAAATTTGAAAAAAAAATATTTTTACAGAATTGAAAGAAAGAAAAATGGTTTGGGAATCGTTGTACCCAAAAAAATAAAACAACAAGAAATGTTATTTATGTTAAAAATGAGTTACTTTGATGATTTTTTTATTCTAGATGAGTAAGTACAATTTATTTATTTATTGACTCAGATAAATTTTTTTTATAATTTTTTATATGTTAAACAATAATCTGCAATATATATAAATATAATAGTTCAAATTAATTATTGAAAGTTATAGCTAATTCTATTTTTTTTTAAGAAACAACTCTTCAACAATTTCGGAAGAATTAAAAAACGATTTAGAACAAAATATCTTGAATGAATTTTCTTCAGAAATTAATGAATTTTGTGTAAACACGAATAACTGCGAATTTGATAGTGGAAATCCTGTAAAGGTGGAATCAGAAAGATATATTCATAAAATAAAAGATAATGAATTTGAAATGGTTGACAAAGAATTAAAAGAAAAAGAAAGAGAAAATGAAGAAGAAAATGAACAATTTTATGCCCCAAAAAGGAAAAAACAGAAATTTATAGAATCAGCCACTAATGTAATTGAAAAAATAAATGCTACAAACGATGCAATTATCGAAAAACTTATGTCTCAACCTATAAATAGTAGTAAAAAAACCGTAGTTTCTACATTTGTTTCTTATTTGGAAGCTGTATTAGAAACAAAATCACCAGCAATACAAAAGAAAATTATTAGTGAAATTAACGAAATATTAAAATATTATTAGCTACAGGTAATTATAAAATAATGAAAAACAAAATTTGTTTTTTACTTATTTTAGTTATTAACAAATAATTGCGATGTTGGTTTCATTTGAATATTAATCATATGTGGTTATTCTGTGTTAGATCAATTAAGAGAATTTAGTTCTTGCTTTGTATTAAAATACTTCGATATTTACACAAAAAGTAGTATTAAAATGAAAAACTTAATACATAGTTAGCGTTTGAACGAAATATAGAACATATTTACTTCAAACTAAAAGTTTAAAATAAAAAAGTATAGATTACAAGACAGTATCTGATAAATTTATTTAATAATTAAAAAATACTTTTGAGTGATGAAATGTTACTTATTCTTCTTTTAGGATAGAAGGATTTATGGATTAAAATAACTGAAATTCAATAAAGTTTCTAATTTAAATATAAAGATTTAACTATAAATAACTAATTTAGAGAAGTGGTTAGTATTTTTTTTTTTTTTTTTTGGAAAAATCCATTTGCTTTAAACTGAAAATATTTAAACTCATATAAATATCAAGAAAATATTTGATTGGATAAATAATCAGAAAGGAATTAAGTAAACAGTAAATGCAATCCAAAATTAACAATTGTTATTTCCAGTTCCCACCGAAATTTACAGGGCATAAATTAAATTGTGGTAAAAATTCAGCTTAAACGGTTATTAACTTGTGAGTTCTAAAATTCTTATTGGTAAATGGCAGGCAAACTGAATAGTATATTTATCTCTTCAAAAAGAAACGAAAATATTAATATTTTTTAATATCTTCTGTTTTTCTACAGAAGAATAATAAAAAAAAAATTTTTCTTTGGATAATTATATGTATTTTCTTTTTATTTCATAAAATCATTCAAAAATCTAAACATTAACTTTACAATTTCATTACTTTGCAATACAATTTTATAACATATAAGTATCTGCGCGTTTCTTTTAAATGAATTTCCCCCAAAGCTCTTACTTCAACATAATGTAAAATTAAAAACTTCTAATTAAAAAATGTACCAAAAAATTTTTTTAACTCGACTGCTATATGGTTTCAATTTCAAAATTACATACAGACAGAATATATAATAAAAATGTTAATACTAATAACTACTTTATTTTGTATAGTTTTTCAATAATTTGTATAATAATATCAATCACAAATATTAGCATTTTTTTAACTCAATTATTTTTTTTTTAAATTAATTCCTTGTTAAATAATGATTATTTTTTTAAAGTCTATTTATAATTTTTTTAATGTTAACAACATTTTTATCAAAATTAACATTGTTCAATATAACATTAAACTAAATTTTTTTTTTTTTTAAATAATTGATGTATGAATTAGGTTTTTGTCGATAACGAAATATCAATTTTCAAATTAACAAAACTAACCATATAAATATTTCTTAACATAATATTTCATTTATAAGTACTTATATTCTATTTTTAATGAAATTTTTAAAACAAATTTTAGGAACATAAAAATGAGAAGGATAATTATAATTTATAAAAATTTAATTAAATAAAACTACATACATATAAAACTTGGTTTGCATTTTTAAATCTTTTAGTTAAAAGATCAACGGAGTAAAAATAAGATACTTTGAAATGAAGGCAAAACTATTCTCTAATTAAAAGTTTAATCATTTTTTTTAATGTATAATAAAATAAAATATAAAACTTAATATAAGTGATGCCAAATATAGTCTAATAAAATTAATTTTTAATTTATTAAATGAAAAAACTGACATAACAATTAGATTCTTGATTTTGTTTTTCTTAATTTATTTTGTTACTTAATTTTTTCAAACATATTTCATTAATTATATGTACAATAGAAAGCAAAATAATTTAAAACATAAAAAAAAAACCGAGTTTTGCGAGATGTGTGGTTATAATAACGAGATTAAAGGTATATTCAATTTTCAATAAATTTTCAGATTTTAAAGCAATAAAATTTTAAACTAATTTAAAATTAATATTTTTTATTACGCTTTTTTTTTAATTTATCTACTTAAATTTGTTATTTTTTTACTTATTATAATTTAAAATATCTATATTATTCATCATTAATTTTTTTTTTTTTTTTTTCAAAAAATGAATTGATTTTTTAACTATTTTATTTAATTTTATTATTTTTAACTAATTTTTATAAAATTTTGAAACAAATAATAAAAACGTATTTTGTTTCATTAAAAATTAATTCTATTAAAATTAGAAAATATTTTATTGTTAATTTTGTTTATTGTTCATGAAAGGAAAGTCCTCACAAACCCTTTAATTGTTGAACGACATAGAGGACATACTGTTACACCTGGGGCACATTGGAAGCATGTAACTAAAATTTAAAACAGAATTAATAAAAAATGTACTAAGGAAAAACAAAAATTGATTGGTAATATATGAATGAACACTATTTACCTAAATGACCACAAGGTAAGAAAACCACTCCAACTTCATCATCCATACAAACTTTACATGTTCTAGCATCTTTGAGTTTCCGATTTTCCTCTTCCAACGATTGTTGCTCATTTAATGGAGGTTTTGTTTTATTAACTTCTTTAGTTTCAATCGATGCATCATCAACATTTGTTTCTTTTGGTGATTGTTGCGCTTTTTCAACTCTATTTACATCATTACTATTATCACGCGTTAAATTTGATGTATTTGATTGAGAATCATTATTAGTAGTAGAGCTTTGCCTATTTCTATCAATATTTGATACATTATTAGTCGACGAATCGATAATAGATCTATCGTTAAAATAATTAATTGATGAACTACCTTCACCAGCACCATGAAAATCACCTATATCATCAAAATCATAACCGCTACCAACTTCAACTGATATTTGTGATTGATTTCTAGGATTAAAAATATTATTTAATATAATTGAAACTTCACGTACAATAGATGAGCTTGGTTCTGGACCATTAGCATCATCTTCTTCATCAACTTGTCCTTCAAGAACTGCTTCAACTAATTCTTCAGTTGTATCAAATGGTTTACCATTTGCTTCTAAATAACGTCGAGTTGCGCTCATAATACGACCTTCATTTAAACCCATTTCTAAAGCTCTTTGTACTGGTTCTGTTTGCATAGCATCGTCTATATTTATAACTGGTTCTGAAGTAAGTGTAGCTTGTCTTGAATTTTGTTCTTGGTTATTTGCCGTATTTTCATTACTATTATTTTGAGATCGTTGTGATCTACCTAAACCACAAATTTGTGAAACGAAATTCGGTCCTTTAGCTAACTTTAAAAAACTACAATAAGGAAACCATTTTGCATGCTCAAACCATGGATCATCTTCTTTTTGCCATGATCTTAAACCACCATGACAATGAAAACATCGAACTTGATCTTCAATTTCTTGATAATAGAAACCAGCTTGAGCTAAAATTACTGGATTTTGTATATCTGGTATTGGCCATCTTGAATATGTACGCATACGTGCATCTAAACAAGAATATTTTGCTGATTTTGGTGGACAAATTTCTTGAATTCCTAACTCACGACTAAGATGTAAACTATTATTATCTATTATTGTTGTTTCAATTAATGGTCCTAATTGAACACGTGGACAATTGGGAAAAAAACGATCATGCTCTTTGAAAGCATCATCACCTTTTTCCCATTTACCAATAACACCTTTACACCAGGCACATTGAACATGATCAGATTTATTAAAATAATAAAATCCAGCTTTTGCTAATGATTGTGGCGAAACATTTGGATTCTGAAATAAAAGGAAAATTTTAAATTTTTTAACAAAATAACTTGAAATTCTTTAATTGCAATATAATGTCAAGGTTTTTTATAAATATGTTGTTGGCAAATCACCTAATTATAAAAATATTTGATTATATTTAAACCAAATATTTTTATTATAAAAAAATTATAATTACCAAATTAACATTTAACAAGCGGAACGACATATTGCATAAAAAATAAGTCAAATGCTTATTTATCAAATTCGAAATAATGTTTCAAAAGAATTCACTTAAGCTTTACTTTTTTTTTTCTTTTGCAGAATTTATTTAAGTAGATACTTGTAATTTAAAATATTTAATATGGTATTTGTTTTAGATAATTGAATTTTACGAAATTTTTTTTGAAACATTTCCATGCAGTAATCTGCAATTTATATTAAATGCTTTATCATTTAACTAATAAAGCTTTTAATTTGCAACTTTAAAAGACTACTCTAATAAAAATTGTGTAATAAGTCTTCTTAACAGCTAACAAATAATATTATAGCAAGTTTTCAGTTTTTAAATTATCATTAAAAAATACTTAAGAGTTTATAAAAGAAATTTTAGACAAGTAATGTGAAAAGGTAACTGAGCTTTCATTTTTACTAAATATCAGCAAAAAATTTTTTTGTTTCTTATCAGCTAATAAGAATTTTTTTAAAAATATATTTTTATGAGGGTTTTCCTATTTATATACATTCATGAGTTTCAGATCAATCTTTAAGTATCATGTAGTTATAGTTAACTTTTTTTTATATTTAATTATTTACTTATTTATAAAACCAGAAATATGAATTATAACAATTGTTTTTCAATTGAACATTCTTAAACAACAATATTATCAATTAGTTTTTATTTTCTTTTTATTTTAAGGACACATAAGATAAATTCAAAGGCACAAATAAAGAAATAGAAGTAGAAGAATAGTGAGCGTAGAAGAATTGGTCTTTTATTTTGGCATACTATAATAATGATAAAACAAATTCATCAAAGCATCATTAACTTGTATCTAAAAGTTAGATACAAATTTATAATTTTATCTAATTTTCATTTATTTTTTTTAAGATAAGTAAAACAATAATTTAAATTAGCTTAAAATATATCTAAATATTATTTTATGTATTTGTATTGAAAATGAAAGTTTATTCAAAAAATAACATGATAATAAAAATTAATATTTAAATAACCAATACAAAAAAATAATAACTAAATGTTTATTCAAAAAGTTTTATTTAAGATTTATAATAATTTTTTAATAAAATATATTTTACTTATAATTATTTTAATAAATATTTAATTAAAAAAAAACACTGTACTTTAATTTCTTAGAAAGAATAAACCGAAACAAATACTTCTAAAAAAGAACTTGAAAGGTTTAGTAATTTAAACGACAGATAATATTAAAAGCAAAAATGCAGTCCTATTGGTTTAATAAATAGAAATTTTTTAATAACTAGAAGAGTGAAACTACTATATATACTTTTTACTGCTCTTAAAATACTTTAAAAGTAGTATTATTAAAAAAATCTTTTTTTTATAACTATCATTTAAAAAATTCCGACAAAATGTTTTTAAAAAAACCCCAACCCTTTTAAGCACTTATATAACTTAAATATAAAGAATAATTATTAATCAAAAAAAGGTCAATTATCATTTAAAATTTATGAAAATTATATAAATTTATTCATAAAAATAAACCACCTTTTATTTTATAATAATTACCTGCAGAAATATATTCCCCGCACCCTCCCACTTCAATCGACGTTCTAAAAATTACAACTATTATAATTATTCTAAATATAAAAATAATAGCAAAATTATAAAAAAAAAAAAAATCTCAAGGGTTCTTTTTTTCAAAAACCTCATGCCAATTTTTTCTCTAAAAATCAATATACAACAGAAAGTGAAAAAGTCACAATTTATTTAATTCATATTTTGAAGAAGGAAATTGAAACTTAAACAAGCTATAAAATAAAAAATGTTTTAACATTAAATATTATATCTATAATAACAAAAATAACAACCTGACCTTAAATTAAGTAAATAATCGCGTAGTCATATTAAAATGCTACAAAAAAAAAAAAAAAAAAAAAAAAGGAAAACATTACAATTTGCAAAGCCTTCTAAATGTTTTCACCATCGAAAGAAACATTCTTTTCATTGCAATAGTTGGCTATTATCCAAAATATAAAAACATGTAATATTAATATTTTTTGGAAAATTCTAATTATTATTATTATATTATTATTATTATTATTATTTGTCTAGGATGAGGTGTAACAAACGCATTCAATTAAATGTGTTTTGTTGGATGTGTTCAATTATAAATTCTCCTAAAAATATGCAAAAAAATTTGTCTAGAATGAGGTGTAACAAACGCATTCAATTAAATGTGTTTTGTTGGATGTGTTCAATTATAAAGTCTCCTAAAAATATGCAAAAAAATTATCAAAATTATTTTGATGGAAAAATTTTTTGAACAAAAAAAAAATAAAAATTCTGTGGAACACGAATGAAAGAAATTTATGTAGATTGCATAATCCTACCCACATTGCATACTTTTAGGATGTGTTTTATTTTCTCATAATCAATATAAAAAATTAAATCAAAATCTGTAGGTAATAAATTTTAATTATTTTATTGACCTTTCTATTAATTTTATTTTTATTTTAAATTTTCTTAAATATCCATTTTTTTTTCTAAAAAATTTATAAAATTTTATTGATTTAAAGTTTCTTTTTGAAAATCCTTTTGGAAATTTTTAATTTTTTTTTTTTTCCAACTTTCCTAGAAAAACTGTATTGGTACCACCTGGCTTTATTGTTAATATTTTGAAAGTTATGATCTAAACTTTATTTATATTTTCATTCATTTATTCATTCAGATAATTTTTTAAGCATCTAAATTTTCCACCACCATTTTTCCAATAAAACGTATATTTCTTTTGATTATTGGATATTATAAATTTGAACTTTCATTTATTATTTAGTTATTTTTAGAAAATTCAACATTTCCTTTAATTGTGTCTATTTAGTACAAGTGGAATTTGGGTTTTATACAATTCGACCACACCATAAAGTAGGGCGCTTCCCACCCCTTAAAGCTAAAGTTATTTTATTTAAAACATTAAACTTCTTAATTAAACAACTTCGACATTAGATATGAGTATTATTATTATTATTATTATTATTATTATTATTATTATTATTATTATTATTATTATTATTATTATTATTATTATTATTATTATTATTATTATTAATATATTTGTCTAGAATGAGGTGTAACAAACGCATTCAATTAAATGTGTTTTGTTGGATGTGTTCAATTATAAAAAAATAAAATAATGACGTTTTGTTGGATGTGTTTTATTTTAGAAAATAAAATATCATAAATTATCATAAGCAGGCCAAAAAATATTTTATTTATTTTTAATAAAAAAAAAAAAATTTTTTTTTGAAATAAAATTTACTTATTAGTTTATGAAAAATTTCATTTCAGTTTTAAAAATCACAGAAGATTTTCTGGAAATTTTAAATATATAGTAAGACATTTTGTCAATAAAAATTAAGAAGACAATGCTTCACAGGAACATTTGTGTAGTTGGTCTTAATAATTTTCAGTAAATATCTGAAATAAGGGCGAAAGCCCAATGTATGCTTTGATGCATTGCTTGGTTTGCTTAAGCAAATAAACCAAGAAATGTATTAAAGTAATTTCAAAGTTTCCCCTCATCTCGCTCTCAACTCTACCTCATCTATCTCTCATCCCTTCCTTCATAACTTTTTAATTATTTATCTATTTAAAAGTTAAAATGGAAAAAAATTATGTAACAACTGACGGTTGGGAAAGTGGGTTCAGGTATACAATACCTCTGAGTTCAATGCACCATAAAAACCAGACAAAATAGATTTTAAACTTAGTTAGGGTTAGGTATATTAAAAAAATTTCAAATAAAATTTATAATTTGCATTTGATAATGCAAAACTCAATTCAAAAATCAACATTTATTTAATACAATTTCACGTACATATAAATAGATACATTATTTAGCATGTTGAATAAGTACATTATAGAACGGTTAGCCTTCAAACAAGTATTTTGATTTGAATCTAAACAAAGGAAACAATATAGAATGTATAACAACATTTTTTAAAAATGTATATACAAAACATTAATAGTTGGAGAAATAAATCATTATTGAAACAAAATAAATCTATTTCACATCTCTTATTAACACAAATTTATCGAACTTAATTTTAAAAAGTACGTAATTGAATAAAAAAAAAAATATTAATTGAAATTAAAAAAACATTTCACCAAGAAGGGATTTGAACTAACGCCCCAAAATTTTATCAAATTCAAAACATAAAAAAGGTAGACTAAATAAATTATTCATCTTCAAATTTTTAGATACAACAACATATAAGTTTTTGTTTTTTTTGTACATAACTAGAATTGAAGCATAGTCTGTATTACGTAGAATGCAACGGTTACCATTTTATTTAAGAAAATGGTATTGATATATAATATATGTTTATGTAATATATGTAATTAAATTAGAAATAGTTCTTAATTAGAAAAAGTTCTTCTTTCAACTGACCTTCCGTCATTCTGTGACGGGCCAACAGCTAGTTATTATTAATATATTTGTCTAGAATGAGGTGTAACAAACGCATTCAATTAAATGTGTTTTGTTGGATGTGTTCAATTATTAAAAAATAAAATATTAATGTTTTGTTGAATGTGTTTTATTTTAGAAAATAAAATATCATAAATTATCGTAAGCAGGCCAAAAAATATTTTATTAATTTTTAATAAAAAAAAATAAACAAAAAAAAAATTTTTTTAGTTTATGAAATAATTGATTTCAGTTTTAAAAATCACAGAAGATTTTCTGGGATTTTTAAATAAATAGTAAATCATTTTGGTATTAAAAACTAAGACTATGCTTCACATGAATTTGTCGTAAGTCTTCAATAGTTTCAGTTAAAAACTGAAATAATGGCGAAGGCCAAATGTACGCTTTGTTGCGTTGCTTGCTTTTTGATTTGGAAAGTAAATGAAGCAAGCAATGTTTCAAAGCAATTTCAAAGGTTCCCTCATCTCATCCCTGAAATAAAGCCAAATGAACTGCACCTTGTTTCAAGTAATCAAAGCAAATATATTTATTTTACTTAATTAGGTAGGTATAATAAAAAAAATCAAAAAATTAATTTGCATTTGATAATGCAAAACTCAATTCATAATTTAATTTTATGTCCATAAAAATAGGTACATAATTAACATGTTAAGTAGGTCATTGTAGAATGTTGGCAACATACAAGTATTTCGCTTTGAATCTAAACAAAGGTTATGAAACAATATACAGAGCTTAGTAAAATTTTAAAAATATGTCTACATAAAGTTAATAGATGGAGAAATAGATCATTATTGAAACAAAATAAACCTATAAAAAAATTTCAAATTTTTTAACAAACAATTTTGTCGAATTTAAATTTAAAAATTTAAAATTTAAACAAGTACGTAATTGAATAAAAAAAAAATTAATTGAAATTAAAAAATACATTCACCAAGAAGGGATTTGAACTAACGACCCCGACATTTTACCAAATTTAAAACATACAAAAGCTAGACTACATAACTTATTATTCATCTTCAAATTTTTAGGAAACAACAAGGAGTTATATAAGTCATTTTTTTTGTGTATCAATTACTAGCACCGAAATATAATCTACGTATTACAAAATGTAACAGTTTCGACTTTATTTAAGAAAATAATATTGATATACAATATATGTACATGTATATAATGAAATTAGAAATAATTCTTATTAGAAAAAGTTTTTCTTTCAATTGGCATTCCGTCATTCTGTGACGGGCCAACAGCTAGTTATTGAATATTTAGTTACCCGAAAAATTAAGATTTTAATCCTGGCTAATGCTATTAATGTTATTAAAAGTTAACTGGTTCAAGCAAGATCCTCAGTGACGGATTACTAGCAGCCGGTTCTTAAAAGACATTAATAAATACCTGATAATAAGTGATATTAATTTCAATTAGTCTCTATTGAGGTCTCTAATTAGTCTCTACACAAGGTCAAAACAGAACTGTACAAAAGGACATCTATAAACAGTATGATAAATACTGAACAAAGCAATTAGAGCCCAATTGGAAATGTTGATATATGTATATCCAATTCTCCTGTGAAATATACCCTTCATGACAAATTTTTTATATTTTTAACTTTGGTAGAGTGCTAGAAAACACCAAAACAAGAAGTTTAAATTAATATGCATATATATCCTTTGACAGAGTCAGCTTCTGAATCGATTTAACGATATCTGTTCGTCATTTGTAGGAATGAGTTAACGTAGTTAGTTACTAATTCCGAAAGCAAGAAACCTCTTTCTAAGTCAGCTGCATCGACTTACTGTAGTTTCATTACTTGCTTTAATTTTCTTTCGAATTAATTAAAAAGATTGCAACCAAAAAAACTAAACTTTACTACTTTACTATTTTAAACTAGAATTCAAAAAAATAAAATTCCAAATTTAACCTACTTACATCAAAAATTAAACCACAAATAAAATGAACTATTTATTGACAAAATATCTAAAGATATTTTTGATTTTTCAAATAAAAGTGGATAAAAGCTTAAAAAACATAAGCACATTGACCTATTATATTGAATGGTTTGAAATTGACGTCATTAACTACCTTCCCCCTTCTTGAATGACCAATCTTTATTATGTTGACTGTTTTTTTTTTTTTTGGTAATTTTTCGATGTTTAAGTTTATTTAGTCATTTAGTTCTTTTTTATGAAATAGTTTTTTTTTTTTATATTTTTCCACTTACAATATTCGCACATTGAAGAAAGGGATCGATAAAAAACAGATTATTTTTTTTCTATTCCTCTCTCTTCTCTGTTCTTCCTATTCCTTTCAATTTATCATTCGTTTTAGAAATGTTTATATACAAAATAAAATCATTTGGTCATAAATCAACTCTTATAATATTATATAAACAGATTTTTCATTTTAATAAATAATTTACTAAACAGAAAAAAGGCAATTGATTTTATTACATTGAACAAGTAATGAACAAAACCAATGATTTTTAAAAAGACACGTTTTGGCATAACGATAACGAGTTTGGCATAACGATAAAATAAAATGATAACCGTATGACAGCCCTATACATAGTTATGTTACTATATTATAACTATATTTTATATAAACACAAGTATATACATACAGGGAAATCTTATCACACACCAAGATGGTATTCTTCAAAGATGGTCAGAGTACTTTTCGGAAATGCTGGCTGGAGACTCCTCAATTCACAATCCACTAAATCCACCAGCTCCCATAATATACCACTCAATCATCAAGACGAGCCAAACAAATGAAATCCAAATATATCAGCTATAAAACGAAGATAACGCTGTACAACACCCTCATTGTTCCAGTATTGCTTTATGGCTCAGAATCATGGACAATGTCGAAAAACGATGAAAATTTGTTAGATGCATTTGAGAGGAAAATCCTACGAAAGATCTTTGGTCCTGTAAATATAAATGGGTAATGGAGACATAGATATAACCAAGAACTGTACCCACTCTACGACAATATAAACCTAGTCAGGAGTGTAAAAATACAAAGACTGCGTTGGCTAGGACATGTTGTAAGGAAAGAAAATTGTAAGGTGAGAATGGTTTTTGAATCCATGTTTTAAAACTACGATGGAAAGAAGGAGTAGAACAGGACTATCGAAATTTGGGTTTGCCGGGCTTATGGAGAACAGTTGCCCAGGATAGAGACCAATGGAGAAATTATCTGAAGTCGGCCGGAGACTCTTAGAGTCTCGTAGAGCCATTTATATATATATACATATTACATATATATTTTATATATAGTTATGAAGCTTGTAAAAGCAGTTATTTGATTGAAAATACATCTTATAAAAGTTGTGTTGCAACAAATAACTAAGTACAGAACCGTTTTTTAAACATAAAAATTTTAATGTTTAATTTCAAACGGTTTAGAATTTGTGTAAATATCCGGACAGTCAGGGTGAAATTATATGGTTTTTTTAAATTTTGAAAATCAATCATCTTAAAAGGAAAAAGTATTTAGGGTAGGTGATAAATTTAACTTTTTAATAAAAAAAAACTTTAATTTGGTATGGTAGATTCTAAATTATTATTACATAGCCCCTACAAATAAATTATGTATTTTATTTTATATTTTAAAACTATATAAAAAGAAATCATCAAACGAACAAACGCATAGATTTATGCAGCAAAATATTTTTCAGTAGATGGGTAGTTTAAGAACAAATCAAAGTAAGAGGCCTGCCTCGGTGATGTACACTGTAATTGGTAAGTATTTGGCTTATTAGCCGGGATCGAGCGAGTTTGATTCCCATGCAGGTCACTTAATATTTAATTAATTTTTCTTTACAAATAGTTATAAAAAATACAAAAATTATAAAATATATAATATAAACAAAATAATATATATAGTAGGTTTATCTGCCAAGCATGCGTTAGGTTACTTGTCTGTAAATAAAATAAGTCAAAGTAATTAATAATCCTCCTCTTAGATTAAAACTCTTTGATACAGTGGTAATAATTTGAATTAAATTATATGCTTACAATGGATTTAATCAAATGAAATTGATCAAACAGAATCAAATTAAATCTAAATTACTTATTTAAAGCATTTAAATAAAAAAAAAATATCCATTCTTAATTCGTTAAAACAATATTTGATAATTAGTAATAATCTACAATTGCTTCATGCTTGATATCCCAATTCTCCAATTTAACATTTTTTATTCATAACTCAAAGAATGTTAATTATTTACTGAAAAAACCATATACTCGTATATACATATATACTTATTTATATATTTCAGTAAATTACTATATAGTATCTGTAACCAGTTCTAGTCACTAGTTATTATTACTTATATATTATTTTTTATATTCAATTATTAAATAAATATATACTTAATTGAGAAACTCTAAAATCAATGATAAAAATCAAAATAAAATTGAAAGCAAATAAATAAAAATTGTTTAGAAATTCAAGAAGAAACTGCGGAGGCAAAAAAATAATTGTAAATGAAATAACTATTAGAATTTCAGGGTCATTGATTTAGAATTCTTTATAATTACTGTAACAAAAATAAAAAATAAAATTACAAGCTTATATTAAGTAGTATCCGGTTGGGTGTATTTATAGAAAACTAAAACTCTATAACAATAAAACTTATTTAAATTTATTTTTTTTTGGTGTAAAACTTTAAGAGATAAATTTATCAGAATAATATAAAAAAACTTATCTTTAACTGATAATATTTGATTTAATTTTATAATATTTAAGTACGTGTAGTACATAAAAAAAAATGTCGGTAGATAAAAATTATTCTTTATGTACAATTTTATCTAAAAAAAAATCTATAGACACAAAGTTATCTATGTTCACAAAGAATAATTATCTTATAAACAAACAAGCAAAAAATGAACTTAGATCCCACTATAAAATGATCTAGAGAAAATCTTAATTTTTAAGGTCGGAAAATTGTATATTCTACTATAGAAGATCATAATTTAATTTCTATATTTTTATTAACATTAATACATGCATATAAACATATATGATAATCTGAATTACACCAATTTCATTTACATTTTATAATATAAAAGACAATCAAAGGACCAAAAGCTATGCAGCAGTCAAACTTTAAACAATTTATTTCATTTTATTTAAAAAAAAAATAAAAACAATAAATATTGGCTCTATACTAAAATTGACCTACTAATTAAGACCTATGCAACTGCAAATATTAATGCAATTTTTTTGAATAAGATATAATAAATATATTATTTTACAAACACCACAAGATTAATTTAACTCTTCAATTAAATATGAGAGTTATATTAATTTTTAACTAGATATTTAAGAGATATCATTCAAAAGATTATTTATAGTATTATAAGTAAACCAGATTTAAATTTAAAGCATTATTTAAAAAAAGCTTTTTAATATAACTTGTTTTTTTTTTTTAATTATTAATTATACATTAATCGGAATATTTTTGATTTATCATTCGACTTAAAGAAGTAACCATTTAAATACCAAACTATTTTTATTATTTATTTACAAAATATTTATTCTTAAAGTAACGTAGGCAGACTTCTAGGAAGTAGGCAGACTGCTAAGACGTTTTTTTTTTATTCTTAATTTTTAGGGAATTTTGTTTTAAAAAATAGTAAAATTCAAGAAATTCAACTTAAAACAAACATTAGGAAAAAAACCAAAATTAAAAAAATAATGGATCAACTAGAGTCTAGACAAGTTTGTAATCAACTTTTTGAATATGATCAATTGACTTTTTTTAATCTATTCTTAATGTAATATTGCCTTATTTGAACGCAACTTTTTAATTTAAAATTGTAAAATATTGCGTTATTTTCCGTTTTAAAATTGAAAACGTTCTTGACCTTCCTTAATACCTTTTCATGCTTTTGGCACCTATTGTTTTTTAATTTTATTAAAATGTATCTTTTCTTATGCTTAATTATACATAGAAATACGAAATTAAAAAATTAATAACATCAACATTACATTGGAGTAATCGTTATTAATTTAACTAATTTTTGCTAGAGATTTTTGAAGAGAGGACTAGACGGTTCTCTACGTCCTATGCCAATGTGTAACCCTAGAAAACCTAAGACTGAGAATCTTAGGAGGAACGTACTGGGATGACTTCAGCACGGTAAAGGAGTTAGACCAGGGAAAATTGATAAGCTTCATGAAGTGTATAGAATGGCTCAATGAGGCGCTGTAAGTATTACGAGCGACTCTGAGAGGAGGGGTGCAGAACGGGCCGCAAGGCCTAGATGTAAAGGTGACTCGCTTTCCCCCCCGTCTAAACAACAACAATTTTTGCTACCAAAGGAGTTTAATTTTTTTATTAGGAACCTAGTTTATTACTTTGCTACTACATGGCTACACTAAAAAGAATATTTGCAATGATTGTTTTGAAGTTCGAACTCTTATATTGAATCTTAATATTAATTTCGTATATTTTTTTATTTAAACAAAATCCAATCAAGAAAATCATTAATGTTTCTTAATAAAGTGACTAACTACAACTATTAAACTAGAAATTTATTCGAATATCTAATTAATGAGACTAACTCTATTTCGCTTTTACTAAATATTTCTATTTAAAACTTGATTTGTATAATCAACTTACAATTGATTTTTTTATATTTTATAACAAAAAAAAAAAAAAAAAATTAATTAAATTATTAAAATAACTCTTCAATCAGGTATTAAAAAATCTCTAAACAGGTAAATAATTTTAATTTCTAACAATATACACGGCTAACATATAGTGTCAAATTAATAGTTTAAAAAAAAAAGAATGAAGTGATTTCAAAAATATTTCAGCAAAAACTTTTTAACCTGTTTGTTGACAAGAAAATATTTAAAATAAATTAAAAAAAAAAAAGTCAAATTAATTTTTACTTACCGGCCAATTTTTAAATGATGCTAATCTATTCGATTCAACTTTTAAATCAATTTGTGGATTTTCTAAATTTCCAATTAATGGTTGTTGTCGCTGTTGCTGTGATCTTTGCCGTTGTTCGCCAGATGTTGATTCACCATTTGATGATGATAACGAACGGCTATCAGTTGTACTATAACCGGATGTATTATTTGTGCTTGAATAATTATCAACATTTGATGATGTTGCAGCTGCAGCTATAGTATCATTATTTGATGGACGGTTACTACCATTATTACTACTAGCTGTATTTCCAACACTTTCACTGTTGCTATTATTAATTATTTCGCTATTTCTATCACTTTCCAATGAAATATTACCACAGCCATTTGGATTAACTATAAACTGACAAAATGGATCACTACGTTTATGACGTGCCATGACCTATAAATGTATGTAAATATATATAAAAAAATTGTTTTAAACAAAATAAAATAAAATTTATTTAAGTAAGTATCATTAAAATAAATTGATTTCTTTCAATTTTTTGTTTTAAATGTAAAGTAAATAATAGTTGAAAGTAAAAATAAAATTCTAAAATAGAATTTAATTTATTTGAAAGTACTAATACTAACTACTTATGCATACTTTTTTGCACAATAAGTATAACTCATACTTAGTTTAAATTAAAAAAGATATCACGTAAAGAAAATTACTTTTTGCTTGATTGATTATCCAACTAAGTAAAACAATCAAACCATCAGTAGATATTTCTCTGACAAATATAAGTAATCCAATACTAACTAACTAAAGTTATTTAAGTACTCTTTAAATGCTTGAAATCTAATAAAATAAAGAATTTCTCTTTTGACTTGTTTAATTTAGTTTTAAAATAGTTTAACCTACGTAGTTATTTAAATATTTAAGTACTTAATTTGGCATTCCTACGTTTAACCTATGGTAAAACTTTTTTCAAATTTACATGTACTCATTGATTAAAAATTCTTATGGTGACTTTTTCAATGTTAAATTATGTTCCTTAACTTTGATAGTCACTTGTCAAATAATTTGCTGAACCTTAAACTGAGCTATACAAAATTAGCTTTACGTTATTTATGGCAGTTAAAATATTTTTATTCATTTCAGGAATTTTATTTTTAATGTGGGTTAGTGTTACCTCTAATTGTGTTCAATATACTTGAGTTTTTATTAAACTTTTTTGGTTTTATTTTCGTATATCGTTCCTTTAAACTGGATTTTAGTTTTCCTTTAGAAGCTTTAGTTTATCTTTTAAAGGCTGCCCAACAGTGCAATGTTGTTTTCAGATAAGTTTGTAAGTTTCCATTTTAGAACTAGTTGCTAGTACGATAATAGTTATAGACCCATGTAAATTTTTAATTATCTAAATTTTAAATTATCTGAAATTTTAACCAGAGCACTTTAACTAAAATATATTCAACTAAATATTTATCTAAAAATATATTTTATATATATGTATATCTAAAAATATATAGCAAGCCACGCAACAGTTCGTCAACTAGAATCAACTGCTATAGAGTGGAAGAATTGCAACGAAGACAGATTCGAGGCAAAATGATAAATATCTATACAGACTCAAAAGCCATAATAAATATAATGGAGGGTAGCCTGCATAGATCAAAGTCTACACTGAATTGCTGGAAGGCCCTGAACGAATGCATTTAGACTGCACTGGATCGCGGCTCACTCAGTTTTCGCCGGCGATGAAAGAGCAGATGAAATATCAAAAAGTGCTATAAGAGAACATAGTGCGGATACAGAACCGATTGGGCACTCAGAGGTGAAACGGTTTACAAGAGCCTGGGCTAAAACTCAGACTAATGAACAATGGCTAAACTCCAGCGGATCAACTCATATAAAGAGTTTCTGGGGAGGAAAAAATAGCAAGAAAACGAAAAAGATCCTAAAATTAAAAAGATAGAATCTTAGACTAATGACAGGAATAAGCACGGGCCCCCTAATGCTCAGAACCCATGCAGCAAAAATAGGTAGGGCAACTACGGGAATATGCAGAGGCTGCGCAAGAGAGGACGAAACGGTTACGAAATGCTAATGTTTAAACCTAGAAAACCTAAAACTGAGAATCTTAGAAGGAACGTACTGGGATGACTTCAGCACGAAGCGTATAGAATGAAGCGTATAGAATGGCTTAATGAGGCGCTGTAGGTATTACCAGCGACTTTGAAAGCAGGGGTGCACAACGGGCCGCAAGGCCTAGGTGTAAGGGAGACTGGCTTTCCCCCACCGTCTAAACAATAACAACAACAATTATATATATCTGTTCTTTTAATACACATGAATTGTTTGAATTGTATTCAAGAAAACCATAAAATTTTATTTAAAATGCAATGCAAAGTTGTATTATATATATACGTATATTTAAAAAGGTATACTTGTATAAATAAATAATTTTAAGTACTCTCTATTGAGAAACTGTGTATTTAGATACAAAGTAACTAGTAAGCTGAATAAATTCATATAATTAAAATTTTTTCCAATTTTTACGTATGTAAATTTTCTGCAAGGACATACATTTTAAAAGGAGTTTTTTTTTTGAAGTATGAGTAAGTATTATATACTTATAAAGAATTTAGTAAAAGAGTAACTATACAAAAACACAAATAAAATATTTTAAAATATTTAGGTAAGTAAGTACTTGTTATTATTTAGGAAAAAACTTTAATTGAAGGACTCTTTTTAAGCCCATTTTATATAGGTAGGTAGGAATAGGTACTATGCCATTGTTTTTAAGATTAGATAGAATAAAATTAGTATGAATTTAAATTTTAGTATTTAAAATCAAATTTTTAACTTAATTTCAGAACTGATTGGGAAAGCCCTCAAAGTTACTCAGATTTGAATTTTGTCATGATAATTCATATACATAGGTAGTTCTATCTTTTACACAAAAGCGTAAAAATTTGGATATTAATATAAATAACTATATGTGCTTAAATCGACATTGGTGGTGTAAGCACAAAAAGCTTAGGAACCCGAATCATGTGAGTTCAATTCCCGCAAAATCCACAAATTTAACTTGAAAAAAAAATCTCCTTGAAGATCAAATATACCTTTTTTACATTCAAAAGAAGGAACTCTACTTTGATTGCAAGTATTTCTATTTTCAATGCAAGGTTGTTTTTTGGTAGCAAGTATTTCTTTTTCAACTGCAAGTTTTTTTTTGCTCAAATGCAAGTAACTAAGTATTTCGTATCTCAAGTGCGAGAAACACTTGCTATCAACAAAAGAAAGCTTCCATTTAAAAAAGAAAATGATAAGTTTCTGCATTAAAAAAAAATACTTGCATACAAATTAGAAAACATTATTTTTAATGTAAAAAAGTAAAATTATATAACGTGAAATATTAAGTTAAAAAATAGACTTATAGGATTTACAACGGGTTACGAGACCAAGGTATAAGGATAGCATACTCTACCCCTTAATAATTAACAACAAAGTTTAGTGATCTGATAATTTTTCAAAGGTCAATTTGTACTCTTTTCTTATCTAACAAATGTATTACAAACACTACATATAGATACTTAAGTACTAGTTCATAATCTAATTATGCCGTTCAAAAATTGTCTGTTGACAAAAACTTATCACTTTTTAGATTTTAACTTGTAAATAAATTGGTTAAATTAAACGTTGTGGCGTTTAGATAATATTTTTCATTGTAGGTACCAACTTAATTCGGCAAATAATTAACTTTTTTTATTTATTTATTGCCTTATAAAAACTGTAAGTAGGTATTTCTTTTTTAATACGAATACTTAAATATTTTATTAGAGAAAGACGTCATTGTGAGAAAAAAAATTATGTTTTTATTGTACTACTTAAGTACATACTTAACTTCTGTTTGCGCTTTTAATTTCGTATTATTTATAAAACAAGTCTGGCATTAAAAAAGATTTTATTTACTTACATGATAACACAAATTTTAAAATATAAACAAAAAGTGTAATCAACTTAAAAAAAATAAAAAAAATTAACAAACTATAGGTGGGTACATAATAATTTGTAACTAGTTATAACTTAGGTTTAACCCCTAATTGATATGATAACATATTGTTAATATGATTACTAATAATCCAAAATCCTAGCTAAAAAATTTTAAAAAAAAAAGAACTTTATTAAAACTTGATGATGTTGATGAAAGATGTTAAAACGAATTATAAGCTTAGTAAACTGATCAGAACTGACTGTTCGACATAAGATAGGAACATTTTTTTCAAAAGATGTGCATTTAAACAAATTTGATTTGGAATTCCTAATTTATGAAAAACAAAATAATATAAAAAACTAAGAAAGAATAAAGTTAAGCAAAAGAGCACTTGTTATTAATTAATATTAGAACACTTATTTGGTAAGACTTTTTCATAATTTTAGTAAGATAAAACTTCGAATCACAATCACCCAAAACATGAATGTAAAATTTACATATTCTAATTAATCGGTACCCAAGAATTTTAAATTCTTATTTCATAATAAAATATTGTTAAAAAGAATAATAAGTAATCAGTTTACACTTAATCTATGTTTTATTTTTGTTAGAAACAAAATGTTTACATCTTTTATTTTATTAGCTACAAACTTTAAAATTTTGGCTGAACTTTGGAATAGGTGACCACCACAGACCGTAACCAAATTTTTGGAGGTTTATCAGACCTATCTTTTGACACTAATAGTAGTTAGATATATGTTCTAGTTTTGGAGATATTTACAGTTATATGAACATGTACCGCTTTTTTTCAAATGACAATTTTAACTCCCTAATGCAATATGCGCTAATTGCAACCCTCACGAAACTTCATGAATTTTATTCTAGCTTAGCTCCTGAAAATTTGGTTACGGTCTGTGGGGGTCACCTATTCCAAAGTTCAGCCAAAATCTTTTATAAAAAAATTAGAAATCTAAAAAAAAAAATTATGATTTGAAAAATTTGTCTATTTAAACTTTATCATACATGACCCAATTATCGAAACGGTTTGTATTAAACTTTACAAAAAGAAATAAACTACTTAACTAAAAAGAAATTTCAAATTTGCTTCAAGAATTCTAATAATAAAAGTCAATAAAATTACTTTTGTTCAATAACTCATCATACAAAATATGTTGTTATATGCGCATTATTTAAAATCGAGACGAATTTTTTTTTAAATTACACAAGACTGTTAAAATCTAAATGTAGACGAATAAATTATTATACCTATATAAAGTATAAGTATATCGGATTTTTTGTAAACAATTACCAAAAAATTTAATCAACATATTGTTGAATTTTTAAACGAGATTATTCGAAATGTAAATATAATAAGTCTTAATTATTAAGTAAATTTACATTTAAAGATTATTTTTTATTTAGTCATTTATTATACGCTTAAGCGAATTTCAAGCATTGCTATTTCTCTGTGATAAGGTTTATTTTAGACCCTTAAGCAAATTTTTACAATTTCTATGTCCTTATCAAAATATCAATTTATTAATGTTCTTATATTTAGTCATTATTTTAAACATTGCTATTTCTCTATGATAAGGTTTATTTTAGACCCTTAAGCAAATTTTTACAATTTCTATGTCCTTATCTAAAGATAAATTTATTAATGTTCTTATATTTAGTCATTAATTTAAACATTGCTGTTTCTCTATGATAAGGTTTATTTTAGACCCTTAAGCAAATTTTTACAATTTCTATGTCCTTATCAAAATCTCAATTTATTAATGTTCTTATATTTAGTCATTATTTTAAATTAATTTGTTTGTTACAGATTTCTTAAATATTATTCTATAATTTAAATAAAAAGTGGATTATCTGATTATGAATAATAAATCGGACACTTAACGCTTTCTAAAATCCTAAAATATTAAATTTATTGAACAAGTTATGTACGTTCAAGTATTTTGGAAGTTTTATGCAATATAGTATTTGATATTTATTTCTAAAATAAAAAAGGAAAAACATATGTGCATATAAATATAAATATAGGTAGGTAGGCATAATTTACTAACCTGATCACCTGATTGCCAATCAGATATTGTTGTATGACACCAATTACATTGAGTTTCCATATAAAAACCGGTTGAATAAAAACCACATTTTGCCAATTCATTAGGATTGACAACATTTGGATATGGCCATAATTGAAATGATCTTAAACGATTTTTTTCATAATTATAATTTTCAGAATTTCCTGAAGCTATTGCTGTCGCCCCTTGAGTAGCCATTTTTTTATTTTTCTTTTTTTTTTAAATTATATTTATTATATCTATATAATGTTAATCCTTTTTTTGTTATCTTTTCACTTTCGTTTAATATATAAAATTTTTTATTTTATTCAAAATATTCAAATAAGAATTAAAAACTTCACAATTTAATAAGGTTTTTTTTCCCTTTTTTTGATAACTACAATATTTTATATTTTTTTTATCAAATAAGGTTTTTTTTAATTTGTTTTCAAACAGGCTCCCAAAATAAATTTATTATAAATATTTTTTTATTCTAATTAACTCAATTACAAAATTATTTTATTTAAAAATAAATAATCTAATATGATTTTAATTTTCTAATATAAAAAAAAAAAAGTAGGATTCTGTATTGGATTGAACTCCTGTTTTCTTCAATAAAAACAACAACAAAAATTAGTAGGATGTGTATTTTTCTTCCTATAAGATGAAAATTATCACATTATTGGATACATAATTATTGTACGTTGACCTGGTTTTTTCCAATTTGTATTTTGTAACTTGTTTTGTTATTATTTTTTTTTATATATAAATTTTATTTTTATTCAATACATACTTTTTTTTTTTAAATTTTTAAAATTTCCTAAAAAAAATTCTTTATCAAGAATTTAACACAATTTTATAAATTTTTCTTTTTACATACTTTAAATTTATACATATATGTACGTACGTATTTATGTACTATGTACTTATGATGACCTTTTTTATTATTACGATACTTATTAAATTTTTATTTTATACAATATTTTATTTTTTTATAAATATACAATATATGATCATATAACACAAATATTATCATGTGTCCACCTTATAAAATATTCTTTATAAAGGAGTTTTATTGAAAAAAAAAAATTTTAAAAGGAGAGATGAAGAAAAAAAATTTTAAGTTTGCGTCACACCTTATTTATATATATATATATATATATTTTTTCTTACTATATTTAAAACATATTGTCCGTATAAAAACTTAAATTATTTGGTTTTTTTTTTTAAATTCTAAAACTGTGCTATTATTATTTTGTAAAATTAGAATAATATTCCTATTTTATAATAATAAAAACTCGTACTAATTACTATTATTACTAAATCCGTACTTTTATTTATAAAAAAAAAAACACTGAACTCAAAGCTGTTGAAACCACTACATATCAAAGGCAACTATTTTTGCTGATTTTTGAAGCAACAAAATGTCAAATTTTTCAATCATAATCAAAGTAGGAAAGAAGGTAGGGTTTGGTAAGGTAGCAAAGCGTCGTCAACACATCAAAATAAAATGTCATTCACGAAAATTCAAGAAATTTGAAATGAATTGATTAAAGTTGAAGAATATTACATAGATGTGAACCTATCCGTGTAATAATTAAAATAAGTCTACTTTGTTTCATAATTTTGTTACTTTTTTATTCTATTATATGTATATACAATAATATTTGAAAAATGAATTAATTTATGAAGTAATACAATAAAAATTTATTAAAAAGTAAAATTTGGTAGCATTTTACTACATTTGACAACACCAGTTTTTGACGGATAATAATTTGAAGTTTTGTTTTGATAAAATATCGTAAATCATACCGTAAAATTAATAAGTAGTTTTAAATGTTTAGTGGGGAGAAAAACTAATTGGAATTTATTTGGATTTTTTGATTGCATTTTATAAATAAAAAATTTTATTGTATTTTGTTTGTTTTTTTTTTTGTTTAATTTGCAGGGAAACTTTTCTGAACAATATTTGAATTTAAATTTGATTTTAATGTATGAGAATATTAAAAAAGAGAAAAATTAAATAATTCATTTTGACTTCAAACAAAAATTTTTTTTTTTTAAATACATTTACCAATTACTTAGTTACTAAGCCCTTTGTTTGTTAAACTTTAAGTTCTTTTCCAGATAGGTTCTTTTACAGTTTGTCTGGGGTCATTCTACAATCTACAACCAAAGAGCTTAAATTAGTTCATCCTGATATCAAAATAAAATAAAAATTAAATCCAACTTCTATTTATAAACGATCTTAAAAGTCAGACATTTTTTTTAACCTTCATGGGGAAGTGTACGGTATGAATTTCTTTACTTTTATAGAATTAATTGTTAATATGATGTAAAGCAGCTTATGGAAAAATGTATTTCATGATTATGGAATCCCATGTGATCCTTCCTTTGCCTATCCTTTTCCTCAATATCAAACTGTTAATTTGTATAAAACACCCAATTCTTAATTTTGGTTTAAAAAGTCCTGGATACGTAAGGAAACCAATGGATAACTTTCGATTCTATCTAAAAAAAAAAATCCAATGGGTAACTTTCGATTCTATTCACTGTCCCTCGTAGGAAAAAATTATGTGTTTTATTATTACAGTTTTTAGCACATTTTCAAAAAATTTTGTAAAAATGTGCCTATGTAGTTTCCATGTGCCAAATGGCCTATGTAGTTTCACTCTGTCCATCCGTCCGTCCCTTTTTACCTACGGCTGAATAAAAAATATCAGCAACGGGTAGGTATTGTAATAAAAATTATTTAATGTTAAAACTTTTTTCTGTAACCCCTCCTGTTACGGAGCTACAGCCCCTCAAAGTCGGAAAAAGTCCTATATTTAAATAATTATAACAAAAGTTCTATAAGGTATATTTTCAACCTGAAAACGATAAAAGACAGCTGTTTTTTTTTGTTGCGCCCCCCGTTTAAGGGCTTTAAGGGGTCCAAAATTTAAATTTTGCTATTTTTAAGCTGTAACTTGAATACAAAATTTAAAGTTCCAAAATTATATTTTAACATATGGTAAGTGTTTTTCTTAAATTTAAACTCGGTTCTTTAAATTGAAGAAAGTGTCTCTCAGTTTTACCAATTTTTGCTTAGATAGTAAAATTCTAAGTAAAATTCCAAGTTTTGGTTTAATTCATAGAACCTAAAAAAATGGAGAGGGGGAAAGGGGAATAAGATTAGATCTTTAAGAAATTTGCCAACCTTCTCCATTAAAGGGCTATAGGACTTAAAAATTTATTGTTTTTACAAGTAATCAGTGATTTAGTCACCAGTGTATATATTTCCAAAATTAAATTCAGTTTTTTACACAATATAATTTTGTGCTAATGTGCTTTTTTAAAAACCCTTGGTTTTTTTCATCAATTGTTTTTATGAAGAATTTATATAAAAACAGGATTTAAGTTTTCAGAAGTTCTCTAAAATATAATATTAGATATTTAAGTTCTAGTTTTTACGTATATTACATTTACATAATTACAGTAAGGTAGGATAATATATACTAAACATTAAATACTACATAAATTTAGAAGTACTTAGTCATAATACTTGATTAAAATAAAAAATAGACGGTCATCGCGGAATGCTTATACATACGAGTATGAAGATAAAGTTAAAAATTTCTCTTTTAAATAAATTAAAAAAAAGCTTAATCAAAGAAAAACTTATTATAAAATTAATTACAGTTAAATCATAAAATGTACTGAACCTAAAACATACCCAAAATATTAAAAAAAAAAAAAATTAAGAGAAAAAAACAATAAAAATAAAAGAATAAACAAAATAACCGTTATCCCCTTGTTTTTAAGTTTCTTTTATTTACAAATATTAAAAAAAAAGTCGTTGAAGTCTTTTATTTTATGAATGAATTTAAAATGAATAATATTTACCATTGATAAAGACAGTTACTTATTTTTGAATGATTTTTTAATTTATGTACAATATGTAATTACATACATATGCTTATTTGCAAATTTATTACTGTTCTTTTCATTTTAATGCACAGTATGATAAAATTTAATAAAGCTTTTTAATTTTCTTTTTTTTTATTTTTAATTTTTATTTTTTTATTTTTAATTTTTATACCATTTATCATTTTTCTCTTTTAAAATATTATTCTTTATTAATATATTTTACGCCTTTACTTTCGTTTTGTATTATATGCAGATTGTGTGTTTGTAGTATAAAGTTAGTTAGATTTTGTATTATTAGTATTAGTTATTCGCTTACGCTTAAAATTAGTACTCAACAATTATGCAAAATATGAACTCGTTACATTTTTTCAAAGTATACTTTTAGCACGTTTTGCATAATATTCTGCTACGTTAATTTACCTTTATTGGGTTGGGAAAAACTTTGGATAAAAAAGAGAACAGAGAAAAATTAATTTGCGTAAAAAGTGTTATAAAAAAAATATAAAAATACAATGAAAAATATTTTGTAAGGAATTTTTTTCAAAGTTATAGAAATGCTATGCATGCCAAATGGATTTCAGCAAAAACATTAAGTAATAATAATAAAATAATGATTTCTGGGCAGAAGAAACGGAATTAACAATATGCCCTTGAATCATTTTAGGGAGCAGGATACTACTTCTCTTGGCGAATTTTAAAACATCTTTTATTAAATAAGTCCAATTATAACGAATTCTAGAAAAAGTTAATCTAAATGTGAATTGTGCCATAGGTTTGATTTAACATTTTTCATTCTATATTTGCTCTTACCTCTGAAAACAGTTCAACATAAATTGAATTTAATATCAATTGGAATGCATTTTGAGGGAGGCAAAATTTTTATGTATTTAATAATAAGTTTTAAACGACATTTATAATTAAGTGAAAAAAATTTCATACATTGTAATTTGTAAGAAAAAAAAAAATATTAATATAAAATTTTATCATTATAAAATAGAAAATAAATAATATTAAAAATGTCAGTCATAAATATTCAATATATATTAGACATTAAATTAGAACAACCAATTTAAAACTAATTCAAAAATAAAAAAATTAATTAATAATTCCTTATCTAAAAACCTAACCTATGGCTTAGCAAATTTCACATTTTAAAAGTGCTAGTATATTATATAGAATAATGGTTTATAACAAAATAAATAATAACTTGAATAATTAATATTAAAAAAAAAAGTAGTAAAAAAAAGTATATAATTGTATAATATGTAGTCTTCATTAATTACTAACATTAAAGTTTTTTTTTTTACATTTATTAGTTTAAGCAGGGTAGTTTAATTTAAATTTAATTTTAAATTATATTTCATTTGGGAGTTAGTATATTTGTTTATATTAGAGTAAACAATCAATAGATTAAAATATATTATTAAAGCTATTATCAATTTTTACTATTATATTGTTATATGGTTTAGCGTAAATTTTATCTGAATTTGGAGTTCTAAATTTAAACTTAAATGCAATATTAAAGTCATGTAAGTAACTTAAGATTTCTGATTGGTGTATCTCTGCTATTGATAGTTAGTTGTAACTTTTTTCTAACAATTGTTTTAAAGTATGTAAATTTTTTTAAATTAAAGTATTTAAATGTTTAAATGTTATTTTTTTATTTTTTTTGCGCTTTGCAGAAGTACTTTGATTTGAATGTTTTGTATTTCTGTTTCTATTCGTTGTCAAGGCTTTTAAAATAGTTAGAGAAATAAATATTTCATTTAGATTAGAACTATAAGAGTATTGCAAATATATGTGGATATTTAATTTTTTTAAAAATGTTGAACATCCGATTAAAACTATCAGGTATTAAAATTTAGACTTAAAATAACTTGTATTGTATTTTATTATCACCCCTATTCTAAATTCCCTCGTACAGCTACATCGGAGATAATCTACGAAAAAGTAATTCTCAATTCCGACTTAGCGCTACGAAAAGTACAAAAATCTACGAAACAATTCATTCGTAGCATATTCGTATTTCATATATTAAAATTTTTAAGGGTAAAATAACGAAAGAACTAGACATAATCAAAATATTAAAGAAATGACATGAAATATCTTACTATATTTTATTTATAATTAATCTTAAAATACTTTTTTCTCAAAATAATATTCAAAAATTATTAGATACCTACTACAAATTTGAAAACAATAAACATTCTTACTTAAAAAAGTGAATTCAAACGTCAAAGTTGCCATTGCAAACTTAATTTTCTACGAGGGAATTTAGAATCACTAAAACTTTTTTTTCGTAGCGTAGCCAATTTTTCGTAGAAAGTCTACGAGAGAATTTAGCATAGGTGTGATAGTTATATTTCTTTAATATAATGATTAATCATCGGTTAGATATTTTTAAGTCAATCCAATGGACAATTTATTGATACAATATTTAAATTTTATTTTTTCTATTATGTTTTTCATTTAATTCACTTCTTTTTTAAAATAATTTTTTTTTTATTTTTATTTGTTTTTTTTTTATTTTTCAATGTGCTAAAAAAACTATCAAAAAATCATCACACAAAACAAAAAAAAAAAACCAAAAAGAAATAAAAAGTAAAATAAATTATTTTTGTTTTTTTTTATTTCATATAACATTTTCTACTCCACTCGAAACAGGGCAGTCAGGCAGACAGTAAATATAGCATAATTATTTTTATATTAATTTGTTACCATGTTTTATACTAATATTACATTTTTAATCGAACTCGTTTTAGTTTGATTTTGGGTGCCAGATAGTAATGTTTAAAAAAAAAATAATTTTTAATTTAAAAAAAATAAAATAAAAAAAAAAATAAAAAATAAACCATATCAAATGAAATTTCGAAATATTTTCACATAATTTGTTTTTTTTTTTTTTTTTTTGTTGTTTTAATTCTACTTTCTAACAAAATTTTTATTTATTTATTTAATTGTTTCTTAATTGTAATTTTTTTTTTTTTTTTGAATTGTTTGTGCAACCGTTTTAATACAGTTAAAATAACGTATTAATTATATATTTAAAAAATACAAAAAAAAAACTTTCATTCAGTTAATTAAATCCAGCCATAGTATCTTGTTGCATATTATCCATGAAATGAAAAGTGATATTTTTTTATTATTTTTATTATTTTTTATCATTTATATGTTTTGTTCAACATCTGTGATGTCCAAAACTATTGGCAAAAGAAAACCTATAAAAAAAAAATTACAAATAATAAATAAAAGAATAACAATACCACCACCACCAAGATATGGTGATAATTACGGAAGATTATCAAGTGTACCAAGTATGTATATATTTATTTATTTATCAAAATATTGCATATTCTATATATTATATATTATGTTTATACAATGTATGTATATGCTTTTATATAACGGTGAAAATTAAAAGAATTATAAATTAACTGCATAATTTTTTGGATATATTGCACATGCAGGAGTTTGTATGTTTGGATAAATTGCACATGCAGGAGTTTGTATGTATTTATAATATATATATATATATATATATATATATATAATATACATAAAAAAATAATAAAAATACATGCGTGTTATTATAATTAATTTTTATAAAGTGTGATAATTTAAAAAAAAAAAAAGTTAGATAATTTATTTAAGATACATTTCCGGTTCCTGTTCGTAATAATTCCGTTTCATATAATTTTCCTGATTTAACTAGATTTTAAAAATTAATTTTTGTGTAATACAAATAATTGTAAATGTGAATATTTATTCCTCGCGTTATCGATGTTTTATTTTATTTAATTTTTTGAATTAATTAATAATTTTTTTTTTTTTAATTAGTTAAATAAAAATTAAATAATCTGAACTAACCAGAAAAATACAAAAGAAGTGTTTTAAGTAGTAAAATTGAATTAAATTAAATATAAAACGAATAAGGAACTACAGATGAAATTAAATATAACGAAATATTTAAATAAATAAGTTATAATGCTTATTTATTAAATTATCAAAGCGATTTAATAAGTTATCAGGTTTTTTTAATACTTCTTAATAAGTCAATTAATTTCATAGAGATTGATCTTAAAAATAACCCAGACCGAAAGTATTGTTATAAAGTTAAATATATATTCAGAAGCTAAATAGAAAAGATCTTTCTAATTAAATTTAAAAATGTGTCGGTTCTGAATTTAAAACTTCAAGTAGTATCCTGCTCCTAAATTTTAAAGTTTAAGTACAAACTAACAGAATTTATATTGAATTACGTTTTTTTTTAATACCGCAACTTATTGTATTGATAAATACCAATATCATTCTTAAATTAAACAAAAAACAATAGATAATTCATATAATCCTCACTTTAAGGATCTATTATAGAATGTCCGAAAAGTGAAATTAAAAAAGTGGCAAAGGAAGCCAATTATCACTTATAGCACATCTTATATAAACTATAATATAACTATTAGGGTTCGATCGAAAAACTCCAGAAATGGTTCAACAATAATTAACGACTTGGTGTGCCATGTCTAACAACGAAAAATAACAATTTCTTCCATTTCTTTTTTAACTAAGAGATTTATCAAAGAAACATAAAAAAGGTTTTATGATGATATTGTTTTACTTATATTTATGATAAAAAAAATTGATTTTAAATTCTTTTAATCAGTAGTTAAACAAAAAAAACAAAAAATATTAACCAACATTTTTAACGGATTCTTAAAAAAGTATTTGTTATTAATTTTTTGAAAAATTATATTTAATTGTAAACTCTTAATTTATATTTAAAAGGTCCTTTATTCTTAAAATGGAATCCGAATATGGAAGAAAATATTTGGGAAACATCAGAATTATTTGAAGGTGATATTATGTTATATAACACCAGAAATGCAATTTTAAATGATTCTTTAATATGGCCTGATGCAATTGTACCATTTTATATAGATCCAGTAGACTTTGGTTAATAAACTCTAAATCTTATACAAAATTCAAACTAAAATATATTTTTATATTTCAGATGATTCTGAAATGGCTTTAATCAGAAATGCTATTGCTGAATATCATGAAAGAACATGTGTTAGATTTAGACCATATGTTGATGGTAAGTATATGCAAACAAAATGTTTAAATCTACTTTGCATAATTCAAGCAATAGGCATTAAAAAAAAAATACGTAATCTGAGTACATATTAATTTTTTTATTCTTTTTACACTTTTTGCAATTTTATTTTGTTGAAAATTGTTTTTATTTTTTTCGTTTTTTAGGTGATTTAAGTTGGGTAACAATTAAAGGCAATACAACTGGATGTTGGTCCAGTGTTGGAATGCGATTCGGTGGTCAAGTGTGTCTGTATTAAATAATTTTTATATTTACATATTTTATCTAACTTTATTCTTTTTCTTTTTGTGCTTAAATTAAAAATTTTCAAGGTTTTGAATTTAAATCCAATGAAATGTGTACGACATGGTACAGTTGTTCATGAACTTTTACATGTTTTAGGATTTGTACATCAACAAAGTGCACCAGATCGTGATAATTATGTGAAAATAATATGGGATAATATAAGATCAGGAAAAAAGAAAAATTTCCGTAAATATGATTATACACAAGCGACAAGTTTTGGTATTGAATACGATTATGATAGTATTATGCATTATGGTAGAAAAGCATTTTCTAAAAATGGCGAACCGACAATTGTTGCATTGGTAAGTTAAAAAAAAAAATAAAACTTTAACCTTTATAATTTTGTAATTATAATATAACTTTTAGCAAAGTGGTGTTAAAATTGGACAACGTAGAAAATTAAGTGATAAAGACGTATTAAAATTGCAAAAGATGTATGAACATGAGTGTAAGTTAGCACCATCAACTACAACAATTGCTCCAATAAAAGATCCGGATGAATCGTCAGAAGAAGACGATGATGACGATGATGGTGGTGGTGTACTTTTTCGGTTCTTAGATTTTTTTGAAAATATTTTTGATTTCTTTTAAATGATTTTTTGATACACTTTTGTAAAGATACTATTTTTTTTAAATTTGTAAAATAAATTTGTTTTGTTTTTATTTTAAGTAAATAGCTCCTTATAGAATATAGTATATAAAAAATAATTTTAATGTAATTGATATGACATAAAAAATATAAGTAAACATTTTTTTATTTAACAATAAAATGAAAACTGTTTTAATTCTTCAACGACAAATTCAGCTTCCTGAAAAATTTTTAAAGAATTAAATAAAGAAAAAATTAATATAAAAATTAATAAAAAACATACCGTCCGAACATCTTCATTTGAATCATAAATTAAAGCTTCAATCGTTTCTTTAAACTCTGTTGACCAAATATTTTGTAAACCCCTTAAACTAAATCTACCTAATAAACGAAATAGCATACACAGTCTTGAACGTATTAAATCATTAGGATTTTTCATTAAGGCAATTAAATTCAACTTGTCATTGAAAATTATTTTTTCAACAAGTTCTGCATTTTCTGGTAGTTCCCTTACAACACAACATAATAAAGCTAACACATTATTTGAAATGCGAATAGCGTGCTCATTTTTAAAATCTATAAAATAAAAATTAATTAATTAAGAATATGTTTTATAAATTTTATCGAACCAACCATGAGATAGTAATAAAATTAATAATTGATCCGCTGATAAAATAGCCACAGCATCACAAAATTGTACTAAGAATTTTTCATTTAAATGTACTAAGTGACATGTTAACTCATAAAGATATGACAGTGTTCTAATTTCTTCATCTATTAAATCAGAAATATTTTTAAATTGTCTATCAGACAATGAATTTGATGAAGATTGAGAACAATCACTTGGTTTATGAGTTGTTAATAATCTTGAAGCATACATTAAATTTGGAACCAATTTTACTTCAACAAAAACCTTTTAAATTAAGTAAAAATAAAAATTCATGTTAAAATTATAAAACTTAAAAGTTTAAAAATAAAATTTTACTAACATTTTTAATACATTCTAAAATATTAATTGGTCCTCCTAATACTAAAGGTAAGCTAAGTAATTTAGCTACGTTTTCAACAACTTTTGAGCTTGCTTTAACATTGCGCAATGGCGCAACAATTATACTAACCTATAAGAATAGAATTATTTACAGATGTTTTTAATATTTATTCAATAATGTATACTAAATTTTGCTGCTGTAAAGAGTCCATTTCGCCATCTAAAATTTCTTGCATTGATCTTCTTAAAAATGCAAGCCATTCTTCGTTTTCAATTGGTGGGCTTTGAGATTCATCACAGGAATCCCAACCAGGTAAAAGACAAGGAGGAGTATTTCTAAAAAAAAATATAATTATTGATTACATTAAACTAGCAGTATTAATTTTTTTTTTATTACTCTGAGCAGCTTAATTTTTCATCAATTGAATTGTTCATAGTTTTGTTTAACTTTTTTTTTTCTTTGTTTTCTGTCGTATTATCATCATGCTTTTTGTTACTTAAAAGAACATCTGCTATTGCACCGTTTGAGCTTCCTCCTCCTTCGGATTCTAAATTATGACTCTGTCCTAACCGTAATGAAAAGTTGTCTAAATTTTGACTTAATTTTCTTTTCTCCAAATCTTTATTACGTGAATTCAATGTTTGATTATTTAATTTCTTATTATTAATTTTAATTTTTTCATTGCCCAAATCATTCAAATTTTTAGTAGGTTGTTGCTCAAATTCGAGTTTAAGATTATCATTTTGAAAGTTAACAACCATATTTCCTAACTCTGCCACATTGTTATTTTGGGCAGAAGAATTATCTTGTTTAAAATTATCATTAAGAAAATTTATCACCATATTATTATTACCAGAAACACCTTCATCTGTTATATTTCGTATTTCAATAGGTAATCGGTCTTTCGGTCCCAATAGTTGTCTTGGAACTATAGAGGAAACTTTCTTTTTAGATAAATCATACTTTAATGAAGGAGCATCACAAAAAGGTATATTTATGCGATGTCCATCTTCGGCATCTGTTTCAATATTTTCTAAATCACTTTGAAGAATAGCATTTGTGCTATCATTTGATGAATTTAAACTTTCTTTTTTGTCCTTGTTATCTTCTAAAGTTAAGAATACCAATTGTTCTGATATATCATTATTTGTATGTTGTGTATCAGATGCTTTATCATAACTCTTTCTTTTAGTAAAGTCGGGTTCTTTTACTTGAAATCCCTCTGGTATATTCAGTTTGTTTTCAGTAAATGGATGACATAAAATTTGTGTCCAAGCCATTCGCATTGTTGGATCTTTTTCTAATAGACCCTAAAAAATACAAGTTTTATTAATTTATATAAAATTTTATAATTATAATTTAATTATATACTTGTAGAAAGGATGTACAGTTACTTCCAATAAAACTTGGTAATTTTACTTCTTCCAATCGAATTAGTCTAACCAAATGTAAAATAGATGTTGTGCAAAACGGTGGTTGCCCTACTAATGTTTCATATATTATACATCCTAATGACCATAAGTCTGCTTGATGATTATATGGCTTTTCAGCTAATAATTCTGGTGCCATATATAAAGGCGTTCCCTAAAAAAAGTGATATTGTTTAAATTTAGCAATATTTTAATTGCAGCTTATATATTTACCTTAATAGATGTCAATACATGTGTACCCATAGTCATATTTCTTGCTAAACCAAAATCACATAATTTTGCATGAAGGTTTTCATTAAGCAAAACATTTTGCGGTTTCAGATCTCTATGAAGAATCCGATTTGAATGTAAATAATATAAAGCTGATACTAAATGGCCAGTTAAATTTTGTGCAGCATCTTCACTAATTGTTCCATTCTTGCTTAAATATCTATGTAAATCTATTGTACTAAATTCTGTTACAACAACCAAATCATTTTTTGTTTCAAACGATTCGAACATTTCAATTATGTTTTCATGTTTTAATTCAGCTTGAATGTCACATTCACGACGTAAATTTTTTATTTCTCGACTGGAACGTCCTCTCTAAAAAATATTTAATTTAGTTTAATATAGAACATTGCAGTTTTACTAATAAAATAAAATATTTTTTTTAGTTTTACCTTAAGAATTACTTTTAATGCAACTATTTTAGTATCTGATTTTCTTGTTGCTTTATATACTCGACCGAAGGATCCTTCTCCTATCATGGAGGTAACTGAATATTTATCCATTATTCAGTTATAAATAATTTTTTTAATAATTATTTTATTGAAAAATTTTAAAAACAAAGCAATAAAAATAACTTTTAAAACTATAAACAAATTGTTGCATCTCTTTGAAGACAGCTGTCATAAATGACAGTTCGTAAAAAACACCCAATTAACTATGTTATTTTGATAAAGTGGAAAGTAAAAGAACAAAATTTTTTATGAAATTGTGGGCAATTTCTGTTAAAATTTAAGATAACGGTTTTTTTTTGTGTAATAGTATTGGTAAATTAAATTTAGTGTCATATATTCGCGGTTTTTTCAGTTAGTTCGCGGTTATTCAATCTTTAAATTCGTGGTTTTTTAAATTGTGCGGTTTAAAATAATAAAAATATAAGATATTATATGTTATTTTAAAACATTTAAATTATATTTAATATTTAATTAACAAAAAAACTTAGTGTTATATGATTTCAGACATTGAATGCAAAAGAAAATAATGTTTTTTAATAATCGCGATGACCATATACAATTGCTTTACAATATGGAGTCTTAAAAATTGTTCACAACTTACAAATATATGATGGCAATGAATAAGTAAGCAAATTTATATAATTTTTAAATAATTTTTCAATAGAATAAATATAAATTTGATAAAATTCATAATATCTTTTGTATTTTTGTAATCTTCAATTTTGGTAAAAAATTTACTATTAACAGTGCCACACCCCACATCCTTTATTAGTTGTTACATTAAGTTTTGTTCGTTAGTAATAGTAGTGGTATTTGAAGAGGTTAATTACTGTTTATTTAATTAAATCATATTATTTTGTTTTCATATTACTATCACCAGATCGTTTTGAGCCCTTTTTAAATTTATACATATATGATCAAATAGGTCTATCGAAATGTAAAGCACAAAACAGCCGATATTACATGTATTTATTGCATTATTTGTTCGGCAAAATTTTTAATTTGTAACATAGTATGTACATACGTAAATATGGAAGTTTAGTCTTTATGATATAAATGGAAAAAAAACAGAACAAAAGACATATCAATATTCGAAATTTGAAAATAAAAAACCTTGAGTTTCAAGAATGTATCAGCAGGATGAGCATATTGAGATGTTTTAATTTAAATTAAATTTATTGAATAATATTGTCTGCCAAAACTGACAACTAACAGGTAATTAAAGTATCTAAATTATTATATTAAATGTGGTGTTTTTCGAATAAAAGCAATTACTATTCTTATAAAATATTTTTATTTTTCAATTTATTTATTTTATTAGGTACCATAGTTCATAATTGACCAGGTAGCTGTAACCCCTGTTTTCAATTTGAAATGGACACTGCTACCTACTATGATATAAATTTTATTTTTTTTATTGCATATGAAACTAATAAAGGATTGAACCAGAGATCTTTCGTTTTGAATGGCCGAATATACATCAGTCGAATATTTATTTTTATTAAATACCAAATTTGAAAAGGGAGAAATAATATTACCATTTTTTTTAAAAAAATTAAGAACTTTGGGTTTTATGGAATTTTTTATACCCACATATCTAATTGATAATTTTTATTGAAAAACTCAAATCAATTTATGGTAAATTCTAAATTTTTCTTATTCTAAATTCTAATTATGTTTTAGGAAAAAAATAAAAATTATTAAATCAATATACTTCCAGAAAAGCAAGTGTCAATTGAGTAGACAGTTAATGTACATACTCAAATAACAAAGTTAATTATATTATTTAATTTAGAATACATCATTTTCCTTAACGCCTTAAAGTTAAATATTTTATACATTATACGGTCTATCCAAACTTTAAAATATTTATTTTTAAAAATTTTTCCTTTTTCTTAATTTAAATTTTGTTTTAGCGTCTTCTAAGAAGTGGGACTTTATGTATGTGTATTTAACAGAGATACGAGTATATAATTTAAAGTTTTCAAGGACAAAAAGTTTTCCAAAACTCCTAATCATTACTTATCTCTGTAAAACTATTTTATATTCATGTCCTTATATATTTACAACTTCATATGACTTAATATTTATACAATATAATCATATAAATTCATTATCAATTTTAAGATGATGTTGTTTATAAACTTAATTCAACAATAACATTCAAAGTAGGCACCCAACATTTAACAGAAATATTGACTTGAAGGGTGATTAACGATGACAAAAAAACCAAAACAAAAAAAGAGAATTAGAACGAAAAACTTGACTAAGTATAATTTCAATTTCCAGTACATTATAAAGCAGAGGAAAAAAAGCAAATAATATTATTAGATTTTTGTTTTTGTAAAGTTCCAATATTTTAATTTATTTATTTTTTTGTTTTTATCAGTATCTAAAATGTTGTTGTTAAGTTTCAAGGACATTTTGTAACACATTGATAAAATAAATTTTAAATTCATACCCATTTGAATTTAATGGATGAGTCATGGAATTTAATGTTTTTAGATGTTATTAAGGATTTATGAGTTCAAGGATTTATTTTAGGTCTTAAATGTTTAGGAATTCTTTTATTCCTCACAGTATTTTAACTCGTCCTACTTTGTTGGAACACATAGAAAGAATGGGGGTTGTAGTACAAGGTTATAGAAATTTTGTCGCTTTGTTTTTTAAAACTTTTTAAAAAAAATAAAAGAAAATTTATCTGTTCTTTAATATGTGCTATATATTTATATGTGAATATATTTTCAAAATTTAATCTGTTTGTTCATTTGTCTATAAGATATTCTAATTTTTTACAACAATTTTTTTTTTTCATATTAAACATCTTTTTTTTTATTTAATTTATTCAAATTAAAATGGCTTAATGAAATGATAAAAAATATTGGCTTTAAATTCTATTAAAAGTTTATCATAAAATTAAGGTGTAAAATATTTTTAAAGTCTACATAATTGTTTAAGGTTTTATGTAAAATTAAACTGTCTGGGTTGGATCAACCAAGCTTTCATATTTGATGCCTCTAATTCGACTATATATTTGAATCTATTTATTGTTATATGGTAATTGTATCTCGTTTATGATTGGGTTTGTTTCTTAAAGTTAAAAAGATATTTCGAAATATATCTATATATAATATATAAAACATATTATATATATAATAGCTTATAATATATATGTATATGTACATATAAAGCTGCAGCACAAAATTGTTCTATCTATTTTAAATTAATCTTAAAAAACCAATTTTAGATCAAAAATAAAGAAAACTCTAACTCCGTGTACTCTTACCATATGCTCTTGAATTTCTATGGTGCATTGTAGACATGGAAACATCTTTATAAATTTTAAATAAAATTATCTTAAATATAAGCATATCTGCATACTTACAATTCCTTTTTTGAAAATTTCAAGCTGTTACTTTTCAAATAAATTTAATAACTAATGAAAAATATTATACTTGTATAATATCAAAGACGCGCCCCATTTACCATAAAAACAAAAGTATCTTATATAAGTTAAATAACAAAACTTTATAAATAACAATAAAAGTTTTATGCGAAAAAAGAAAATTTCCTAAAAAAAAGAAGAAAAGCTGATCGACAAAATTTTATTTATTGTAAATATTTTTTTTTTTTAAGGGAAAAAGTAATAAAAAATAACAGGTATATGAAATCCATTTTTATTCATTCAGAAAAATTTTTTAAAACTATACAGATCTTCGATACAAATGTACTTTAATAGAATACTTGAGAGATTTGTGAGATAAAATAAGATTTGGATGAAATATTTATTATGCATTTATGTTAATTCAATAGTAAGTTGCTAAAACTTATATATTCTATATTAAACCAGCTCAAAATTCAGTAATTGAAAATAACAGCTGGGTGGCACAGTCGTTAAGTGCCGACCTTCCATGCGGAAAGGCCCGTGTTCGAATTCTAGTGAAAGTAAAAAAACTTTTCTGGTTTTCGACTCGACTCAGTTACCAATCGTCATTTGGTTCAAATTAATGGCATAATTAATAATTATATATCTTTAATAAAAAATACATTAATATAACAATATAAATAAAAGCAAAATTTTAAACAAATAATTTAATTGAATAATATAACTCGCAGATATAGAATACCATAAAACTCAAATACAAAATATTACAATATAAACAAAAAATAGAACTGTAAATATTGAAATCTAAGATGTTTCTATATGTTATAAGGCCTAGTACTATCTCATGTTTAAATTGTATGTGGAATTCAATAAGATCAATACTAATAACACGAATATAATATAATGTTCCAACATGTACCTATGGTATAGACAGGCTTATTACCCTTACAGTTAGACAGTTAGCGCTTAAAACAAATGACATAAAAGTTTTTTAATATTTATATTAACATTGATAACCTTTGAGTTCTTTTAAGTGAGTTTTGGTGGAGAGAAAATTTAAAATAATTGGTAATTATGAAAAAGAATGTTAGAATAATTTATTTAATTTTTGAAAAGTATTTGTATACTGTATTAGAACATGTAAAATATAATATAAAACTCCACATTTGTCAAATTTACTTATATAGTTTCATAGAATTATTTCACAATTTATTTTCTAAAGTGCTTTTGTGATTACTGCGCTGACATCATTTGTAAGGTCTCGGGCTCAAATCCTGGTCAGATCATGTTTAATTAAAAAAAAGATTTAATAAAAATATATACGAGTACATAATAACTCTTGTGTAAGATAATGTATTGTGCACAAAATTAACATATAAAAAATACAATAACTACAGAAGAGTAATCAACGACTTAGTGAATAAAACTATTAATGAAATTGAAGCTTTCTCTAAATCGTCTTGGTGAATGCCCTGTATTCCTTAGAAGAGCGGAAAAGGAATAAAAAAGCTTTAACACTTGTATAGAAAAGTTAAAATATTGAATTTAGACAAAACAACTTTAGCTCTATATATTTAGCAACTATAAAGGAGGAAACTGCATACGGTATCTACATCGTTGTTCAGTTTTTATATTAAGTCTAAGCTTAATTTTCTTGCATCTATATTTTTATTAAGCCATTGATTACCTGGATCTGGACACAAGACATGAAGCAAATAATAAATATTTAATCTAATATTTTTCTACACTATCTCTCATATACAATACAAATATTTTGACAAGTCATTGTTTTTTACTAATCAAACTTCAGGGTTATTGTGTTAAATATGGTTTTGGTGCAACAAAAACTTATCAATTCGATACCTATTTAATTAATTGATTAGTGATAATTTGTTAGTGCAACAGGGTTTATATATTACGATATTAATTTTTACGATATAAATTACGATATTAATTCCTACTATTGAAGTTGAATATTATAAAAATATGATTTGTTCGGCAAAACCATTCAATTTAAAGACCTTCGTCATTTTAAAATATTTTATATTAGTAGGTTTTAAAAATAATTTTAATATACATATTTATAATATTATTATTTATTATAAAAATCTTAGAAATTTATCAGATACAATTCTTCCCTAAATTTTCCTTTTAGATCTGGTAAAAAACAACCTAATTTAAATAATTTTATAATTTTGAGTTTCTTTTCATCCATAAAACAATGAGTCATTCAATTTGATTATATTTAATATGTTTTGTACTTCCTAGAAAAAAACCAAATTATAATATTGCAATATAAAAAAAATAAGGTCTAAAATAAAATTTTACGGATACCTTGTAATCACGAAATTTTTACCTGCCTCATGCCTGTTGCTTTGGTTTTTTATTTTTCTTAGAATTTCATTCCATAAATAAATTCGCATTTAAAAAATGAAAAAAAAAACAAATTTGATGAAATAGAAGAAATCAAAGAAGTTTTAATAAATAATTCTAGCTACTTAATGAAAACGATGAAACAAAACAAAATTTTATGCTAGAAAATAGATACATGAAATATTGATATAGAAGTTATTTTGAAGAATACATGCTTTAAGGTAATTGGAACATTCGTATACATATTATTACGTATACATCTAAAGACTTGTTTTTGATTTTGAAAATTTGAAAGATTTAATTAAAAATTGCTTTATCAGCATATTGTATCAAAAATATATTATACATTTTATTATATATACTTTTATTAACTGGGGATGCAAATTGGCTTTCGATTGATTTGTTTTAAATGAAAGTAATAAATTTATAGAATCAGATTAAAATTCTTCCATATTTCTCTATATAAATTGTATTCCTATATAGAAAGATCGAAGATTAATTTCCAGGTATTATTCAAAAGTATTCAAATATTAATTAATAGAATAGTTCCCTTGTTAATTACTTTTACTTCAGAAAAAAACGAGGAAGAGTGTAGTAGACTGTGTCAACTCTCGGAATACCCGTATGACCGTAATATAAACATTATATTATCCGGTTTATTATTTTTGGCAAAATTTCAAACATACAGCTTTATTATGTATAAAGTAATACTTATGTGAAATATGAAGTTGTATGGCAACTACTCGAACCCACTGCAGTAAACCAACCAAATTTTGCAGAAACTTTGGCCATAACACTAAACTAATTTTAAACAAAATTTCGGACTCATATCTGTAATAGGTATAGAGTAATGCTCCTATAAAAAAAGAAGTTGTATGGCAGCTAGCCGAACCCATGGATCAAAATGGCTGGATTTGAATAGCGATGACGGCTATTGCAAAAAATGAATTTGCAAAAATTTTCAGATCCTAACTACTTTATTTTTCAGTTATCATAAATAGTTAAATCGTGTATTTTTCGATTCTGATCCTATCCATACACTTGAGTCTATATCTACCCTGCGTCACAAATGTAATGACAAATTTATTATACCCTTTGACCTATAGTCATACGGGTATAATAATCGATACACATGTATTTAACATTAGAATAATATTAAAACTTTAATATTGTAAAGTAAATGTAAGAATTTATTTAATAACTTATTTTAAGAAGCCTCTTAATTTTTAATTATGTAATGGATTTTTGAAAATCATAAACTATTCTTTGAGATAAAACTTATTTTTCATTTCAAGGGTTTCCATTATGCCATTATGTATGGAAAATACTATCATCACTTCTCTGTACGCGTATTGATAAAAATGTTCATCCATTTCAAGTTGTTCAAGAACAAAATCAGAAAATAAATGACGTTTATGGCGTGGGCTAATGTCTTCAATTCTTGAAATCAAATGTTTTCTTAAAATTCTTCATATTGTTATTTGAGAAAGATTTTATTGTTGAGAACATCTTGGAACTGATAAATTTGGATTTTTTTGGGTGAATTCTTTTTGAATTTCTATTATATATTATAAAATATATTACCTGCTACACCTGAAAACTCTGGTAAATACAATCACTCGCTTCTTATCACTTTGTATCGAGTATAGGGGATTGTATTTAAATAAATAAATATAATGTGAAAGTAAAAGTAATCTGTATGCTCGATAAACTAACTTCCAGTGTGTAGTGCACTTTGAACTTACAAAAAAACCTGAAAGATATATCTTGAAGTCTGAATGCTCTGAATTAAAAAAAAGAAGTGGAGCAATTTTTTCATAGCGCTCTTTGATTGTTGAATTAAAAAAAAACGCCTTAAAAAGAATTATCCTTATTTAGAATTCCAGAGAGAGCAGATTACAAATTATCTAATTTATAACAAAAATCAAAATAACCAGGAATCGTTTCTGAGTCAAAAGTTTATTTTGATTTTAACCATTTAATTTTTTGAAATGTGCAATAGTTTTATTCTTTGTTTCTTATTTAATTTTTTTTTAATTTTATTTGAAAGCAATTCACTGAATAATAGTGAATCATTCAGAAAAAATATAAAAAAAAAAATGTAAAAAAGAGCCTTTTAAGAGCAAGGACAAAGAACACCAAAAAAAAAAAAGTCTACAACTCTTATTTGTAAAGACTATAATAACCAAAAACATGGATAGCAACAACTCTATTACATCTTAAAATCCAACCTTTTCATTCAAATATATCTATTGAGTTTGTGTCTGTTGGCTAAAGATGGTGCAATTTGTATTCGTAACGAGTTTTGGAGTAATAATAATGAAATGAAAAGGAAATAAAGAAACAAAAAAAAAATAATATAAAAATTTTTTTGTTTTTAAATATTTTATTATTAAAGGTTGCTGCAAGCATGGGTCGAATTTACTTTACAGTCTAAATATTTTATAATTTGATTTGATTTATTTGTTTCAATCAAATTTATTAAATTGTACAATTCCTTTTTGGGAGTACATATTTGTTTATTTAACAAGGATGAGTTGAAAATATTGGATAGATGAATATGAATACAACTGCACAGGTTTCATGTGGGTAGTGTAAAATTTTTACCAACTAAAACCACCTACCTTTTAAAATCAAACTTTAGGATTAGTTCTTTAATACAAATAAATTTAGAGTAAAATTTTGAATAGAGAGATTAGAAAATTAACTTGAGTAATTGTCAATGGAAACTAAATCGTTCAATTATTATATTTGTTATCCTACTTGTTATTGAAGTTTATTATAACAATTAGCAGTACATATATAAAAAGTTGATATCTTTGATCACTTTATATATATGTACATATTTAGTAAGGAATGTTATTCTACTGTACATTTGAAATGCATATTTATTTTTAATATTTTTCTAATACCTAATGAATATATTTATATATATATATTAATACTTCAATAATACATACATATAAAAATTAATTAAAAATTTAAACCTATATATATATATACAATTATTATTTCTTTTCAATAAAATTCACTGAACTAATCATATTAAAACTATTCAAAATAAAATTATAATATTCTAAATTCAATACAATCAACCGCTTTTATTTAAAACACAAAAAAAAAAACAAAAACCAAAAAAACAAAAATGTTTTGATTTAGGTAAATTTTAAAAAACAACAGAACCCTGTTGGCTATAAAAGAGAATTATAATGCCTGTGATAACATTAAAATTTTTTCTATAGAATTTTTGAATTGTCTTTTATTGACTTTTGAAGCCCCCTCTCCCCCCCACTCCTTTTTAAAATTCTACCTAATATTTCTGTAGAAATATTTTTTGTATTGTTTAATTCTCTTTCATCCTTCTAATTCATAAAAAACATATACACATACAAAATAAAAATACATATGCATATTATGGATATAAATAATTAAATGATTTTTAGTTTTTGCGATAGTGTACACGCATACATACAAAAAAATTTTAAACAAAAGTCCAAATATGGTGAAGAAATTTTTTTGGAGATAAAGAGAAGATTTTGCGTGAAAATTTTTTAGGGGAATTTTTAGGATACTTTGATTTTCCTTTTGTATTTTAAAAATAATTTCCTTTACATTTCCATGCAGTAGTAGATTTATTTTTATTAGAGAAATTCAACTCTCTGAGAAAAATATATAAATGTATTGTATACAAACAAGATAATGATGTGTGTGACTGTCATGTTTTAAATGAAAATTAATTAAAATTTTTTTGAAGGATTCTGAAAATATGTTGTTTTCGTTTTATTTGGATTGTGTAAACATGTTTTTTGAAAAATCTCATGATTCTATTTTGGTTTGTAATAGAATTACTTTTTTTTTACTGAATTTTTCCTAGTAGTTTTGGCATATACTAGGGCATTAAGCCTTCTATTTATATTTGTATTTTTTAAATGCATTTTTCTATTCTTGGTATAAGTTATCTATTTTATGTTTCTCTTATGCCTATCATTCTTATTGCCTATCTTTCAGCGTCACATACGAATATACTTAAAAGTTTGTAATTAAATTATTTGATTCAGAGTATCCCACAATTCGTTGTATGCACATTTTGAATGTAAATTGTTTATTTAACTATAATATAATTTAGAAGCTCAACAAAAAGTGTAGGAATAGTATTAATTAGGATTGATTGATTCTACGTGGTTCATTGGTTAAATCATTAGTTAAATCTCTTGTTAAATCAGTAGTTCATTTAAGGCATTTTCCAGAAGATTCGTTGAATGCTCTTTTTTATTAGTTTTTTATTTTAAACCTTAACCCATTTCTGAATACAACGCACGATTTTAAAATTCTTTAAATCATGCTTAATTTTAGATTACAGAATGAATGCCTTGTGGATATTTTAGAAACGATTTTGTTTTTATTTTTTAATTTAATAAGTTAAAATTCCAAAGTAATTCAACTTATTATAATCTTGAAAATAAGAACATACTTACATAAAAATTTTTTAGCAAGGATTAATTTTAATTTTAAAATGGAATATTAAATTAAGTTTTATAATTTAGAGAACTCTACTTTATTAAAAATTAATACATATGATTAAAAATAGAGTCATAAGATTTTTCAAATACATATGTTTACCTAATCTAATTAAACCAAAACCACACCATATTTTATCCAAATGAATCATTGGGAAATTATTAAAGTTTTTCAGTAGTTTTTTCTCCTGAAGCTCTCCTTATTTTTTTATGATATTAAAATTAAAGTATGAATGAAATGCATGTGTTCAAATGTTGCGGAATATTTAAAATATGTTGCTAGAGAGGCTTGTGGCTTGACTATCTCAATACTAACACATAATAAATATTAACTATATTTGCTATTTCTTTTGTAATTTTCTAAATATATGTATTGGTTTTTCTCTTGGTTTTCTTTGCAATTTTTCATGTGAATTTTCATTTAATTTTTAATTTTTTAATTTTATGTATATGTTGTTTGTGTTTCAACTATTGTTCTATATTTATTTGTATTCGTCAACATACACATGTGGATATAGATGGATACTAACAAATATATAAAAGAAAGAAAACCCCATTTTAAATTGGAGAACTATTTATTTGTGTTTAAACATATATGTATGTTTAAATATAATTTGTTTTTTTGTATACCTACATTTTGTTTATTTTTTTATTCTGGTGTTTAACGTGTTTTTTTTTTTTTTTTAAATATTCACCATACATATATTTTGCAATTTAAATTTTTTTTTTTTCCATTTTTTAAACATCAACAAGAGAATAATTTTTTTTTTTGATTGTGTCAGCACAAAAAACATGAGACTATAAAAAAGTTAAATAAAAATAAACATGAAATAAAAAACCAACACAACAGCTAAGAACTACATACGAGTATACTACAAGTTGAAAGTTTTAGTTAAAAATGTTTTTGCGATCTTTAGTTTTAAAGTTTCTAAAAGTTATTGGAAAATATGGTTTTGTACAATTTTAATCCATGTCTTATAATTCACATATTATGAAAATAAATAATAAATTAATTAAAAATTACGGTATTTTTTTTTTTACTTGAAACTTTAGTAATTCATTATATTCTAAGTTTAAAATCTTAAAATAAATGTTAGGTAATATATGTTCACAAGCTGTGAGCCGCTTTTTACTTTTTATTTTTCGAAAAATTATTTTATTCCAGCTGTTTTCAAATAAAATGTAAAAATATTTATTGCATACTTTAAGGGACAATACATGAAAAAAAAATGTTTTTTTGGAATCCGTCAGTTTTATCGGTCAATTTAATTTAAAAATACAAAATACCGCTTCCTAACAGAAGTGTGACAAATAATTTTTAAGAAAATTTTAAGTTAAAGGATATTTTAGTGGTTAAATACCGAAAAATTAGACGTAATTAACCACACGACACTTATTAAGAATTCTTTTCTCAATCAACATTGTATTTTCTTATTGATTGCAAATTTATTGGAATCAGCTGGAAAACGCTTTTTATTTATTAGTGAATAGTACGGTAAATGTTAATTAAAACCCTGATTTGGTTAATAAACTGAAACTAAACGTTTTTTAAGATATATCTGAAACTACTTGTTTAATTTGGTCGTAATATTATTAGTCATATAACGAACTTCAAAAACACTAAAATATCAATTTATTGTAGGTTCTCCAAAACTCCAATTCAATTAAAAAATTCTAAAACAATTTATCGATTTTTTTTTTTCTATTCCTATTATATAAAACATATATTCCATATAAAGAATTTAATTCTCAATTTGTATTTTATAAACATTTCATTGCATGTAAGTATTTGTTTAATTCAACCGGTATATATTTAATACTATGTAGTAGAATTAAAAAAAAAATGTATAAAAATAAAGTTAAGAAAAAAAAAAAAACCAACAACACAAATCGCACATTTTAGCGCAGCCAGTCAGACAAAAGTTATATAGAATGACAGAAGTCAGCGGCGGAGCGGCTTAAAACTAAAAAAAAAAAAAGTTTAAAAAAATACACAAAAAAATAAAATAAAACAAAATTTGTTTCATCTTTCGAAATTTAATTTGATATTTAAAAAAAAATTTTTTTTTTATATTTTTCGTCGTCGTATATATCATTTTTACTGCAATTTATCTATAGATATTTTATATATACATACACATATACTTGCATAGAAAAGATAGAATAAAACTAAAAAATAAAAAAAAAAAATTAAAATATGGTTTTTTTTTTTGATGGAGAACTTTGTTGTGAATTAAGAGAGAAAATAAATAAATAAATAAATAAATAAAAAATAAAATAAATTAAAAAAATAAAACTTTAAATGGAATATTTGTACAATAACAGTATTATTATTATTAATATGTATATTTATATTTATGTATGTATTTAGGTAATTGAAATACAAGTAGATAAATAATTATAGACATAGAATATAAATTTTTATATGTATGTATATGTATATATATATATATATATATATATATATATATACATGTAATGATTAAATGTACCATAGAAAATAAGGAACAAAAAAAAAAAAAATAAGAAAAAAGAAGAAAAATATAATTTTTGCGCCGCGTTATAAATTATTCGGAATGTTGTTTAGACAGCAGACGTGTAGAAAATTTTTTTTTTTGTTTTTTTTTTTTTTTTTTTGATTGCTTCTTGTTTTAAATTTTTTGTTTTTTTTTTTAACAAAATTTAAAATTATTATAGTTATAGCTTTAGTATAAGTTATTAAAGGCGCGTATTTATAATTGTGGCGCGGATTTTATTTTATACATATTATATTATCTTTATATTTATAATATAGTTTACAAGAAATTAAATAAATATTAATTTAAATAAAAAGAAAAAAATTTAAAAAAAAAAAACAAAAGAAAAGAAAAATAATGAGAAATAATAAAATAAACTAGTAAAGAATTTTAAATTTTATTGTTTATATTATTTTATATATATATATAAACCTATTAATCAAAAAAATTAAAAAAAAGAAAATGATTGTGAGAAGTGTGTGAAAATTGTAATTAATATGTATAATAAATTATAAAAAAAAAGTGTTTAAAATTTATAATTTATAATTATCAAATTAAAATACATAATAAAAAAAAATACACAGTAGTGATGATATTCAATTAATAATATTAATTTATTTAATATTTTAAAGTTTTGTTCATCATATAAAATTTAGTTTAAATACTTTCATATATACCTATACTGATTTAATTTACTTGTTAATTACTTAATACATGTAATTTCAGTCAAAAATAAATTTACATGGTTTTACAAAACTAATGAAAGAATATTTTTGAATTTTAAAAGTTTTCAACTATTCAATTCTAAAAATTACATTTTATTTCTGATTTAAAAATTGTTGAAATAAATCGCAAATATTTTTAATTTGTGAATATTTAGGTTTAACGGGAGGGGGGCTATAATAGGTTTTAATGTGGACATATACATAATACGCAATATATGTTTATTTAGAATATAAATGTTAAAAGTTAACCTATAATACAGTGGAATACAATTGTATCTTCATTCACTTCCAAAAAATTTTTATTAAAACAAAAATTAGCTCCTAAAAATTATATTCTATAAAGTTTTTTTTTTTTTTTAATTCATAATTTCTGTAATAAAACCTTTTAAATTAACAACTTATTTAAGTAAGATTGGAAAGTACACAACTTGTTTTGTTTATTCTAAAAATATAAATTCTTAAAAATTATAATTTAAACTTGTTTTTAAAAAAAATCTTGTTTTACCAATTAGTTATACACGTATTTTTCTTTCAATATTCTTATTTAAATTTTTTTTTAATCCATGACCTATCCATTTTGAGAAATATTCTTAATAATTACTCTTATATATGGTGAATAATATTTAATATTTTATAAATTATTTAAAATTAATTGAATTTTGATGTTTTTACCTAATTTTTGTTATAATTAAATAATATTTAAGAATGTATAAAGTGTTTTTAAAAAATAATAAAAACAAAGTTGTAAAAATTATGCAATTTTTTATTAGATAGTTTTTTTTTTTTTTTAGTTCTAAAATTTGTAATAAATTTTATAATTAATTACCAAAAAAAATTTATAATTAATAATTAATTATATAACTTTATTAATACTAAAATACATTATAAAATTAAATTTTTTAATTACAAATTTAAAAATAATAATTTTGTACTGAAAAGTGTTTTAAAAAATAATTAAAAAAAAAATATATATATATCAATACATTATAAGAATTTATTTATTATAAATATAATTTATACTTATTATTTTAAAAAAAATTACATAAAACTACTTAATTGATAGTTATTATTATTTTTTTTAAAAAAAAGGTAGTAAATTAAAAATTTTTTTCTATTAGGTTTTTTAGTGCATTGAGAATCTATTAAATAGAGAATACAATGATAAGTAATTGCTTTAATATTATTGTAATATTTTAAAGTCAAAAAAAAAAATATGTAGAAAAAATCAGTGATTTTAAATTTAAAATAAAAATTACAAATTAATTAATATTTATTATTTAGTTTAAATAAATTAAAAAAATATTTTTTAAATAAAATGTGTAAAAAAAAATTTCAAGAAATATTG